>CM060678.1:74556663-74924163 GCA_030686995.1 Artemisia argyi | reverse complement strand
TCCCAACAATCTCCCCCTAAGGGTCGGTCATCACGGTTGCTGGACGTCTTTATCTTTGTCTTTGACTTTTGACTTGTATAACTTTAGACGTCTTCAAAAAAATCATTAGATAAGATCGTTCATCGTTCTTTGTTCTTTGTTCATTGTTGATGTGGTAGTGATCATATTATGAAGTTGTCTGCCTTTAGTCACTTCTGCGTCTGTGGTGGTTGTCCGCCATTCCAACATGCTCATACATCTTCGGACTTTGACTTTCATATGCACGTTGTTCCCTTTCATACACTTTGATCTTTAGTCTCTTTACTTTGTAGATTCTTCCATTTGACTTAGAATCTTTCTTTGAACTTTGTGTTGCTTAGGTCTTTGAGGGAGCTTACTTTGACTTCAAGATGTATGTATGAGCATGTGGAATCTGTCGTCATAGAGGTTATATGTAGCTGCAGGTAAACAGTTAGCAATAAACAACCGGTACTTACAGGTAAGAAATTAGAGATTGTCAACAACATAGTGTGAAGACTCCTTCTAACCCTTATCATGGCCGTTCCTATTTCGGATACTCCCGAGGGAGCTTACGAGATCTACTAAGTAGCTCAACGAATGGGTGAGTCGCTGAGGATCACTCCACGACTGTAGACCATTTTGGAACCACCGTGAACACTAAGCGTAACCCACAAGGAGTTACCGAAGTGACCTGCTGTCAGGGCTGTTTGATATTGACCCTGGTAGGAGTTTTCATTCAATCATTCAGAAATACAAAGGTATATTCTCTCATAAACGTTCTCGGTAGATTGCTAGGATCTGTGAAGGACTTGATAATTTACAGCTGGTGCCCATTGATGCAGAACACCAGTTATAGAAATATTAAGTGTTCCTAAGAGATCTTTGATATATCTCGTGGCTCTAGACTCGATAAGTGCTTCATTTAGTTGTTGGAGATAGGGGAGGCGTCTCCTGTTTCAATATCAACATGGCTCGTAATGAGCGGTCAATAGATTACTCAGGGTCCCCCGTGAGATTGAAACAAGATCTTTTAAGAGAACTTGAGTGGTTAAGAAGGTTTAGTGCATTGCGTCACTGGGTCCATGACGTCTTTGTCTTCAATACCGATGTTGCCTTAGTAACAACCAGTAGCATACGAATTGAACCCGGTGTCTGCCCTAAGGTTGAACATATGGAGGGCTATTTCTTTTCACCATTTTCTTTACTTTTCTTTTTAATTCTTTAACCCCTTCTTTCTCCTTTCATTCTTTACTCCTTTTTTTCTATCATACCTAAGGACTTCTAATTCTAACTATTGGTGATGTCCTTAGGTAGATCCCTCCGGCTCTGGCGGATCATAGGACGGTTTTCCCTAACCTTAGTCACCTTATAACACCATGACTATCCTATAATTGCCATGAAACCATTTATTGAAAGTCTCTCAAAGTATTTGATATTATAAGTCAAGTTTTGTTAACACTTTGAGAGTTTTGGTTTACTTTTGAAGGACTCCCCTTTCACATGTGCTCATGATTGTTTAATAAATTTGCACATGCGGGAGGAGTAAGCACTTTTTGAATTGATCCACTTTCAGTGAAAGAGACCGATTCGAGACACACTTACATCACTAGTTAGACTAGCTTGAAGTTATTACCCGGCCTGGTCGAGTCCACAGAGAGTTTCTCGAAATGGTACCTATCTACTTTGACGAATCCTTTTCGAGACACTCTTACGTGGCTAGTTAAAGAGTTCCATTGTCAGCTTTTAGGTGACAACTAGCTCTAATAACTAACTTGATGTCATTATCCATCGAGGATAAGTCTTTTCGATTAATAACATTTTGTTTCGTCAATTTCTGGGTCAATTATGAGTCTAGCTCGCATGAGATTCAACTTTAAGCATCTTTGAACGTTCATATTTTAATCACTTTCACTTTTCTCCCCCTCAAAAATAGCATATAAAATGTTGTTTTTTATAAACTTTTGATTAAAATATGCTTTTTGAGGTTTGTGGGGAGAATATACCAAGAACTTATCGATTTTGAACAAAGATCATTTCAAATACTCCCCCTCAATAAGTGAAATAACTTTTTGAGGTTTTGATTACAAGAGGGAATACTTGTCCTTTTGAGCAGAATTTATGAAAAACTTAGAAAATTTGAATAATTCTACTCAAAAGTAAGAAGCTTTCGCTCCTTATATGAGGATTGAGGCACTGCTGCATACCTCAGGGTCCTTTAATTTAAAAGAACGGGTTGTACACTGTAATGTATGCATAAGCCATTGTTTTAATACAAAATTTGTTTTCTTTTAACAAAATACTCCCCTCAAATAATGAAGTTTATTCGAGAGATAGTCTTCTTGAGCCGAATCTTGAATCGTATTGAAGAAATACTTTTTGAAAATTCAAGAAATGATTCTGCTCAAGGTTTTAGAAAACACAATCAAGTATTATTCAAAAAAGAATGCTTGAAATTTAAAACTCTTTTACAGTTGAAAGTTGTTTGAGAAACGCGGTGTCTCTCTTTGAGCTTTAAAATCTGAAGAAGAAGATTTCCATTTAGAGTTGAACCTTATGGGTTCTTTTTGAAAATTTGTTTTTGTGATAAATGGAAACCTTCCGGTATTTGGGATTTTCAGATCAGAGTCATTCTTTTATTGCAACCAAAGCATTCCAGATTTTGAAAATTTGAATGGTTCTGAACGACTTTGCTTTGGTTTTCACACTTGCTTTACCGGTGTAAAACGAGAGTATATAGTTTGAAAAAACTTGTTTCTCACCATTTTGAATCCTTTTACCAGTTTAGCCTTTAAACACATTTAGCCCTTTGACCTCAAATATGTTCCATAAGAAACATTTTATCAAATGTTGAAATTTTGACTTTCAATGGAATGACATGTACTTGCACACAGAGAAAATGCATCAGGCACAAACAAGTATACATATGAATCAAAAACTCATTCTAAATCTTCCTAAATACTCAGAATTCTCATATTAACACACAAGATCACAAATTAATTAATTCTTTCGCTCGAGATTTTCCATATGATTATGGTTTGGGGTTATGATAATGCCTGAATATTAAACAAACAAACTTCCTAGTAATAGCATCAAAGACATCGAAATCTTGAACCCAAAATCACTTCAATTCAAACCTATGTTGTTTCTAATCGAGCAAACACACCAATCGAGCATTCTTTAGTGTTCTCTAAAGCTATATGAACTGGTTTATTAGACTAAACACATAAAAAATGAAAGCCCCGATCGATAATTTCATAAACCCTAGTTTCTGATTATGCCTTTTTGACCGTTGAAAACACTTAAAACATTTAAGGAATGATTAGATAGCAACCATGAAGAAATTAGAAACTCATAATCGAAAAGAAGTCGAGGATAAAAAAAAAATCGTTAGTCTGATTCGTTGAGGTTTTTAATTATGTGTGAAACTTTTGAGAACATTTGTTGAAACATTTATTAGAGCCCGTTTTATTTTCCATGCAAGGTCCTTTTACCTAAGTTTAAGACTTTTGTGAACTTTACTCATTAAAGGTTTAGTACTTTTCCATTTGAAGTCTAAACATGGTTAACTTGGAATTCTTGCAGGAAAATTTCTTTTCTCCCCCTCGAATTAGCATTTATTTTGTGAAACCTTTGTGCACATTTTAATTCGAGAGATCATAGAAGTTTTTGAAAATGATTTTTTTTAATCCGAATGATGAAGAAACAATTTTTCTTGAAGAATTATGATGAGGTGTGCAAACTTCATGATTTTGTGAAAGTTTTATCCCCCTCAAAATATGTGCCATTTTGACAATGTAAAGAAAAATTAGTTTTAAAGGAGGAACATAGTTTTAAAGATAAGAAGTTTTCTTTTTTTCTTTTTTTTAATAAGAAAAATAAAGAGAAAATCTTTTTGTGTTTTTGTTGGTTTTATATTTTTGTATTTTATTTTTGAAAAACATATTTACAAAGATAGTTTTGATGTTTGACAATCAGTTGTGTTTTAAAAACTTTTCTAGATCTTCTAGAGTCAAACATCGCATACCAATTTGGTGGACTAGATCAGCAAACCTTGTAGGAGGTAACGCTTTGGTGAGCAAGTCTGCCAATTGGTATTCAGTTCTCAGTTCTCACAAAGTATAATTCAACTGTACCCTTTTCGACATGCTCCTTGATGAAATGATTGCGGAGATCCATGTGTTTGGACTTGCAGTGATGAACGGTGTTGCAGGAAATTGCAATAGCACTTTTGGAGTCATAGTAGATCGGAATCTTGTTGAATATGTAGCCATAGTCCTTAAGCTGTGATCGCATCCAGATGACTTGAGCACAACACGCAGACATAGCTACGTATTCTGATTCTGTTGTGACAATGATGTGCAATCCTGATTCTTTGATTTCCAAGACACAAGCTTATCTCCGAGAAACTGTAATCCACCTGACGTACTTTTGCGTGTGTCTAAACATCCTGCATGGTCAGCATCTGAAAAAGCAATTAGTTCAAAACCAGAATCCTTCGGATACCAAATTCCCAAGTGAATGGTTCCCTTTATGTATCGAAGGATTCTTTTGGCCTCATTGAGGTGCCTTTCAGTTGGTTTAGACTGATAACGAGAACACATATAGACTGCAAAGACAATATTTGGTCTACTAGCTGTGAGATACATGAGTGACCCAATAATACTTCGGTATTTGGTAGGGTCAACTGGAGTCCTATGTATGTCAGCATCTAGTTTTGTGCCAAAAGCCATTGGTGTATTATAAGTATCACAGCTTGTCATTCCATGTTTCTTTAAAATTTCCAAAGCGTATTTGGACTGATTTAGAAAAATTCCATGGGGTGATTGATGAACTTGTAGTCCTAAAAAGAACGAAAGTTCACCCATCATGGACATTTCAAAGTTATCTTTCATTAATTTTGCAAAATCAATTGAGTATCTTTTATTTGTTGAAGCAAAAATAATGTCATCGACATATATTTGAACAATTAATAAGTCCACCCCATATGTTTTAGTAAATAATTTTGGATCCACCGAACCTTTAGAAAATTTATTGGCCAGCAAGAATGTAGATAATTTGTCATACCACGCCCTTGGGGCTTGCTTGAGTCCATAAAGAGCCTTTTTGAGTTTGTACACATGATTCGGGCATTCAGGATCAACAAAGCCTTCTGGTTGACTAACATAAACTAATTCACGGAGTTGACCATTCAGAAATACCGTTTTCACATCCATTTGATAAACAATCATATTCCGATGAACAACATATGCCAGAAAAATCCGTACAGCTTCAAGTCTAGCCACTAGAGCAAAAGATTCTTCAAAATCAATTCCTTCTTCTTGAAAGTATCCTTTAGCTACCAAGCGTGATTTGTTTCGTATGACAGTGCCTTCTGCATCCAGCTTATTTTTCCAGATCCATTTTAATCCAATGACAAAGACTCCTTTAGGTTTTTTGACTAACTCTCAGACTTCTGATCTTTCGAATTGCTGAAGTCCTCTTGCATGGATTCAATCCAGTTGTCGTAAGTCATTGCTTCTTTGATGTTCTTTGGTCCAGCTTGACATACTGTGAGTGCATAGATGCAAGTTTCACCGTCTATGTGGAGTCGTTGTCTTGTCATGATTGGTGCATCTGGATGGCCAATGATTTGTACTAAGGGGTGATATCTTATCCATTTGTGTGTCGAAGGGTGAAGTTGATAATTATCTCGCATGTTAACATGATCCAAATTGCGTGTTGAGGACTCAGCAATGTCAAGTATTGTTGGAGCCAGTGCAAACGGGTTAAAGAACGCATTTGGGTCATACTCTGCGGATTGTGGAACTGATGGAGGTGTAGAGTCTTCAGCTGATTGTCGTGAGTTGGATACGGTTTGTTCTGCAGTTGTTGGAATTGGAGGACCGTCTTTATCAACAGTTGTTGTTGTTTGTTGAGGTGTAGCAGGTACTTGAATGTTGTCAGGGTGTGCAACAGAAATTGGGGAGACCTCAGGAGGACGGTTTTCAATTGTATCATCGAACAGCGGAGCAAACAGGGTTTCCAATTCTTTGTGAGAGGGTGACAATGGTTCAGCCGAAGAATCCAGAAAGTTCAAACGGTTTGCTGCGGGTCCTAAGTTGTTTTGCTCAGAAACCATTGTGTGAGTTCATCAAAATTAGCATGAATAGTCTCTTGAATCTCTCTTGTACGACGATTCCATATCCGAAAGCCTTTGGAATTTTCACAATATCCAACGAACACTCCAATGTCAGCCTTTGCTTTAAGTATACCTAAATCATCACGATCATTTTTCGGATAACAAAGAGCTCCAAATACATGAAAGTAATCGATGTTTGGTTTTCTTTTGTGAACAATCTGATAAGGGGTTTTATGATGTCGTTTTGTGATCATGCAACGGTTTTGAGTGTAACATGCAGTTGAAACCGCTTCCGCCCATAAGTAATCTGGTAATTGAGCATTGATCAACATGGTTCTTGCAGCTTCCACTAATGTTCTGTTGCGTCTTTCGACTACTCCATTATGTTCTGGGCTTCTTGTAATTGATGTTTGATGTTCAATTCCCACTTTCTCAAAATATGACCTAAGTGTCTGATTCGTAAATTATGTTCCATTGTCAGTTCTAACCTTTCTGACCGTGTTGCGTAATTGAACTTGAATTTTTGTGAGAAAGGTGATGATCATTGAAGGAGCTTGATCTTTACTTCGAAGAAAATAAACCCAAGTCCATCTAGAGTAATCATCAATAATTATAAGTATGTAGCGTTTACTGTTGATACTTTGAACATGCATCGAGACACACAAATCCATATAAAGAAATTGTAAATCATGATTCGTACTGTGTTCAGTTTTAGAAAGAAAATGAGCATGAGTACTTTTTCCTTGTTCACAGGCAGGACATAAGTGATCTTTGGCAAAACGGAATCTTGGAAGACCATCAACAAGTTTGTGACGAGCAAGTTCAGTCATGGTTTTGAAGTTCAAGTACGAAAGACGTTTGTGCCATAACCATGATTTTGTCGATTCTGCTTTGGAGAGAAAACATATTGGAGAAGAAGCAATCAAGTCAGACATTGAGATTGTGTAAAGATTTGTTGCACGAGATCCAGACATTAGATCATTTCCTTGTAAGTCACGAACAAAGCAAGTTTTCTCACGAAATGCTACTTCTAAATCCCCATCGCAAAATTGACCGAATGAAAATAGGTTGTGACCAAGGCCTTCAACATAATATACAAGACTAATTTCAATGTTCCCACTGACGTAGTCACCATATCCCATAATTAGAGCGTAATGATCATTCCCGAATCTGACAGTGCCGATGAACTTTGATACAAAGTTTACTAACAGTTTGAGATTGCCTGTCATATGTCGGGTGCATCCGCTATCAATAATCCAAAGAATGATTTGAACCACCTGCATCACATGAAGACGACAAAGATGGAACAATGGTAAGGGTGGAACCCAAAGAAGTTGTGGGTTCCGGTTGGTTAGAAACGCATATAGTTAGAATTTTGGGAATCCATTTAAAGTTTGGTTTGTATTGTAACCAACGTTGCCAATTCCAACTAGTTCTAGCTTTCTTTTTGGTGAATTCACTAACTTTGGGTGTGTTCCTAGATTTGTCCTTTTCAATTATGGGGGTAACTTCAACATCATTTGAAACAGTTGTCGGCGGCTTTCCTAAGATTGACTTAGAGGCAGTAGTGGGCCTAGAAGGAGTGCCAGATCTATGTTTCTTATGACAATTCAAAAGAGAATTAGCTACACATTTTGCATGATCACCAGATAATACACTTTTACGACAAAACACACAAGATGCATTAATATTCAAAACATTCATAGGTTCACCATTTGTTACACTGAGATTTTGATTACAATTTTCCAGATTAGAATCTAATTCAGATGCAACATGATTTTTATTCAGATTCCTAAGTTGATCTTCTATTTCTTGGGCTTCTAGTGTTCCTCTTCTACGTTGCAAGATCCTATTCTTCTTGTTACTTTTTCTCTTTGGTCTGCTAACGCTATTAGTGGAGACTAGTCCTGTAGAAGTTGAAGGATTAACATTAGTAGTCTGAGCATAATTATCCCTATCTATTTTGTCTATTTGATACAATCCTGGTGCTATCACAATGGTGTCAACAAACTTTCCTTTTTCAAGTAGCTTAATATTCTCTTTTAAGTCAATGATGATGTGATTATTATCCTGAATATCAGACTCAAGTTTTCCGTTGCAATAAGCAAAGTCATCGCGGTCTTGTTGCCATTCGGCGTTTTCAATTTTTAATTCTGCAATTTCCTTTTCGTATTCGAGACACTGATTTTTGAAAAACTCATTGTTATTGCAATTTTGACAACTTTTTGAAACTTTTTGACTCTGTAACTGCAATTCACGTTCAATACTCTGAGCTTGACACCATTCAAGCCTTTGTTTAAGTTGACAAATTTCTTTTGAAAGTTTAGTTTGCACATCATCATTGTGTTTCCTGATCTTTGTATTTTCTTGTGTCAATGTCTCAATCTCAGTTTTCAACAAATCATTATCAACAGAGTGATCATCAACAAACTTAGAAGTACCAGCTACATAAATAGAATTCATGATAACAGATACAATATCAGCATGTAGAACTTGTTCCAAGAGTCGATCAACATCATTTTTAAAGCTCTGTTTCGTTGCTTTTGAACCAAAATTGCATTTTCATTAGAGTTGAAAATATTTATCATTGACTTGACTTCTTTTTGAAGTTCCTGTTCCCAACGTGTAGCACAATGACGTAAGTGTTGAACAATTGGCAAAAATTGTTTTTGAAAAATTTCTCTCTTTTCTCGCTCGTAAGTAGATTGAAAAGCAGCAATTTTTATTTTCGAATTACGTTCAATTGTATCTTCCAAAATTTCGATGTCTTCCATGAAAGTTTTGAAATAATCTAAAACACGTCAACGTTTTGGTAAAAGTGTAACTTCACCATAAGATGGTAAAGGACAATTTTTATTCAATGTCTCAACGCATTGGAAGATGAAACATATGATTCAGTTACATACCATGATTGCTCAGGTATTTCTTTTTGAGGAACAAAAGATTTAGAAATGTGAGGTCTTGCTGAGTAATCATATGGTTTGCAAAATGGTTTTTGACTCATTTTTGATCGACTCTCTTCTTCAATTTCTTCTTCTTCCTCAGTATCATGTACAACAACATGCACAATTGTATTATCAAGCATTTGTTCCATACTGTAAATCTTAGGATTTTCCTTGAGTGCTTTGTGAAGAAAACGTGATTTGTCGTCACCTAGAGCAAAGCCACCATTAGGTTTTGGCGTCATTTTGAATTTTTGAATTGTTGTGACTGAGCCCCAGTTTTGTAAACAACATTTTGAAATTCATTAAGTTGGCGTTCAAGATCGAGAATTTCATTGAGTAAGGAGTCTTCTCTTTTCCTTTTTCTCACTTTATGTTCATAAAAATCACTTTTGCAAGTTGACAACTCCATTTGTGTTTTTGAAAGCTCTTTTTGAAGTTGTTCAACTTGTTGTTTGAGTTCACATTTTTCATTTTCCAGTTTTGAAACCAGTTTTCCGTTAGACTCAATTAATTCACGCATTTGATGTTGAAGATCTTGTTCTTTATTATAATATTCCTGAAACGCCATTTCCAAACTTTTTTCTCGTTTTACTTTGTTATCAAGATTTGAAAGTTGTATTTTATAGCACTCAAGATCCCTGGTTAATAACGCATTTGTTTCTTTTAATGTTTTATTTTGCTCATTCTTTTTCTGAATTAGTGAAATTTGAGCCTGTAGTTGTTTGGCCATCAATATATGGTCAGGATCTGAATCAGAGAAAGGTTCATTTTGTTCAATATGATCATGTTTGTCATTCTCAATAGGATCATCAAATGAAACAACTGTGTCATCATCAAATATAACAACTGTGTTCATTTGTTCATCTTCTTGAGCAGATAAAGATGAGTCAGATGGAACAACTTGCGCCTTATCTGATTCAGAAGCAGAAGGTGATGCTATTTTATGTATTAGGCAAGTGTTAAGGTCATGTACCTGAGACAAACCATCAATGTCATACACTGGGCCTGAATCATTCAATTGAAGTTCCTGCATGTTGGCCATAAGCATCACAGCAGCATTAGCTTCCAGATCTTCCATGTCATCATCGTTGTAAGCATTGGCAATGAAAATGTTTTCCTGCTTAGTGAAAGTTCCGCCAGCTTCATCTTTGAGAGCTAGGAGTAATGCTTGCTTATGAAACTTGCTTCTCCTTGTTCTTGGTTTAGGACAAGCAGTAGCAATATGACCTTTTCCATTACAGTTGTAGCACCACACTGCATTCCCAGAGTCTGAGTTCCCAGTTTCAACAATTTCAGCCCTTTTCTGAAGAGCACCTGAAATGTTTCTAAATCCCCATTGTTGTTAAACCGTTGTCCATTCCCAGAATTTCCCGAATAACCACCTGAGCATGATCTTCCATAATCACGATTCTGTATCTCAACCCGTCCATCTTGAATGACAGCTTGATTCCTTGTGTTAGATGAAGAACGAAGATGGTTGTTTGTCTTGTTTGAGAATTTGCTGAAGGCACGAGCAATAAGAGCAAATCCTTGATTGTATCACTGCTTTCATATGGAACAAGTTGATTTGAAGCCGATTGCTGTGAAGAATCACATGGTATCATCTGATTTGAAGTTCTATGTTGTGGGTAACTGAAGTAATTCTGTTCTTGAATATAAGCATGATTTGACATTGGAGGTGGAGCAGTGTGAGACTGAGCTACGAGTGCCGAAGAATTTGGTGTTGGTGGTGGCGAGTAACCTCCTCGGAGAGCTCGATCTTTTTCCACTTCAGTTTCATGGTGCTTCAGAAAATCATACAACAAACCATATGGTGCATTATGAAGATTTTTGGATTGATAAACAAGTGTCACATACTTTTGCCAATCAGGACCAAGGCTACTGACCAACTTAGTATTCACTGCTATCCTTGGGAAATGGTGATAGTAGGATTCAAGTGTCTACCCTGGTTCAATCATGAAGTTGGTGTATTCGATATAGAGTTTTGATTCTATATCTTCTTTGTTCAATTGAGTGCCTTCCATTAGAAGATGAACATGTTCCCACATAACTTTAGCCATTTTCTGAGCATCAACACTTCGGAAGATTGGATTTGGAATTCCCTGAAGTATGTAAATCATGGCATACTCATTTGCTTCACGATGAAGTTTTTGTTCAGTTGTAAGTTGAGTCTCAGGAACAGGAGGACATGGAGGATCAGCAGTAGGATCACCTCCTTCAAGTCTGGTTGGCCACTCAAATGGTCCTTCAAGGATCACTTGTTTCATGAATTTACCATGGGGTTTCTTGAGTTCAATAAACCGTAAGAATCGACTTGCCCACTGAACATAATTTCCAAGTGTAAGCATTGGGGGTGTGTCAATTGATCCTGCCTCATGTTTGGATTGTTGAGTTGTTATTACTTCACACATCCAATCAAACCAGTGAGGTTGTTTGGGTGGATACTGAATTGGTTATTGTGACATTTGATATGGTAATTGTTGAGGAATGAGCTGATGTTGTTGCATCATGAGTTGTTGTTGTGGATATACCGGTTGTTGATGATACTGTGATTGTTGGGTATAAAATGCTCAACTCAAAGAGTCTGCCAATGATGAGTTAAGCCTGACTCTTTAGTTTTGTTGAAGTTGAAGATACACTAACAGTACCTTCTGGGTGAGAAGGTACTGCTAGTTGATGAAGGTCCTGCCAGTTTAAACGACAAGTTGTTATATTTTATTTAGAGATATTTAGTTGTATTATTAGTCTTTGTACAAAGTTACACGTTTAGTAGAAGTAGTACAGAGGTCTCAGTAGATAATATGGAGTGTTTTACCTTGAAAGGTGTAATATTAGGATAAGATAAGTCTCTAAGTATATTATATTTAGCAACTTGACAACTTGTAATAAGGGCTCCTTATACTATAAAAGGAACCCTTAGTTACCTTCTTAAAATATAACTAGATCAATTACTGCATGCATAACTTCCATTATTAAAATCCTTTTCACGTATCAAAGATTCAAGGTTACATTTGTAATCCTAGTGATAGTTTAGATCACCCGTATTATTTCATAAATAATATTGAATCATTTTGTGTTATTCATGTTGTGTTCATCACTCTAAATTATTCACGTTTACTTATTAACCACCTTTGTTCTTTTAGTGTGTTCTAGTAAATTCCGCGTACTAAATCACATTCATTCATAAATATCCCAAACACATTACTAAGACTAACATCCCAAGTGTTTGCATAATCCTTCCACAAGTGGTATCAGAGCAAGGCTGATATTTACGACATAAAAGAACAAAGCAAAAATGGATGTTGAGCACATTCAAACCAATGTGGCTGCAAAACTTCCATTACTCAAACAGAATGACTTTGAGATGTGGAGACTAAGGGTTGAGCAATACTTCCAAGTGCAAGACTATGCACTTTGGGAGATTATTGAAGAAGGAAACTCATTTAAACCAATAACCACCACATCCACAGTAAACGATGCACTTGTCACAACTGTGCAAGTAAACCCAACAACCGCAGAAGAAAGAATCCAAAAGAGAAATGATCTTAAAGCCAGGAGTATGCTTCTCATGTCTATTCCAAATGACCAGCTCTTAATCTTTAACAAGTACAAATGTGCTAAAACCCTCTTTCAAGCTATTGTGGCTAGATATGGTGGTAATGATGCCACCAAGAAAACTCAGAAAACACTTCTAAAACAACAGTTTGAAAACTTTTTAGCTACAACAAATGAGTCTTTGGACAGCATGTTCAATAGACTACAAAAGCTTTCCAGTCAGTTAGCCATTCATGAGGTGATAATATCTCAAGAAGATTTAAACTCCAAATTCCTTAGAAGTCTACCCTCTGAATGAGCCATGCATGTCATTGTCTGGAAAACAAACCAGATATTGATTCCATGAGTCTTAATGATCTTTACAGCAACTTCAAAATAGTAGAGCATGAACTGAAGTTCAAGCTCAGGAAATATGGCCTTTGTGTCATCTCATGGTACCTCCAAGAAAGTTGATGAAGAAAAAGATGGTAGAGAAGAAGGTACTGCCAACACAAATTTTGGTACTGCCAGTACTTCTAGCAGTACCAAAACCATTTTAGATGAAACAATTGGTTGTGCTTTCCTAACATCACAACACAATGGTTCCATATTGACCTTTGAAGATCTTCAAGAGATCAGTGATGATGATCTTGAAGAAATGGACATAAAGTGGCAGCTTTCACTTCTTAGCATGAGGGCTAAGAAATATTTGATGAGAACTGGAATGAAGATTGTCATCAATGGTAATGAACCTGCTGGGTATGACAAGTCTAAAGTGGGGTGCTACAATTGCCACATGAAGGGCCACTACTCAAGAGACTGTAGAAGACCAAAGAAGCAGGGTGATAAGGGAAGAGGTTTTGAGAACAAGAACAGGGGAAACAATGAGAACAAGAGCAAGGAAGTAGACATCACTGAAACAAAAGCTATGGTAGCTATTGATGGGCTGGGTTTTGATTGGAGCTTTATGGGTGAAGAAGAGTCAGCTTCAAATGGCTTTAATGGCTTTCTCCAATCCTGAGGTACAAATTACTAAATGTTCTACTACTTGTGAAGTTTTTAAAGAATTAGAAATCTTAAGAAAACTTTATGATGAACTGAAAGTAGAAGAAAGAAAAACTCATCAAGACCTAGTTAATCATAAGTGTGGTATGGCCAAACTTGAGAAACAGATAATTCACTTTAGAGAAAATGAACTCACCTTTTCTAACACAAAAGCTATTCTTAATAGAGACATATTTTTAAAAGATGCTGAAATAAGCCTGTTGAGAACTGAGTTTGCTAAAGTGAAACAAGCAAAAGATAATATTCAACTAACTGTTACAACATTAGAAAATGCTTCTGCATGTACTAGAAGTATAGTTGAAAACCAAATGAACAAGAAAATCAAATCTGGGATTGGATACAACACATGTCCACCTCCTTACAGAGAAATTCCCTGTCACCCAGGTATAGATCTTGCTGAATCAGGTTTACATGAACTCACTCATAAACCACTAGAAAATGTAAAACCTGTAGAAAATAGTGAACCTTTTGAGAGTGCAAGTGATACTTCACTTTCTAAAGAAAAGGTGCTCACTGATAAGAGCTCAGATGATACATCTATTGAAGATTGGACATCTAATGAGAATGAAAAAGAGACTGCTTCAAAGAAAGGAAACAAAGTAGGACCAACCAGTCCTAAAAGTGTAGATAGTATAACAAAGACTAAAGTTATTCTGAAAACAGTTGAATGTTGTGCTAAATGTAACAGCAAACCTAGAGGTAGTCAGAGAAATTGGAACAATCTTAAGTCACACCAACTTGGTGATGATTTTGTTATGTACAATAAGGCATGCTATTACTGTGGTAGTTTTAATCATACTCATGCTTATTGTAACAATTGGGTTTCTGGGAGTACATCAAAGTCTAAAACAAATAAAACAAACCCCAGAAAAGGTTTTGTGAAATCTAACACACCAAAAGTCAATCATAATGTTAGACCAAATGAGCCTGTTTACCCAAAATTCACTACTGAGGGTGCAAGTAATACTTTCAAACATACACCAAGAGTTATGAAAAGTCTCATTGAAAGGAATTATGTGGTTAAAACACAAGACTGGAGACCAAAACCAAAAGGTCCTGCTAGACCAAATGGTACTGCCAAATTTGGTACTGTCAAACCAAAAACCACAAAATGTGTTAAAAATGAAAATGCTGTTAAGTCTTCAGCATGTTGGATTTGGAGACCACTACAATCAAATGGTGCATCAACAGTCCTAAAGAGGTTCGATTACATTGATGCACGAGGCAAACCCAAGTCAATCATGGCTTGGGTACCCTAAGGAAACTAATATGTGTATATTTGTGCAGGAACATTCAAATGATATTGCTGATCAAGGATATGTAGATAGTGGATGTTCAAGGCACATGACAGGCAACATGTCTTACCTCACAGACTTCAAATCATTTGATGGAGGATATGTTACCTTTGGGGGAGGAATCAAAGGAAAGATTACTGGTAAAGGTACAATTAAAACCAGTAAATTAGATTTTGAAAATGTGTATTTTGTGAAAGAACTTCAGTTTAATCTCCTAAGTGTCTCACAAATGTGTGACATAAAGAACAATGTCCTTTTTACTGACACTGAATGCATTGTTCTTTCTCCTGATTTTAAAATTCCTGATGAAAGTCAGATTTTTCTTAAAATCCCTAGAAAGAACAATATGTACATTGTTGATTTGAAAAACATTGTTCCTAAAGAGAGTTTAACCTGTCTAGTAGCAAAAGCCTCATTGGATGAATCTATGCTTTGGCATAGAAGGCTTGGTCATGTAAACTTTAAAACAATCAATACAATTGCAAAATATGATTTGGTTAGAGGTTTACCCAAAAAGATTTTTCAAAATGACCAAACCTGTGTTGATTGTCTAAAAGGCAAACAACATAGAGCCTCTTGTAAGCCCAAGACCCATAACTCAATTTCTCAAGCTTTATACATGCTTCATATGGACCTCTTTGGTCCTACATCTGTGAATAGCTTGAATGGTAAAAAATATTGTCTTGTAGTTACCGATGATTACAGCAGATTTTCTTGGGTTTTCTTTTTGAGAACTAAGGATGAAACAAGTGAGATCCTTAAGTCCTATATTACAGGGATAGAAAACCAAATTGATAAGAAAGTAAAAGTAATTAGATGTGACAATGGGACAGAATTCAAGAATAGAGTTATGGATGAATTTTGCAAAGAAGAAGGAATAAAAAGAGAATATAGTGTAGCTAGAACCCCACAGCAAAATGGAGTAGCAGAAAGGAAAAATAGAACTCTTATATAGGCTGCTAAAACAATGTTAGTAGACTCTAAGTTGCCTATTTCATTTTGGGCTGAAGCTGTAGGTACTACTTGTTATGTGCAGAACAGGGTTCTTGTGATTAAACCTCATAGAAAGACTCCTTATGAACTTTTGTTTGGTAGAACACCATCTCTAAGTTTTATGAGACCTTTTGGATGTCATGTCACTATTCTCAATACCAAAGATTATCTAGGAAAGTTTGAAGGAAAAGCTAATGAAGGCTACATGATAGGGTATTCTTTGCAAAGTAAGGCCTATAGGGTGTATAATTGTTGCACTAGGCTAGTGGAAGAAAATCTGCACATAGAGTTTCAAGAAAAACTACCTAATGTTGCAGGCATTGGACCAGATTGGTGCTTTGACATTGATAAGCTTTCAGAATCTATGAATTATGTGCCTGTCACAGGTACAAATACTAATGATAATGCAGGTTTTGAAGACAATGTTGAAACAACTGATGATCAAGATTACATCTTAATGCCAATTTGGAAAGGATCGGATTCATCTTCAAGTCATGGAGAGCCTTCTAATACAACAAATGAAGGTGTTGAAGATGATCATGGAACACAAGGTCAAAGGAATCAACAAAAACTCAGCAAATGAAAATGGTACTGCCAGTTCACCAAATGATACTGCCAGTTCACCAAATGGTACTGCCAGTTCACAAGTTGGTCCTGCTGAACCATTAAATGTTCTATCAAATGATTCCTTAGCAGAAGATGTAGGGATTGGCAATCTTCCAATTACCTATGATGTTCCTACAACACACAACACAAGAATTCTCAAAAATCACTCCATTGAAAATGTGATTGGCAGCATTGATTCTGGTGTTAAAACAAGAACTCAGGTCTTATCTTCAGATCAAGAAGGGTTTGTCTTAGCTGTCTATGAAGAAAAGAACCATGAAGTTGCCCACATATGCCTGTTTTCATGCTTTCTCTCACAGGTTGAACCCAAAAACATTACAAAGGCCTTAGATGATTCAAGTTGGGTTGAAGCAATACAAGAAGAGCTACTTCAATTCAAACTTCAGAAGGTTTGGATACTGGTTGATTTGCCCAAAGGTTACAGGGCAATTGGAACCAAATGGGTATTCAGGAATAAGAAAGATGAAAGGGGAATAGTGATCGAAAACAAAGCAAGATTGGTGGCCCAAGGGTATACTCAAGAAGAAGGAGTGGATTATGAAGAAGTTTTTGCTCCTGTTGCAAGAATTGAAGCAATTAGGCTATTTTTGGCCTATGCTTCTTTCATAGGCTTCACTGTTTACCAAATGGATGTCAAAAGTGCCTTTTTATATGGTACTATTGAAGAAGAGGTGTATGTTTCTCAACCTCCAGGATTCATTGATGCAGAATATCCAGACAAGGTGTACAAGGTTACCAAGGCTCTTTATGGTCTACACCAAGCTCCTAGGGCATGGTATGAAACATTGGCTTTCTATTTATTGGAAAATGGATTTCAAAGAGGCAAGATTGATCCAACTTTGTTCATCAAAAGAACCAAGAAAGACATCTTGCTGGTACAGATTTATGTTGATGACATTATCTTTGGATCCATAAACCAGGAGTTGTGTGTGGAGTTTGAAAAACTTATGCATAATAAGTTTGAAATGAGTTCCATGGGGGAACTTACTTTCTTTCTGGGTCTCCAAGTGAAACAATCAAATGAAGGCATATTTATCAGCCAAGATAAGTATGTAGCAGAGATCCTAAGGAAGTTTGGGTTTGCAGATTCAAAGGTGCAAGTACACCAATGGATCCAGAAAAGGGGTTACTCAAAGATGTTAAGGGTGAAGATGTTGATGTGCACAATTACAAATCAATGATTGGGTCCTTGATGTACCTTACATCATCAAGACCAGATATCATGTTCCCAGTGTGTGTATGTGCAAGGTTTCAAGTAAATCCAAAAGTTTCTCATCTCACAGCAGTCAAAAGAATCTTTAGATACCTCAAGGGTCAACCTAGGTTGGGTCTATGGTATCCAAGGGAATCATCTTTTGATTTGGTAGCTTATTCAGATAGTGACTATGCTGGTGCAACCCTAGACAGAAAATCCACAACTGATGGATGTCAATTTCTTGGCTGCAGACTCATATCATGGCAATGCAAGAAGCAAACAATGGTGGCCAACTCTACAACTGAAGCAGAATATGTTGCAAGTGCAAGTTGTTGTGGCCAAGTACTTTGGATTCAGAATCAATTGCTTGACTATGGATATAATTTTCTTAACACCATTATTTACATTGACAATAGCAGTACTATTTGTATCATTAAAAATCCAGTTCAACATTCAAAAACAAAACACATTGAAATCAGACACCATTTCATAAGAGATTGCAATGAGAAAAGGTTAATACAAGTTGTCAAAATTGATTCTGAAAAGAATTTTGCAGACCTTCTCACCAAAGCTTTTGATTTAGGTAGATTTAAATACTTGGTAGCAGGTATTGGTATGATAAATCTTTGAAAAACATGTGTTTTTGTACATAAAATAAACAAGTTCTGGCCTTTAAACATGGTACTGCTAGTAAGTCATAAGGTACTATCAGTACATAATTGGTACTGCTAGTTCAAAGTTTGCTCTATTTTTGTTCATCTTGATGCTTAAAATGTTGACAATGCTATAAAACAAGTGCTCTGCACACTGTTCTTTTGGTCTACAACTAACAAATTTCAGGTTTCTTAAGATTGATAACAAAAATCATGATGTGGAAATGGTAATCAGTTCACCAAGTTTTACAAACTTAAAGAGCTGGCTAGTCCAAAGCAAACGGCTCTTGGTAAAGACTTCTCAAATCCGTTGATAGCTGATAGTTTGCTAAAAACTATAAGGTAATCAGTTCACCAAGTTTTACAAACTTAAAGAGCTGGCTAGTCCAAAAGCAAACGGCTATTGGTAAAGACTTATCAAATCCGTTGATAGCTGATAGTTTGCTAAAAACTATAAGGGATTTTTTCTAAAATTTCAAAGAGACCGCCAAGTTATATTTCTACATACAAGGTACTAGTAGTTCAAATTTTAGTACTGGTAGAGTAAAATGGTACTGCTACATAGCCGTTGAGTCTGTCAGGTTAAAAATATAGCCGTTGTTTTGAAGGGTATTTATGTGAATTACTCATGTTTTCCTCGAATTAAGGATATGGTTATTATAATAAAAGATCTTTTTGACCGCCTCTTCAATTACTTATCCATATCTTTAATAGTCGGTCAAAAGTAATTTTCTCATAATTAATCCTTATCACAATTCACACTCACCTTTCATCTTCTACCAGTACAAAAATAAAATCCCACCATCATAATCAAATTTTTCCTCAAAAACTTTCACCATGGCTCATATAAGTTTTGTAAAACGTCACAACCAATTAGCATTTTTGGAAAAGTCTGAGGAAAATGAATCTTTTCATCAAGCAGTGGATTTTCTAAACAATTCTTATATCAGGTTTGCTTTACTCGTGAATCCCACTATTTTTGAATCTCAAATTTTACAATTTTGGCAAACGACTAGAGTTAAAACTCTTAGTAATGGGATTCAAGAGTTAAAGGTCAAAGTGGATGGCAGAACCCTGACTTTTACCGAATCATCCATCAGAAGACATCTTCATTTGGATGATTCAGATGGTATTAGTCAACCGCTTGATACTAAAATCTTTGAAAATTTGACAAAAATGGGGTATAATGTGACTTCTACAAAGCTTACATTTCTTAAAAAGCATTTTACCCCTCAATGGAGATTTTTGATCCATACCATCCTTCATTGTTTAAGCCAAAAGAAAACCTCATGGGAGCAGTTTAGTGGTAACATGGCTGCAGCTCTCATTTGCCTGGCAACAAACAGGAAATTCAACTTTTCAAAATACATTTTTGAAGGATTGGTTAAAAATGTGGATAGTGAAACAAATTTTTTGATGTACACAAGGTTTATTCAGTGCCTCATCAGCAAATCCAAACATTTGTTACTTCCCCCAAACAAACCTTTTAAAACTCCAAAACTTACACACAAGGTGTTTTCAAATATGAAAATTGGTTTTCAAGGAGAAGAAGTACCACTTTTTGAGGAGATGTTACCACAACATTCTGAAGAACCATCCACATCATCTGATCATTCATCACCAAACCCATCACCAGACCCATCACCAGTACCATCAGTCACACCACCAGTACCATCAGTCACACCACCATCACCAGTACCATCACCATCTCACCAACTATCACAAACACCATCTGCAACATCACCATCATTATCACATCATAACTCACCACCCCACTCTCCTCCACATCAAAATTTAGATGCTTAGACTGTAAAGGAACTAAAGGAGCAAGTGCAGCTCTTGCAAACTACTCTTGAAAATCAACAAACACTTTACAGAGATTAACACCAAGCTAGTTAAGAGGGTTGGGAAATTGGAGTTAAAGGTGAAATTGTTGAAGGGAAAAAGGTCTTCTCAGTTGGTTGTATCTAGTTCTTCAAGTTCAGATGCAGAAGGTTTGGGTCCCTCTTCCAAAAAGGGGAGGATGGGTAGTTCTAAGAGTGAAGAAGAGATTCAATTTCAATTTCATGAAGGAACTCAAGTGATTGATGAAGAGCCTCCTAGTGAAGAAAAAGAGCCTGTTAGTGCAAAAGATACTGCTGAAGCAGAGCAAGAGCCTGCTGGGATTCAGAGGCTATTGGCTATGAATTTAAAAAGTTCTGATCAAATGTTCTACAAAAGAAAAAGGGGATCACAGCCTCAGGGGAGGTTTCTTGTTTTTGATGAACAATCTGCTGCTCCAAGTCTAGAATCAACACCAAAAGATAAGGGCAAGAAAATTATGTTTGAAGATGAACCAAAACCTAAAAAGTTGAAGAAGAAAGAACAAGTACAATTGGCCATGGATGATATGTTATCCAAACAGCTTCATGAAGAAGAGGTTATGGGGGCTGAAGAAGAGTCAAGAATATTACAAGAAAAATTTGATGCTCAGCTGCAATATATCATTTCCATTGATCCAATTGTAAGGGGTGAAGCTTATACTCTGGTGTGTGATGAGTCTCTTAGCTCAGATGAAATGACAATCAAGCTCAATGATTTCATCACTAAGAAATACAATCAAGAGGCATTGGATGATGTCTATCAGCAGATCCAGAAGAATAAGGAGAAAGGGTTCAAAATGCCTCATTCTGAGACAGATCAGAAGCATTTCTTCAAGTTATATCTGAAAAGAGAAGTGGACATTTGATGAATTGAAGCTTCTATACTTAGAGGCTTACAGAAGAAACAAAACCAGTCTCCTCATGGATTCACCAGAAAGGCCCTCCAAAAGAAGAAAAGATGATCAAAAGGATCAAGCAGCCCAGAAAGAGAAAGCAGACTTGCCTCCTGTTCAGTCAAGAGAAATGGTTGTCCATGTTCCACAAGTTGTCTTTGCTGAACCTTTACATGCAAGGCATCTAATCATAGATTGGGAAATCTACAATGACAAGTTTGGTAAAGCATGGAAGATAACAAGAGTTAGAAATAAGGTTGAAATTTTCAAGAACTTTGAAAATCTGCTTAGAGCATGTAGCGGAATGGATTTAGATGAATTGTGGGACTTAGTTCAAGAGAAGCTGAAAACCAAGTATAAACCTGATGCAAAGGAGCAAGAGCTATGGGTGGAGTTCAGCAGATTATATAATCCAAATCCTACTGATACACATTGGAAATTTCCTTACTATGATTTATCTGTTTCATGGGAATACTTCAGCATGAGCCATGTTCATCATCTTTCCACTCAGAGTGGAATAGAACTTTTTATGCTAGGTGAGAAGGAGTATCCTTTGAGTTATGAAGTATTATCAGTCTTGATCTCTAATAAACTATTATGTGAAGAAGAAACTGATGCAGTCAAAAGATTGAAGGAAAGCATATTTGATCAGTATGAAAGCCTAAGGAGAAATAGATGATAAGGTTTTTGGAAGAGTTCCCTCAGATCCTCAAGGTATGATTTTATTCACAAAAAACTTGGTTATTTTAATAAGGAATAACAAGTTTAGGGGAGGATTGTTAGGAATAAAATGCTCAAGTCAAAGAGTCTGCCAGAAGAGCCTGCCAATGATGAATTAAGCCTGACTCTTTAGTTTTGTTGAAGTTGAAGATACACTAACAGTACCTTCTGGGTGAGAAGGTACTGCTAGTTGATGAAGGTCCTGCCAGTTTAAACGACAAGTTGTTATATTTTATTTAGAGATATTTAGTTGTATTATTAGTCTTTATACAAAGTTACACGTTTAGTAGAAGTAGTACAGAGGTCTCAGTAGATAATATGGAGTGTTTTACCTTGAAAGGTGTAATATTAGGATAAGATAAGTCTCTAAGTATATTATATTAAGCAACTTGACAACTTGTAATAAGGGCTCCTTATACTATAAAAGGAACCCTTAGTTACCTTCTTAAAATATAACTAGATCAATTACTGCATGCATAACTTCCATTATTAAAATCCTTTTCACATATTAAAGATTCAAGGTTACATTTGTAATCCTGGTGATAGTTTAGATCACCCGTATTATTTCATAAATAATATTGAATCATTTTGTGTTATTCATGTTGTGTTCATCACTCTAAATTATTCATGTTTACTTATTCACCACCTTTGTTCTTTTAGTGTGTTCTAGTAAATTCCGCGTACTAAATCACATTTATTCATAAATATCCGAAACACATTACTAAGACTAACATCCCAAGTGTTTGCATAATCCTTCCACAGTGATGGTTGAGGATTCTGTTGCTGTTGATGATATTGATGCTGTTGATGATACTGCTGTTGCTGTGGATATTGTTGATGACAGAAATTGTAGTACGGTGGTTGAGACATGTTGAACACTTTGTGTGGATGATGGATCTTTGTAGATGATTGGAATGGAAGTTCCTTTGGTTAAAACCAAAATCTTGTGGATAACTTTGAAACTTACACGTAACTTGGAACTTAGGCTTAAACCTTAGGTTATGCGTAAAAGTAAAGTGAGGCGTAAACTTATAGTTTATGCGTAGACTTGACCTTTACGTGTAAGCTTTAGCTTATGCGTAAGATTTAGGTTTATGCGTTAGGTTAAAGAACCAAACAAATCTTTCAAACTTGTCCAAGCTTGAAAGATATCCCGTGTCGAAGTATTCCACTAACTTATCCAAGCTAGGGACGTACTGATTCACCGTTGTACTAAGAGTAGACCGTTGAACCAACTTAAGCGTACAACCAATAATCTTACGCGTAAGATTTCTAACTTAGGCGTAGGATTGGAACTTATGTGTAGAAATTCAACTTAGGCGAATGGTAACTTAGGCGTAGAAACTTCAACTTAGGTGTAGGAATGGTAACTTAGTCGTAGAAACTTCAACTTAGGCGTAGGAATGGAACTTAGTCGTAGGAATCTTCAACTTAGTCGTAGAAACTTCAACTTAGTCTCAGGAATCTTCAACTTAGTCGTAGAAACTTCAACTTAGTCATAGAAACTTCAACTTAGTCGTAGAAAAAGGGTTGTATGCTAAACTTTAGGTGTAAATAGTACAAAAAGTACACTTTTCAGAGTAGTGGTGTCCTTTTCACGCGTAAAGTGACCAGTAACTTTAAAAAATCACAACTTTTTGATGAAAAATGCTTAGAAAAAGTTTCTTTTGATCAAGTAACTTTAAAAACACTTAGAAAACACTTAATAGGAAAGATTTAGCTATCAAAAACAAGTTTTCTAATACCAAAGAAGCTACAAAACTCAAGAAACTAGAAGAAAAAATAGAAAAAACCTTAAAAGATCACTACTTGAAGCAAAATCTAAGCTTCTAATCACTATATCAACCTTAAAACTTGTCAAAGCTTTAAGATTTGAGTGAAAGAAACAAAGAAAAAAGCAAAAAAAATGAAGAAAACAACACCCTAAACCCCACGTTAAAATCAAAAGACTTACTTCAATCACTATTTAGCGAATGATACCACTTGTTAGGTCACGATATTGTGATCACACAAGTGTTGTAGATGTAAGAATGAGATAGATATAAGGATTGGTTGATTATATGATATATGAGAAATAAAAGTGCAAGAGTTTCATTAAGGTAACCAAAATAACCAACAAATGTAAAGCATACATTAGCATAGTATTTATAGGGCAAGGACTAGGGCAACACTCCTAGATCCTTCCACCCTTTCAACGTGGGCTTTCCAAGCCTTTTGGGCTTTTACATGTTGCCCATTAACTAAAACATAACATAAATAATACTTAAGCAACCTATTACAAAGTGTAATGACCGAGACTTGAATAAAATATAAAAGTATGTTCCCAACAATCGTGTTCCCATCGATTAAAGTTTATTTGATGTTTATTTGATTGTTTATGCATGTGCTTTGATTACCTCTGTGTTTAGCCGTGGCTTGTTTGCGTTGCCATAAGCCTCCTACAATTTCATTAACATTATAAGTTAATGTAAGCCATTAAAAGGGTTAAATAATATAACATAAGTAATCATTAAGAGTTTACTCGCCTGTAACTAAGATACCAACGAGAGAGAATAGATTTTAGTACTCATCCTAAAAAACTAGCGATAAAACAAAGTGACAATCTACTTACCTATTGGTCAGGCCTCTTATCTACATCTGTTTCCTATTTGTGTACGTGTTAGCCATTCGCTTATTCGATCTCATTATTTTTATTTACTGTTTTAATCTACTCAATCGTGCCAGTCTCTTAGGCTGAAAACCCCCTTGCGTTAGATTAGGTTTTAGAACTAACTTAGGAATTAAAATACTGATAGACATTCCAGGTGTTAGTGATTGACACTCAACTTACCAACTTGCTACATTGATCGGGTACACTACTCGTTAGTGTGTGTTATAGGTTAAGTCGGCTAAATATAAATTTAAAACTAGATAATCATAATCTATACCTACAACGATAAACGCATGCTTCAAGTTTTTTGGCGCCGTTGCCGGGGAGTGAATTGTTTAATATCTGAATATCTATTAGTATTTTAATTAGGTTTTTAACTTTATTAGTTTTTAATTGCTAACTTTGTTGTGTATTAGTTTAATTGCATTCATTGTATTTTTCTGCATATTTTCTGTATTCTTGTATGTTTGTTTTCTGTTTTTTCTGTTTTTCTGCATATTTATTGTCTGCTGTAATTTGCTGATCTAAATGATATGGCGCATTTGTTTTTATAGATACGTCGTATTGCGTTTTTTATTTTACATATAGCGTATCTTATTTAATAATTCGAGTACGGCGTATTAGCTCCTGCTAATACGCCATATATATATATATATATATATATATATTTTTTTTTATATTTGATAATTAAAAACATATGGTGCATTAATTTCTGTTGGGTTTTATTGATTTGATGATACAAAATAAGAAGAATGAAACATGAAGGGCTTGAAGTGACAATAAGGGAAACTACAAAAAGACGGAGGATTTGGAAGATTCTAGAAGAATATTTAGTTTCCTAATTGTATTATGATTCCTCTTATAAACCCTAGATGTCTTTAGTATATAAAGAGACATAGGGTCATTAGTTTCATTGTACGTACAAGATATAAAACACTAAAGGTATGTGTGTGTAAACCTAGACGTAGGGAAAACGTCTAGGGTTAGTAGTTAGTGTTTATGTTAGTTCAGCCTCAAGATTAAGTCATTGATCCTTGTTACAAGGCGTGTAACAAGTTCTACCATGATCAAGTAGAATTGGGGCTGTAAATATATGTTAGAGATGATGACGAAGAACCTTGTTGATAATAATAATAATCTTTATGTTATTCCGCTGTGCTTATTATTATCATTATTATTATGCTTTATTGTTTATCCTAGATCAATGTCTAAACAACATGGAGTCCAAAACGATCCTAGAACTTATAGAAGATGGTGTGCATGAGTTCTATCAAGAAGATGTTGGAGTGGCATGGCATGGATTAAGGG
This sequence comes from Artemisia argyi, assembly GCA_030686995.1. Taxonomy (NCBI): domain Eukaryota; kingdom Viridiplantae; phylum Streptophyta; class Magnoliopsida; order Asterales; family Asteraceae; genus Artemisia; species Artemisia argyi. Next base: position 74,898,305 of record CM060678.1, on the reverse strand, counting down.
GAAGACAAGATTTGTTTCCTTCAGGGAGATGCTTATATCTCAACTTCTCTACTTTGTCTAGGGAAGTTCGTACAAGAACGTGTATGTTTTGTCATCATCAAATAGGGGAAGATTGTTGGGTTTTATTGATTTGATGATACAAAACAAGAAGAATTAAACATGAAGGGCTTGAAGTGACAAGAAGGGAAACTACAAAAAGATGGAGGATTTGGAAGATTCTAGAAGAATATTTAGTTTCCTAATTGTATTATGATTCCTCTTGTAAACCCTAGATGTCTCTAGTATATAAAGAGACATAGGGTCATTAGTTTCATTGTACGTATAAGATGTAAAAAACTAAAGGTGTGTGTGTAAACCTAGTCGTAGGGAAAACGTCTAGGGTTAGTGGTTAGTGTTTAAGTTAGTTCAGCCTCAAGATTAAGTCATTGATCCCTGTTACAAGGCGTGTAACAAGTTCTACCTTGATCAAGTAGAATTGGGGCTGTAAATATATGTTAGAGATGATGACGAAGAACCTTGTTGATAATAATAATAATCTTTATGTTATTCCGCTGTGCTTATTATTATCATTGTTATTATGCTTTATTGTTTATCCTAGATCAATGTCTAAACAACATGGAGTCCAAAACGATCCTAGAACTTATAGAAGATGGTGTGCATGAGTTCTATCAATTTCTGTTAATACGGCGTATTGCTTTTTCGAAATAAAAGTCTGATTATTTTTAACGAATTAACATACGACATATCCAGATTATTGGATACGGCGCATCGTCAGCAGATATCAGCAACTTTTATTTTTTTGTATTCCGTTTTCGTTATCAGCTTTATGTTATTTTACTTTATCAAACCTATCCTACTAATTCTTTTGTGCTGATTTCAGGACGTGCATGACCAGGAGTTCCACTAAAGACCTAATCAAGCCTTTCAAAGAACCTGAACAAGCTTTCCATTCACTTAGGAAGCTTTTCCACACAACAAGCCTTGATTGTTCGAGTTCGGTAGATCTCGATTACTTTTCTGATCAAGAATCTCAGAGTGAAGAAGGAGTAAAAGAAACAATGACGGAACCAACTATGGAGGAATACATGAACAAGACCCGAGAAGACTATGGTTCGGGTACTGCTAGGCCTAAGTTCAACAAAGAGGCCAAGTTTGAATGGTCAATTTCTCAAGGAGTTGTGAGAAAATGCTTTTAGTGGATCGGAGCATGAAGATGCTAATGAGCATGTGGAGAAGATCCTTGAGATAGCAGATTTGTTCACAACTGAGAAAGTAACTATTGACCAACTAATGCTTCATGTTTTTCATATCTCACTTACTGGAGCTGCTAACAGGTGGCTAAAGAATGAACCAGCTGGTTCAATTAAGGAATGAGAATATTTGAAGAAGAAATTTCTAAGGAGATATTGCCCACTTGCTCGAACTGCTAAAAAGATAGAGGCTATCAATAACTTCAAGCAAGAGCACGATGAGACTCTTTATCAAGCTTGGGAGTGATTTAAAGATTTGTCATTGAAATGTCCTCAACACTATTTGACTACTATGCAGAAGGTAATATTGTTTTATCAGGGATTGGGTGTGCCTACTCGACAGATTTTGGATTCTAAAGGAGTTGTACCTCAGATGAGTGCAGTCAATGCTAGGAAAGCCATCCAAGAAATGGCTGATCATTCTTAGAAATGGCACGATGGAACCTATACTAGATCTAAGAGTAGCGATACTTCTGATGGATATGCTGCTATTCAAGCTCAACTGAATAAACTTAGTAGAGATCTGAAGAAGATAGATGAAAAAGCTTATGCTACTCAAGTTGGTTGTAAATTATGCAATGGACCTCACTACACTAAAGATTGTCCATCTAAGAAAGATGGAGAGACATTTGAAGAAGCATACTACACCCAATTTGGCAAACCATTACAACCATCAGGAAGGTATAGGGCAGCTGCTCCAGGGAGTTTTACCTTGCCTTGTAATATTAATGATATGTCTTTCAATAATGCCTTAGCTGACATAGGAGCTAGTGTTAGTATGATGCCCTTTAAGACATTCACTACCTTAGGCTTATGAAAATTAGCTCCCACTAAGTTACTTATTGAATTGGCAGATAAAACTGTAAAATAACCTGAAGGTATAGCTGAAAATGTGCTTGTTAGGATTGAGAAATTCGTCTTCCCCGTAGACTTTGTTATGCTAAATATACCTAAGGATATCAATATTCCTTTGATCCTTGGACGACCATTCTTGTCTACTGCTCATGCCAAAATAGATGTCTTTAAAAGGAAAATCTCTTTAAGAGCGGGGATGACAAACTAGTCTATAAGTGTGATAATCCTATTAAGAGCATCATTAGAAGTGTTTACGTGCTAGGATTAAGAGAACGAATGGACCTTGACCTAGAAGCTAGGCTAGTGGGTGAAACCTTAATCCAAAATAGATCACTTGGACCCTGTAATGGAGACTATATAGAGTTGAATGACCTTAATACACTATTAGAGCTCAATGATCGATTTATGAGGAGTCCTGAACCTGCGATTGAAGAGGAAGAGATTATAGATATCCCTAGAATTAATGTCATTAATACTCGAAACTATAATGAATTTGAGGGATATCCTAGTTTTTGTGATTATGGTAGAAGAATCTATGTTCATTGTCCTCATAACTTGCAATTTCCTTGCATGATAGGTTACAAACAAGTAGATGCCAACTTCTTCCCTATATATTTTCCCAATTAATGTGATGTCAAAAGATTTTACAATTCCCTCATGAGAGAAAAAATTGAGTATAAGGGAAGGAACGTGGTTGGCATTTTTATGAGCGTACCTATTTTTGTTGGAAATTTTGCTATTATTACAGATTTTACTATAGTGGAAGACATGGATGCTTATCGAGATAAGGAAATGGGTGACGTGATTGTTGGAAAACTATTTTGTAGGGAAGTTGATATTTATGCAAAAAGATTTGATGGAATACTAACCTTTCAATATGGAAACAACAAGATCACTTATGTTATGCCTCATGCTCACCCAAGCTTTAAACATGCTGCGACAAAGGTAAGCTATCAATTTTCACAATTTCTTTTAGTAGATTAAGAAGACTTATAGAAAGGGATCGAGTATCCATAGCAAAAGATTAAGGAATTCTACAAAGGATTGCTGAAATAGGGACCTGAATATGTCCGTAACGAGATTGTTTGTCAATGGCTGACCCGTGGACATGTGGGCATCAATAATACAAAATAGAAGCTGAAGATGAGTCTACTTGAAGACTCTGGAATAAAGAAAAGTGCTCACCAGGTAGGGATAGCAATGGGCGAGAAAAAACCCACAACCCGCGGGTACCCGCCATAAATGGGTGGGTAAACGCGTCAATGTACACCCACGGGTGGGTAGTGGGTGAAAATCGTTACCCATCAGTTGGTGGCGGGTGGGTGATGGGTGAGGCATACCCATCGCGGGTAAACCCATGACCCCCATTTAAAATACCCACGGGTATACCCATCAAAATACTCATGGGTGTACCCATAAACCCATGTTAAAATTAATTATACTAATCAAAATATTTATGATCTTGCATGTATACATTTAATAGTTACCACCAAGTCTCAAAAAAACACATTAACCTAAAAGTTTGTTTGAGTTTCAAGACTAAAAAGAAAATATGAAAGATCAAATAATCAAAGTAGTATTTGGCAAATTGATTGGTGTCTTATTACGCAGTTTCATAGTTAGTTTTTATATCATCGTTTTGTAAGTTTGTTGCATAACACTAACCCATGGGCAACAAATACCCGCGGGTAAGGGCATGGGTAGAAAATTGTACCCATTGGTGGGTGACGGGTGGGTGACGAGTGAGAAAAAAACTACGTGGGCGGGTGATGGGTTAGAGATACCCGTACCCATTACCCATGGGTGCCATCCCTATCACCAGGAGACAACCCAGATTTATTTTTGTTGTTTTTATTATCGAGTCTGTTAGACCTTCATATTGATGCGGCGCATCTCCTTCCATGGGATGTAACATATCAACTGCACAGGTCATATATATCCTTTATTATTCTGCACTTTACTTTTTTGAACTTTGAACTTTCTGTTAGTTGCTTTAATGTGGCATATCCATGGTTAAGGATATGTCGTAACATTTTTTCTGACCTGTATTTATTCTAGGCTCGATACGGCGTATTCCATTCCCATGGATACAGCGTATTGACTGACCTGATGAATTTCCAATTTTTAATTTTTAGGTTTATTTTTCACTAACCGTTAATAAAGAATTGCACTAGTTTTGATTTTCTTAACACACATGTTTACCAAGAATGGTGGTATACATACGTTCTGTATTTTCTGTGGAGACGTCATTCATGGAGACTTGAATGCCCTTTACTCACAGAAAATAGAAAGTTGCTCATGAACGCATAATGGAGGATCATACCGAGCAAATCTCAGGGGAGTTTTCCATTCTAATTCTTTATATCTCCTATTTTTAATTTCAAATTCAAACAACGAGGACATTGTTTAACTTAAGTGGGGGGATGGAGAATTAGAACAATACATGTCCATATTTTTAAAAAATATACGTTAATCTATGCTTAATATGCTTAAATTTAAAATGTTGCTAGCATGTTTTTGTTAAATCTAAATTGCATAGCCACACACATAACCTTTATTTAAAAATTGTGAGAATTGAGCGCATCCGTTTCCCAATATTTACCCCAAATTCCACAAAAATATGAGTGTGCCAGTGACTTATAAACTTTAGAACTTGGCTTGTATACTACTCGAGACCACGATAACGAGTATTATTGATATAATTGGAGTGACTTGTCTAACTTGGTAAATTGGTTTTACAAATGTTTTTTAAAATTGTTTTGCTACACCCTTAAACCTTAGCCTACCCTATAGATTTAAGTTCGTGGTTAGATGCGTTTGGTAAAAGTGTGTTTTCCTCGCGTTTCCTGTATTCATGTGCTTATTTTACTATCTTCGGTTAGGTTGGAAAATTGCACAATGCAATGGAGTGAAAGTAGATATTGTATTTTCGATTTTCGTGTGTTTGCTACTTTCACTGTTACCATTATGTCTGAAGTTATGAGAAGTATGAACAAAATTATCCAGATTATCGTGATACTGATGTGGTGAAATTTTACACCATCTATATTTATTTGATGTTAAAAAAATTGAAAAAAGAAAGAGACAAGAAAAAGAAAGAAGAAGTTGGCGAGTTTGAAAGACCAACATTGTAAAGTTATGTACTAGTAGAGATATCGCTACCGCTGTTGTATTATATTTATGGATCGAATGGGAGTTGGCCATTATGGGAATGCTAACTAAGGTTTATTCTTTGATTAAGATATTATTGAGTCTGATTCATGTCTACCTACTAAAGTGTGAGTTTCCGTGTTAAATCATGAGTTAGTATGTGATTTGTATCTTATTCATGGGATGGTTAGGAAAGCGATCAACCACATTAGGACTTATTCTATTTGTTTTGTTAAAATGTTTTTTTATTTAAAACCAATTTTTGTATCCCAATTATTACCCATATCCTTTACCAAATGATTGTATTCATTGTTAGCTTTCGAGCATCCGAGTATGATAATGGCCTAGTGAGAATGTCAAATGGATGAATAAGGTAGTGACCATCCGAGTTTTAGACTAATCAAATAAAGCGCCAGCAATCTGGTGTGCGACTTGGTGAGCATCCGAGTTTAAGATTAATCAAATGATGTGCCAGCGATCTGGTGTGTGACTTGGTGACCATCCATTATGTAAATAACGCGCCAGCGATCCAAGAAACACATTAGTGACCAACCACTTTTTGAGAGATCAAGGATTCGCGCCAGCGATCCAAGAAACACATTAGTGACCATCCGTTGTTTGAGGAATCGAGAACTCGCGCTAGCAATCTACTAAGTTCATGTAAGAGATGTTTAAACAAAGCCAGGTATTATCCTAAAACCTTTTTATGACTAATTTACCACTTTAGACTTGTTACTCCTTGGCTTTAGTGGTGGAGATGTGTATCCTTGACAAGCTTATGATAGAATATTCGTCACGACCGAGCAATTGAGCGAATTAGATTAGATGTGTATCCTTGCCAAGTTTTTATTTTATTTCTATTTCGTTAAGTGTTTGGTTGTGCAGTTATGATGAAAATGAATAAGTGCTTAACTATAAAAATAAATCCTAAAATTTATTTAGGATACCTTTTCATAAATATGAATCTAGAGTTTACTTGAGGACAAGTAAAGTTCAAGTGGGAGGATATTTTATGACATCAAATAAGTACATTTTATTGCCATCATTTTTCCTATGTATTTGACTTGTTTTATATTATTTTATATGAGATCTGATACTTAATCATTTACTTTTGTAATTCTCAGTTATAAAAAAGCGTTTGGTGAAAGTTAGATATTTTAGACGTAAAATGGACCAAGTTGGAAAAGTCTACTGCTGAAGAAAGATAAGCAGTATCATTCTAGACAGATACGCCATACTACAATACTTAGACGAATTTGAAGACCATTTCCTGACTTTGAAGAATGCGCCGCATGGATTTATCCCATGCGCAGCATATGAAACTTTGGTCAACGAACAATATCTGACCTATCTACTCCAGATACGCCGTATTACTTTCCTGACACAAGGTGTATCAATCTCAAGACTTCACCAAAGATATCCTAGATATAGAAGAAGATGCGCCGCACAAGATAATAAAGTTACGCCGCATCTAAAGGCGGTGTATGAATATTCATGAATATTTTATTCTTGGACCCCACTCGAAGTTATATCGATATGCCGCATCAGCTTAGTTGATGCGCCACATCGAGCCCTTAGACAGAAACTATAAATACCCCATTCGACAGCTGAATTTCATGTGCAACAAAACCCTAAGGAGAAGAATACAAACGATTTGGCAACACAAGACACCACCCAAATGAAGGATTCAGAGCAGTAAGAAGGTCCTGCTAGTGTTTAATTCATTAAGTAGATTTGTTTTATTGTATCAGTACTCTTGAATCCATTAGGATTGTTGGCCTTGTCTATGCCATAGGACTCACCTTTATATTGTTTGCCCATCGGTTAAAGTTTATTTGATGTTTATTTGGTTCTTTATGCATGTGCTTTGATTACCTCTATGTTTAGCCGTGGCTTGTTTGTACTGCCATACGCCTCCCACATTTTCTTTATTAACATTATAAGTTAATGTAAGTCCTTAAAAAAGGTTAAATAATATAGACATAAGTAATCATTAAGAGTTTACTCACCTGTAATTAAGATACCAACGAGAGAGAATAAATTTTAGTACTCATCCTATAAAACTTGCAATAAAACAAAGTGACAATCTACTTAACTATTGGTCAGGACTCTTATTTGTATTTGTTTCCTATCTGTGTACGTGTTAGCCATTCGCTTATTCATCTCATTAGTTTTATTTACTGTTTTAATCTACTCAATCGTGCCAGTCTCTCAGGCTGAAAACCCCTTGCATTAGATAAGGTTTTAGAACTAACTTAGGAATTAAAATACTGATAGACATTCTAGGTGTTAACATTCCACTCTTAGTGATCGACACTCTACTTACCAACTAGCTACATTGATCGGGTACAGTGCTCGTTAATGTGTGTTATAGGTTAAGTCGGCTAAATATAAATTTAAAACTTGATAATCATAATCTATACCTATAACGATACACATACGCATCAAGTTTTTGGATCTTCACCATCAACTGGCACGCTAGCCTCACACGTCAACGCGTCTGAGCCAACACGTCAGTCTTGTCTTTTTTGGCTTATCTATAAATAGACACCTCTATTTTCATTTGCAACTCTCCTCTTGCCAAACTTTTCTCCCCTATATTTTCTTCTCTCTAATCCCTATAAGTCTTTCAATCTTCTTGTGTCTTAACATCTTAATATCATCACATTGAAAGATAACTTCTTTGCAAGAGAAGAACCACAAGAACCTAATCCACTCTTGTGTGTTGTGTCGAGAGTCTTATTCTGCTATCTTCTTTAGATTGAGTCATTAGGTTGGTTTATAAAAATACTTATAAACTCCAATTCATTTGTAAATTTTTGCCCATTTGGATAAGCAAGTGAGAAGACTTATTCGAGTGCGGATAAGCAATGGTGTAAAAGTCTTGTGTCTTAATGGTCAAGCCTTGATCTGGTGAAAGTTAAGTTGGTGTTTGTTGCTTCCTTGGGGGAAGTCTTTGTGGTCTTAGCGTTAGGATGAATCGTGAGGTCTTTGTGGGTGGTTCCGAGGGTGGAACTCCATTAGGTATTAACTCTTTTTAAGTGAGCACCAATCTAAGTGCATATCAGTGGAGCGAAGGTTGTACGGTTTATCCACCACAAGAATAGTGTACTAGTGAATAATATAGGTGTCACAGATTTTAAACTAGACATACAGATGATCTAAACCCCTCATCACAAACCAGTATAATTTTGGTATTTGTCTCCCTTCTCTCAACTCTTTACATATGCTATATATGTTGGTTGTTTGCTCATACATTTATATGCGAACTTAAAACTTAACTTACTTAAATCCTAAAATAAGTAAAAAGGAACGTATTCACCCCCTCTATGGTTCTACAATTAGTATCAAAGCGGGTTACTCAAGTTTTCAAGCGTTAAAACCTTTTTACAAAGGCATTTTAAAGTGAAAACTTCTTTTTCAAAAATTAAAATCCTAAAAAAGTTGATTGATCAAGAGAACTATGGAGAAGGGTGTTGTATGCAATGACAACCATTGCTTGAAAGCGAGGGTTTTTACTTTTGAAAACTCATTTTTAGACTTACATTAAGTCTAACAATCTTGAATTGTAGGAGGTGATTATAAATGGTGAGTTTGTTTTTACAATGGATGATCCGGAAACAAAGTTAAATGCTATAAAACCATTTTTTTGAATTAAAAGATGAAGAAAAAAAGAAACTAGGTAAAAATAATGAAGCCAAGATGACTCTTTATAATGCTTTACTGGTAAAGAGTATGAGCGTGTTTTTATGTGTAAAACCGCAAAAGAAATTTGACACATAATTATAATGACCCACCAAGGTAACTCACAAGTCAAGGATAGTAAGAAAGATATTCTCATTCAATAATATGAGAAGTTTAAGTTGTTAGATAAAGAAACTAATGGTAGTGGATACACAAGGTTCAATGTTATTTTTATTAGTCTCAGATCTTTAGATCAAGACTATTCTAACAAGAACCAAGTGAGAAAGCTTTTTAGAGCTCTTCCTTTGAAATGATGCCCGAAGGTGACAGCTATTGAGGAAGCCACGATTTTGGCGGAACTTCCTTTTGATGAGGTAATTGGCAACCTTAAGGTACATGAGATCGATGGCCTTAGAAAATGATGATCTAGTTTCTAAGGAAAAAAAGGGTAAGGTTATTAGCTCTTAAAGCTAAAGTCATTAAAGATGAATCTAGTGATAATAGTATAGTAAGGAGGGAAGTGAAGAAGATGGTGAAGAGTTCAACTTATTGGTGAAGAACTTTAGGAAGTTATTCAAGAAGGGCAATATGTTTAGAAGATGTAGCTGCTTTGGTAACGATGGCGATAGGTTTGGTGGTAGAGGTCGTGGTGATAGGAACAAGGGTGTTAACAACTCTACGTGAGAACATGGTTGTTATGGTTGCGAACACAGGTACGAACATAAGAATCGCTTCATTGGTGATTGTCCCCACACTCTAACTTTTATAACCACCATCCTACACATCTCCAATCACCATCTCCGCACCCTACCACCTCCACTGGTCACTTACTCCACCACTGTCACTCAAGAGTTAGATAATAAAAGGTACTGGTGTATGATTTAATTGTTTTTGGGGTTGAAGAACTTGAAGATTTATTTATGAAAAAAAAAGAATATCTTCAAATTCATTGGGGGGGGGGGGGTTGTGAATTGATGTGTGTGTTTTAATAATGGGGTTTTTTAGAAGTGGGTTTTCAAGAAATGGTTTTTATGGCAGTGGGGTTTTAAGACTTGATATTTAAGATTTTCTCTTGGCTTTTAATAGTGAAAGATTTTTTAGTTTGGTATTTGTAGTTAAGATTGTTTTTCGCGTGGTTGTGAAATTGGCTGGAAAATTTCAAAATATGCTATGAAATAGTGGCTGGTATATTGAGGAAGATGACTGAATATGACCTGGTGTCTACATGGCATGTACATGTGTTGATTATTAAATTTGCAGGTTAGAAATAAGTTTATGATGATATAAGCATAAAAATGACATAGTTTGTAAGGTATTTTGGTAGTTGTTTCGGTTAATGTCTAATATAGGAACATTTTAAAAAATATGTTGTCATCATATGGATTAATTTTAAAGATGCAAACCAAATAAATCAGAAATGTATGTGCCAATTAACTGTAAAGATGCAAACTAAACACATAACATGCAATTAAACCCCATAAGAAGTTGTATTTGATGACCTTCACGAGAGTTTGTGATACGTAATGAGTCTAAGTATTGTGACTTGAAAATCCAATTAATGATTTTTGGTGTTTTAGTATGGAGATTTTGTCCTTCATTTTTATGATAATTAGAGTAGTAAAATAAACCAGATATGAAAAGTAGGTCACTATTACCCCAAATTGTTTTGATGTAATTAAGGTCACATTATTACATCTATAATGCATATTAGATACAAATCACCAAAGTAAAAAAGAAAGTTATATCTCTTCATGTGTTTTATCATAACTAGATGATTACATGGGCATAACAACGGTGATATATTGTACTGTCAATTTGTGTATCCATATTTGTTTTTGTGTGTGTATATATGGGTGTGAAATAAGGGAAAGTGAAGAAATTTTGTGGATTGAAGTTTTATTAAGTATTTAAATAATTTAATAAATTGTGTTGACTTTCATAAATAAGGGCATTTTAAGAAGACAACATTATTCATTTTTATGTTTTTGATCTTATAAGATAATGTATTTTCTCTTTATATGTGGTATAAATATGTATTTTTGAAATCTAGTTCAACTTTCAATAAGCTGGAAACATTTACTAAAAGAAATTTCCAAAATGGAAAATGATTTTGGATTGTTAGTGACAAAATATAAGGAGCACTTATTTTGATAACATCTTGAAAATATTCACCCATGTATCCAGAGAGCACAAGGTTCTTAACACTCTTGTTAGTTATATGAAGCCGCTTAAAACCATGGAAATAGTGCAACTTGAATGTTTCTAAAAGAGGATTTACCAGTAAAATATTTTCAATCAAATTTCATTTAATTCTGCTTCTGAAATATACAAACTCATAAGGTTTATCTATCTGGTGATGCACGTTGGATCAAAGATCAAATATGCAGTTAAACAATCTGAGATGAATAACACTTGCCCTGACAAAAAACAATTGATCCAACACAAGCCTTTCATCCAAATCCATAGACACCCATTAACTTAAATCAAGGACTTGAACGTTACGAGTAATGGCATAACGAATACAATTGCTATCCTGCAATTTAAACCAAGTAAAGTAATTAACTTCTAGTTGGAAATGGTTGATGTTCGATTTACATCAAATTAGCGTTTTTTCAATCTACAAAGAATAACGTTGAGCGAATGATATTCAAAATCATAATGATTGTGTATAAAAATGAGATCATGAACCTAGGTCCAAGAGTTTTGCCATCGTTTATAGAGTGTGCATGTTTCATCGCATCTTTAGAGGAGTCTAAATAAGAGACGATATCAACAAGGAAGCAATATGGAAACAAACTGATTCGAACTTCAGGGTTCGTTATTTTAAACAAGTTTTCTATGTGTTTAATCCGCTGCTTTTACAATATATTCTCATACAAACAAACCCCTCTCAAAAGCCCGGCCATTTTATAAACTGAAATAGTCATCTTGTTATTTTCCTTTTATTTTCTTGTGCAAATGTATCACTTTGGTCTTATTTTAAGCTAGACAAGTTTATATGACTCCAAGAACTCAAATATATGTTGGTAGCCACTTCTATAAGATATCGTGGGTCATGTTTATCTTCAACGGCTTAAACTGATTATACCATTACTATTATGAGGTCCACTAAGGACATAATGTGGATTCATACACGTGTAGAATCTTTGCAAAGTTGCCTATGAGATTCAACAATAATGCTAAGATATATAGTTTTGCTATATATGTTCTTGTTTTCTTTATTCCATGCTTTGATTCAAGAGATTCGAGACTGGAGTGGAGTCCTTACTTAATCACTGGGTTAGTGAATCTCCAATCTGATTTCTTATGTTACAACAAAAATTGGGCACCTAAAGGGTTGCATCACACCTGCTAAACTTGAAAGTATATTCAAACTTTTTCGTGAAGCTATTTTCATAATTAACAACGAGACGTAAATACGTTATCACATTTTTAAATGTGAAATTAAGATTTATCCTTTTCAGAAATCTGATCGAAGTTTCACACTTAGGAATAGCAAACCAAGTACTTTTAAAGATAGAAAATAGTAATACAAGTAGTTCCAATAATTAGAAAAAAAATACTCCTAAAAAATATTCAAAAGGAAACTTACAAGCAGCAAAAAAGCTGATTTGTTAAGTTTAAGATTATTCCTAATCACAACATTCCTAACCATGATAAAGCCTTCTGCATAGCATGGTATTCATGTCACTGACAAGAATAGTTTCAATTTTCTGATACATGAATGAACCATTGGTTTATATAGGTACATGAGCAAACCATCTCTTAACGATCTCAAAGCATTCTTCATGCTTGTATTCTGGAGCTGTGTGGCCAGCTCCCTGCGCACATAAAAAATTAAAAACGATTATAGATAACCATATTCATCATAGATACTTAATAAATATAATGTGTTATACCTTAAGGGTTGCAAATGCTAATGAATAGTTATCGTTGACGTATGTGGTTTTGTATCCTGCGTCTTGACCATTGCAATACCACGCATCCCATTTATTGCCTGTGATTGTCAAATTTAAAGTGTTTATCCAATTGTATGTGCCGACGTGTGAAACCATCATGTCATGATCTCCACTGTATCAAATAAAAGTGGGATAGTAGTCAGTATAAACTTAACAAGCGCACATATATAGGGAAACCAAAAAGGAACAAGGAACCCTCAATAATACCTTAAAATCAAAGCTCGACAGTTTCTCTTAAGTAGTCTTTCATGATAGACAACACTACTAAGGACATTATACTCGTATAATGAATATGAACTTCTACCATACTTGTATTTCATATCATCAATACATAGTAAAAACTCGTCCTTTGTACCCTGATTAATGCCATCATATACCGACAAGATCATTTTGTCTGTTATACACTAAGATGATTGAATGAACTTTCACTTATTAATCCTTACTTTATATCAATTAATATACCTCTCGTATGTTAAGTGCTTTCATAACATTATTATTGTTGGCCCAAAGGGTTGCATAATCATAATTGTCGCTCTGTGGAAAAAAGAAAGAATGTAAGGATAATTATTTTTGCATAAGGAAAAAATGATACCTGATAGCAAGATGGGAATAAGTACTCGACAAAAGGTATCCTTTCGTAAAGATTTTGCAGGGACCCCTTTTACTAGATTGGCTTGTAGTGATCTCGAGCTTCCCTTGTTTGTTGGATTTACGGTTTTAAAAAGACTGATTGTATTATTGCAATTAGGTTCCAAGATATATTGCATGTTAATGCCGTTAATACGCTGACATTAAAGAAAAATAATTGTTAGCTATGTATATAAGATTAAGAATAAGGATAAGCAATACTTCATAGATATAATTCGCTTACTTTGTCTATTTCTTCGATATCTAACATGCATAGTAGATCATTAGGGTCAGCCTCGGCATACTCTCCTTTGCAATCTTTTTTTGTTGACTGCAATGCTTCGCCAAATTAATATTTTTCTTTGTAACTTTAGTATGTAAGAAAATAGTTGATGCTGATTGAATACTAATGTTATTTCTTACCTCAAATAAATCTTCGGATATGAGTGCCATACGATAAGCATATTCAAGCCTAGCGTTTACATCACCAACTTTGTCTGTCAGTGGGTTTACTGCCATGTATCCCTAAGTTTTGAATTGAATAGACAAATTCAGTAGCAAGATCACTAGCAATTGGTACTTTACAGTTTCATGTACGAGATACTTTTTTATAATTAACTAATTTCTGTGAGCAAAGGACTCTGTCATTAGTGACTTATCATGGTGGGAGATCAAATCTAAATGGAAACTGACAGGCCAATTCAAAGCCCAAAGATCTTCGACTAAGATTTGAACATAAAATGCCCTAAGCGTAAACGAAGTCCTTGAATGATAGAAAATTCAGGGAATCGTCTTCAAAAGTTCTTTAGAGACTAAAGAAAGTCTCTCTAGTTCCTGAGGCGGAACTCAAAAAATAAAGCTAGAACCAGAAAAGAAGATGATGGAGTCAGTGAGAGATGACAATAGCTGACTGACTCCCCTTTATCTCCTCAACATTAAAAGCATCCTTAACTTAGATATTTACGAAAAGTATCTAAGTCTCTGAAACAAATAGACGAGAACTTTCTTGAAAAGATAAGTGAAAAGAACTTATCAAAGAAAGTCAAACAATTACAAGATTTGGTACAAAAAGTGAAAACAATTGTCAACAGTGTACCTTAAAGTAAGGTGGAACGTGTTTCAAGAATAAAAACATTTAATGCAGTAAGGTACCAGTGTACCTTCCTAGTTAGATATTTGACACATCGCTATTACCCCATGGGAGTCCACCACCTTAACTTTGCCTATAAAGAGAATTTCATAATGGAGTAAATGCATTTCGTACAATTAATGTGTTGGCATTTACGAGATCATTTACTCCTCCAAAAACTAAGTCCCTAAACATATTCAAAGAGTTAGCATAGTTCTTACTTAAACACATACTTTGGTTTGTGTTTAACAATGTGAGGAGATCACTATACTTTATCATTCAAATTTGATTATTATTCTGCAAACAATTATAGTAAATTCTTTGATTCATTTCTAGTAAGAATTTAAATGTTGAAAACTTTGTTGTGTATTTTGTTTAAACTGTTTTACTACTTTTTTTTATTAAATTGTTTAAAATTACATCAGATTACATGGAGAGTGAATTAACCTAGTTATCTTAAGTTATATCACTCTAAAGGGAACAACAAGTGGTATCAAAGCACTTTGATTTATAACTTTTCAAAAATTTCCTGCTTAACAAGTTTTTAAAATCAAAATCCTACCATGTCTACATTTGATTTTCCTTAACTTCTAGATTCTAAGGGCATATGTTATGTCACTCTTGATCCTGAACTAGAGGAGGAAAGATTCACCAAATGGAAGAAAAGGTTTTATGTTACATTGTTGGTATGGAACCTTACCTTATTAAGGTTCTTAATGATGGTCCATATGTTCCTAAAACAGTTGTTGGTCTTGACAAACCTAAAGCTCAATGGAACAATGATGAAATAAGGGCGGTCAATCAAGCCTAATGCCTCAAAAGTATCATCATATCATGCATGCCTGATGATGTGATGGAATCGGCGTAAGTTGCCCCACTGCTAAAAAGACATGGGAATACCTTGTTCTAAACTATGAGGGACTTTCTGAAGTTAATGATAATAGAGTCAGGGATTTAAAATTTGCTTACAACAACTTTAAACACATTGAAGGTGAAATAGTTTCTCAAACATTCACCATATACAAAGTTCTCATGAATGAACTAGTGAATGCTGGGGTTACCTTTTTGTGACATTTCTAAAATTTCATGTCATTAATTTTAATATTTTTATTATTTATTTGACTATTCTATTTTTTTTAATAATTAACTTCGTCGGAAGTTATCCGCGTACGTCATAACACGTTCAATTTATTCAATCACTACTATACTATGTCTACTCTACATTTTTATGCACTTTTGGTTCCTTACAATCCTATTTTAAAAGTCATAATTATTTTTTTCATTTTTACGAAAACTTTGCACCGTTTACATTTTACGCGATTTAAATTTACATTTTATGGTTTTAACAACGTGAACCAACCTTAGACTATAATAATTTTTCATGTTTTATGTATTTTAACCTATTTTCATAATTACAAGTGAGTTTTATACTTGTCATTTAATTTTTATAGTTTACGTCCACTTTTATTTTTATCGCGCGGTTTAATTTAGTGTTTCACGTTTTAACCTCAAATAAATCCTCCGATAATCTCATCACTCATCTATATTTCAAAAATTCATCATGAAAACTAGTTTTAATATTTTCACAAGTTTTACACTTTAGTTAGTACAATTAAATTTATTTCTAGCAAACTCGGTACCCGGTACCCCCTAAAACTAATAATATATATACACTACACTACCTAAAACTCTACACCCCATCACCAAACCCATGCCCCCCCATTCCAATCATCTTACAACAATTGAAAAATTTCCTATCTCTATTAATTACTAGTACTTGTTGTCTAGTAAATAATATATATCAACAATACAAGTATTGAGTTCATTTCTATCAAACTAGCTCTATTTTTTTTTCTTTCTCTCTTTTGTGGTGGACGGCAAACACAACACCAAGAGGAAGGAATCAAGATTTTTTTATCAAGTATATAAAAACTTAGTTTACTTCTTGTTCTAGTTTTGAAATAAAAACTAGGAAGTATTAGGAACCTTGTTACCTTAAACCTCATCACTTCACTTGTAAGCTTCAAGTTATATTTTTATCTCTTCATACTTTCATTTATTCACTATCTTGATGTATTTGAACATTATATAAGTTATAATGCTTAGTTAAGCTTGGTACTTAAGTTAGAAAACCTTAAAACCATAGAAAGGCTAAACTTGAAACTGTTTTTTTTAGATCCGTGTATAAAAGTATTAAACTGTTCTAATAGGTAGACAATGAACCTAAACTAAAAATATGTAGTTGTAGCCCTATGTCTTGTGGTCATTTTGACGGGTATTTCGTCGAATAACTCCTTACGATGATTAAACTAAAATTATTTTGGTGACACTAGTCACAATCTGAGTAACAGATTTAAAACGTGAAAAAGTCATTTTTTTTGTATATAACCCTCTGTTACTCAAAGAATAAAAGTTTTAGAGGACATCTTAACTTAAACGTGTCCGAAAACGGGGAATAAATCGGGTTAGTAAAACTCTAGATATCGCACTTTTCGTGAGACCATTGAAAATTTGAAAGCTGAATGGATTGATTGTTTGGGTAAATGGACTGTTTTACTAAAGTTATGTAATTTTTGGCAAAGTGGGACCAATAAATCTCGTTAGTACAGAAATAGACCTTTCCGGGGATATAAAGAACGAGACTTGAGGACTTACGGTTTGCAAATGGCGATTTTCTAAACATAGGCAAGTTAATAAAAATTCCATCAGCACTAGTTATAAAAAGTATATGAGTGTTATACACTTTAAGGATTGGACCTTTTAAAACAATTTTGAACCACCTAGTATATTTTGAACCCTTAGGTCTAATGTGACCTTTTTGACCAAAAACTTGACCCATGGACTAATTTGAACCTTAGAGTTAATTTGAACCTTTACATCATAATTGAACCTAGGATAAAATTAAGTTTCATACTTATATAAATGCAAGAGTATATTTTTGGATAAATTGTAGATAATTTAACTAAACCTTTTTATGTATCTAAGAGTATTGTACCAAGCTTAAGTAAGATCATAATCTATATAATCAAAAGTACATCAATATCTATTTTCATAAACTAAGACAACGTATATTAATTAGGTTCATCGTAGAGCTTTTGCGGCTATTCCTTCACTTGCTTGTTCATTGCTATTTTCTTTGCTCTCGGTGAGTTCATAGCCTCGCATTTTACTTACTTAAATGTTTTATAAACCTCGCGAGGGGGATACATGCTAGTTTTTACAAACTGAATACAAGTAGTTTTTGGTATGCTGGACCCGATTATACGATTATAGATATTGAATGCTTTTTGCCAATTAAGTCCCCTCATGAACCGTTAATTACTCGAGTAGTAAACGCTAGTATTATGGATATGCATATTAGGCTTGGCGGGCCTTGTTCGGGATACGGACACATAATAGTTAGAATTGTGGTAAATGGCAAAATTTACCTTTCCGGGGCATTATTAAAAATCGTCAAGGTTCGGTTACATGAACTCAATACTATAATCAAATAAACCGACATGTAATTGCAATACTTGTCGCCCGATAATTAATGCTTGTATTCAACTTATTACTTATTAAACTCTATGAATTCACTCAACTTTATGTTGACTTTTTAGCATGTATTTTCTCAGGTATTATTTTGCTAGCTGAGCATTGGGAGCAATCGGAGTCGCATGGATATCAAATATTGAAAGACTTGTTTTCTTCACATTCGATAATTATTTTCTTTAAATATGCAAATGAGTCATTTTTGAACTCTTGTAACTTAAGTTTTAAATATAAATTGTTGGGACCTTTGTACTCTGATTTATCAAATCGAATGTGACATTTTATTAAACGTCTCTTTTGAGGTCGTTTTATGTAACTTGTTTTTATGAACTATGAAGTGACACCCAAATTGGTATTCCGCTGCGTTGTAAAATTTTGAGGGTGTCACAGAATGGTACCAGAGCATTAGTTATAGAGAAATAGGTCGTTTTCAAAACCTAAACTATAACTGATTTTCAAATTTTTTTTAAGTCTTTCACCATTGTTCGATATCCGCGTACGCTTGCTCCCAGGTAACTTATATGCTCTATTTTGCATCAATACTTCTATTATATGACTAATGAATATATCCCCTAGTCATGATTTTGCTCTCTCATGCCTACTCTTACATTCTTGTGATCTATGAAATTTTTTTTTAAGACATTGTGGGTTACACAATGGTCTCATTTACTTCATTAACATTGTGAGTTGCACAATTGTTTCTTTTATTTGTTAGACATTGTAGGTGATTACAATGGTCTATAAACTCTCATAACCTTATATACTATCATTACATCTAATGGCGAAACTCGTTATAATTTATCAATTCCTCTTGATTTCTTTACTCCCCGTAAACTTAAGTTTCCTGAGCATTTCTGCATTTTTTTTCAAATTGATACAAATTATATAGAAGACTATCTGTATACACTTGATTTTCTCTTGACTATTTATACCTATTTACAAGAGCGTTACTTTTTATTTGTATAAGGATAGTTATTATAAACGTTTTATCCGACTCTTGACACTCAGTCTCTATAGCACCATGTCAATAAATTACCCCACTACTACCTTACAAACTAATAACATGATGCACCACTATTTTAGCTCTGACTAGTTCAGAATTGACTATTTTGTCACCCCTTTACAAATTATTTGGTAAATTACCTTGTAAAACTAGTTTACTACCATCTTTTAAACCATTTTCGCTAAAATTTTAATACAATACTTTCCACTCTCTTACAAACTACTTTACCATCATCTATAAACTAAATTACTCGTTTGCTTTAACTTCTTATGAACGATGTGGTGATCTCTGAAACATTTTCGCTACTTTACTTTATTTCCTTTTGATGATATTAACATTCGGTGTACTTTGTCAATTCCACTAGCTATTTTATTATTCAACTCTGAGTGTGAACATTCTTCTTATGCCTTTGAATCACGTATGTTGTTTTCGTTATCTATTCTTTTGAAATCTTTCAATTGATGGGAGTACGACCTTAACTTGTCATCTCAAATCGTGTCATCCTTTGGCACTTACCTTTGCAAATGCGATTGACTAATGTCATATTATTATTCTCATTACTTCTTCTTATGATTTTGGTGAATCATATCGTTAATTAGACATCCTTTTATTCATTGTAGCACTTGATCTTGTTGTGTATTTTTTCGTGACGGACATACTTAAGTAGGATGATTTATAATCGTCTTATTGAAATGAATTGGGACGCTTCTTCATTTGAATAAGGAAATTATAAACCGCCGAACCATAAATTCATAAATCTTTACTTACATGGATTGGGACGCCTCTTGATGTAAGTGACGAGATATGAATGAGTGGGCTTAAATGTGTCTACCATAGCGTGTGTATGAATCATTCTTTGGGCTATGAACTCCTCTCGACTCGTAATTTGTTACGTTGATTTTTCCGATTTTGTATCAACCGCCGCGAGCTTTATAAGCTAACAGTAATGACTATTATCCGCTTCCACGAATTGACGACTTGATAAATTCCTTGTCTCCTATTTTCTTATTGCCAACACTTTTATTCTATCCTTTCCTTTAAGGACCCTCATGACATTCTATTCATTCCCTCATACCATTGCTTACACATTAGGTGATTTCTATCACTTGTTCTATCTTTGTTGATATCTTGATACTTCGTGAAAATCCCGAGCACAAAATACATTAAACATGGGCTTCTATAAAAATTTTATGCGTCTTTATGAAAATTTTACAAATACTTCACAAGTGTTTAAATTACCAAAATGATTTTTTTTAAGTTAAAGAGTCGGTTCTAACCACCCTCTTTTGTAAAAAAAAAAAAAAAAAAAAAAAAGCATAACCAATAATTATAATGACACCATGCCTTATATTTCAAATTACACTTTTTATACATCATATTTTAATCACGTTTTGAGGATATGACTTATTTAAACTTCGTTTCAACTAATGATTCCTAAAAATTTGAAAATAGACATTCTACAATCACAACCACAAACCCGAGTTTCAACATGGTTTTTATACATGCTTCCATCCAAAAAAAAAAAAAAAAAAAAAAAAAAAAAAAAAAAAAAAAAAAAAAAATCTTTAAAACGACCAAAAATGATTAAGAAGAACTGAGCGCCGGGACGTCGCTCTCTTAAGGGGTACGTGCTGTGACATTTCTAAAATTTCATGTCATTAATTTTAATATTTTTATTATTTATTTGACTATTCTATTTTTTTTAATAATTAACTTCGTCGGAAGTTATCCGCGTACGTCATAACACGTTCAATTTATTCAATCACTACTATACTATGTCTACTCTACATTTTTATGCACTTTTGGTTCCTTACAATCCTATTTTAAAAGTCATAATTATTTTTTTCATTTTTACGAAAACTTTGCACCGTTTACATTTTACGCGATTTAAATTTACATTTTATGGTTTTAACAACGTGAACCAACCTTAGACTATAATAATTTTTCATGTTTTATGTATTTTAACCTATTTTCATAATTACAAGTGAGTTTTATACTTGTCATTTAATTTTTATAGTTTACGTCCACTTTTATTTTTATCGCGCGGTTTAATTTAGTGTTTCACGTTTTAACCTCAAATAAATCCTCCGATAATCTCATCACTCATCTATATTTCAAAAATTCATCATGAAAACTAGTTTTAATATTTTCACAAGTTTTACACTTTAGTTAGTACAATTAAATTTATTTCTAGCAAACTCGGTACCCGGTACCCCCTAAAACTAATAATATATATACACTACACTACCTAAAACTCTACACCCCATCACCAAACCCATGCCCCCCCATTCCAATCATCTTACAACAATTGAAAAATTTCCTATCTCTATTAATTACTAGTACTTGTTGTCTAGTAAATAATATATATCAACAATACAAGTATTGAGTTCATTTCTATCAAACTAGCTCTATTTTTTTTTCTTTCTCTCTTTTGTGGTGGACGGCAAACACAACACCAAGAGGAAGGAATCAAGATTTTTTTATCAAGTATATAAAAACTTAGTTTACTTCTTGTTCTAGTTTTGAAATAAAAACTAGGAAGTATTAGGAACCTTGTTACCTTAAACCTCATCACTTCACTTGTAAGCTTCAAGTTATATTTTTATCTCTTCATACTTTCATTTATTCACTATCTTGATGTATTTGAACATTATATAAGTTATAATGCTTAGTTAAGCTTGGTACTTAAGTTAGAAAACCTTAAAACCATAGAAAGGCTAAACTTGAAACTGTTTTTTTTAGATCCGTGTATAAAAGTATTAAACTGTTCTAATAGGTAGACAATGAACCTAAACTAAAAATATGTAGTTGTAGCCCTATGTCTTGTGGTCATTTTGACGGGTATTTCGTCGAATAACTCCTTACGATGATTAAACTAAAATTATTTTGGTGACACTAGTCACAATCTGAGTAACAGATTTAAAACGTGAAAAAGTCATTTTTTTTGTATATAACCCTCTGTTACTCAAAGAATAAAAGTTTTAGAGGACATCTTAACTTAAACGTGTCCGAAAACGGGGAATAAATCGGGTTAGTAAAACTCTAGATATCGCACTTTTCGTGAGACCATTGAAAATTTGAAAGCTGAATGGATTGATTGTTTGGGTAAATGGACTGTTTTACTAAAGTTATGTAATTTTTGGCAAAGTGGGACCAATAAATCTCGTTAGTACAGAAATAGACCTTTCCGGGGATATAAAGAACGAGACTTGAGGACTTACGGTTTGCAAATGGCGATTTTCTAAACATAGGCAAGTTAATAAAAATTCCATCAGCACTAGTTATAAAAAGTATATGAGTGTTATACACTTTAAGGATTGGACCTTTTAAAACAATTTTGAACCACCTAGTATATTTTGAACCCTTAGGTCTAATGTGACCTTTTTGACCAAAAACTTGACCCATGGACTAATTTGAACCTTAGAGTTAATTTGAACCTTTACATCATAATTGAACCTAGGATAAAATTAAGTTTCATACTTATATAAATGCAAGAGTATATTTTTGGATAAATTGTAGATAATTTAACTAAACCTTTTTATGTATCTAAGAGTATTGTACCAAGCTTAAGTAAGATCATAATCTATATAATCAAAAGTACATCAATATCTATTTTCATAAACTAAGACAACGTATATTAATTAGGTTCATCGTAGAGCTTTTGCGGCTATTCCTTCACTTGCTTGTTCATTGCTATTTTCTTTGCTCTCGGTGAGTTCATAGCCTCGCATTTTACTTACTTAAATGTTTTATAAACCTCGCGAGGGGGATACATGCTAGTTTTTACAAACTGAATACAAGTAGTTTTTGGTATGCTGGACCCGATTATACGATTATAGATATTGAATGCTTTTTGCCAATTAAGTCCCCTCATGAACCGTTAATTACTCGAGTAGTAAACGCTAGTATTATGGATATGCATATTAGGCTTGGCGGGCCTTGTTCGGGATACGGACACATAATAGTTAGAATTGTGGTAAATGGCAAAATTTACCTTTCCGGGGCATTATTAAAAATCGTCAAGGTTCGGTTACATGAACTCAATACTATAATCAAATAAACCGACATGTAATTGCAATACTTGTCGCCCGATAATTAATGCTTGTATTCAACTTATTACTTATTAAACTCTATGAATTCACTCAACTTTATGTTGACTTTTTAGCATGTATTTTCTCAGGTATTATTTTGCTAGCTGAGCATTGGGAGCAATCGGAGTCGCATGGATATCAAATATTGAAAGACTTGTTTTCTTCACATTCGATAATTATTTTCTTTAAATATGCAAATGAGTCATTTTTGAACTCTTGTAACTTAAGTTTTAAATATAAATTGTTGGGACCTTTGTACTCTGATTTATCAAATCGAATGTGACATTTTATTAAACGTCTCTTTTGAGGTCGTTTTATGTAACTTGTTTTTATGAACTATGAAGTGACACCCAAATTGGTATTCCGCTGCGTTGTAAAATTTTGAGGGTGTCACACTTTTCAAATCATGAAATCAAAGTTGGCTTTGTTAACAACCTTCCAAAGAAATTGTTAAGCTTTAACCAAGGTCTAAGGAACTCTAACCATGTTAGAGAACTAGACTTAGCCACTCTTTTGTTCGAATATGAAGAAGGCTAATAGATAAAATCTATGCACTTGACACTAAAAAGGCCCGGACCATAACCAACCCTATATCAAATGCCCTTTCCTTTAACTCTATTGTCTAGGACTTTCAAGATCATCCAACTAATGAGGTAGATCTGAGAAGTACACATGAATATCTGAAGAACTTTAGGAAAGGGTGATGAGTGCTCAAACACTCATCGTTTTCGATATATTTAAACTGCCAAAACGCACAAAAACAATCAAAAAGATATCAAAATACTTAAATTATCCCAGGGATTGTGTTTTATGTGTTTTAAAAGCAAAATGTGCAAAAACAAAGAAAAAACGTACAAAGTTTGCAGTATTGGCAGTTTCAGTCCCCCAAGTTTTAAAACTTGTCAATTTTAGTCCCTATGCATTTATTTTTAAAGAAAAGTCAACCCAAGGTCTTAAAAGTCAAATTAAGTCAAAATATCATATTTGGGTTGCAAGTTTTCATAAATTACATAATTAGTCCCTGAAAATCCAAAGATGGCAAAAGTAGTCCCTGGGATGTTTTGAAATTTTGAAAAATGTGGAAAAATACAAATTTGGTCCTTGGTTATTGATATTTGGCATAAATTGATCATTTGAAGAAGTTTTGGGGAGTTACATTTCACACCCCTCAACTTTGAAAAGTTTGCAAATATGGTCCTTGTGATTAACTTTTCCAAACCGGACCCTTGTTATTTATTAAACTCAAAACCAAACCAATCCAATCCAAAAAACCAAATACCCAATCCATCCCCTAGCCCAGCTGATCCCAAGCCCAGTCCATAAGCCCAACTTTGTTTTAAATAAGACCTGGGCGTTGACCCAGGTCAAACTCCCAACCCTGACCATCTTCTTCCCCCAACACAGACCGCGAAACCAGGGTGACTCATATCCCCCCTCCTCACCTTTTCACCTACTAAACCCCCCACCATTAATGCCCCTCACCCACCAACTCCACCACCATTAATGCTTCCCCAAAACCCTCACCAATACCACTAGTTTTGCCCCGTATTCAAATTGGCGCCAAAATGCCAATCAATGGCTAAGATGCATGAAAGATAAAATTGATGGTTGGAATTTGGTCAGAGAGTCAAGGCAAAGCATGTGGGGCTCTTAGTTTTCAAAAAGAAGCTTTGTGGAAGACATGAGGGTTTATTTTTAGGTCGTTATATAATGATAAGCTCATAAGAAGCTTGTGTGTGTAATTTTCTTAGTTTAATTGTAATTTCAGTTCATTTTGAATGTAATGTAACCCTTTTTATTAATGCAAGATCATTTTGAAGTTTAATTTCCAATTTCATTTTTCAAAGTCTTATCTTAAATTTCCAAGTTCTTATTAAGTGAAGTAATTTGTGATTAAGGAACTCAGAAGTTCTTACAAGCTCAGAAATAAGGTATTTCAAGTGTTATAAGCTTATGTGAACACCTACAATTCAGTTTTCAATAAAAACTAAAAAAATAAGAAAAATAAAAATAAAAACAAAAAGTGATGATCATTGGTGGTATAAGCATGGAGCACAGTGAATATTGGAAGGCTGTGGGTTAGGAACCTCAGGGGAGGGCATAGGATTGTTTGGTTTGGTTCCTTGGTATCTACTCAATAGCTTGGAAGGCTTTGTAAGCTATCAATTCCTTCATTTTTACTCTCAAGTAGCTTAAGTTGTTTATTTTAGTTTATTGCATCTATAAATTAGCTTAGAGATTAGTGGTGATCATCTGTTTGAGTTTATTACTTGTTTAAATAGAAATCTCTTCATTAACTGTGTTTAAGAGGGTGTTTGGTTTTAGCTTGTTTGGTGTGTTGTAGTTGTTTATCTGAGTATCTATTAGTTTCTATTAGTTATTTGGGAATAATTAAGCTCAGGGGAACAAGAGTCTTGGTACAAAACCTTGCAAAAGTCAAAATCAAAAGTTTATAATCACCACAGTCCACTGTGGTGATTTTTGAAGTCCAAATCCCACAAATCCTTTTCATAAGTTAAAGTTTTACCCAAAGTAGTTTTAATATAGCTTATCTTAGCTTATTGGATCATTAAATCAGCTTCCCAAGTTCATAAAAGTCAAAGTTGAGCAAAACTCTTTAAAGTCAAAAACTTGTTCAGTCATTTTGAGCAATATTGGGAGGGGTGTAACTTATTTGATTTTAGTTTTTAGAAGCTGAAACTTGGTGTGCTTATTATCTACCACTTTGTAGATTTTTGTTAATTTTTCCAGATTTTTTTGAATTTGTTTGGTGGGTTCAACAAGGTCTCAAAGTGACCTACAGGGCAACCTATTTGCCCTGCTCTCAGTTACCTCAGCAATCCACCCAACTTCATTGGTGGTTTGTGACTGACCCAGTGGGTCCCATAGCCTTTACCTTGCACCTTTCAACCCCCCTCCTACCCAGGAATCAGGGTTGACCTTTTGTTTGACCCCAAAATCTGTGGACCCTACCTAGTTTGACCCATAAACCTTGTCCCTCAGCTGCCTCAGTCAACAAATAAGCTAATTGCTTATTTGTTATTTTTGGCTTATTGAGGCCACCTATTAGCTTAATTGTTGCTTATTTGTGTTCCTTAGACTCAGAGAAACCAAGAAATTCATTTGTGGACCCCACATTTCCATTTTGAGCTTATTAACCTTCACAGTCAACAAAAGTCAACTGTGAGGTGAATAAGCACTCCAAGTGCTTATTTCCAGGGGTGTAGAAAAAGTGTCTTAATTAAAAGTGCTTATTTTTATCTTATAATTAGTTTAGAAAAAGAAAAAAAACCAAAAAACCAACTTTAAAAATAGTGATAGCTTCTATTTAATAGGATTTATCAATTTAATTTTCTTTTTAATTAATTTCTAAATAATATATCACTTTTATATTTTTAGAAATTACAATTTAGGTTAAAGTAATTTTACAAATTTTTCCAGATTTTTATTTTGTCATTTAGTGGTATTTCTAATTAATTTTAATTTAATTTAGTTTTAATTAATATTAATCAATTAAATAGCATAATTAGTTTTTAAATAGTATAACCTAGTTTTTATAATTTTTATAGCTTTTATTTTAGTTAAAATAATTTTATAAATTTTTCTAGAATTTTTACTGTTCATTTAATAGCATTCATAATTTAAATAGTTTAATTAGGTATTAATTAATAAATAGAATAATAATTATTTAATTAGCTTAAAAATATTTAGAATTAACTTTTTATATTTTTTTAGGATTCCCATGATGGTTAATTAGATTTATAAAATTTTTCTTAATTTTCTAAACCTTTTTAGTATTTTTAATAATTTTAATTAATTAAATTAGTATTAAATAGATAATTAGTAATTAATTAATATTAAATAATTAAATAGTGTAAAAATACTTTTTATTTTTCTTACAATTTTCTTTAATTCATAGGATTGTAAAAATATCAAATTTACACTTTTACCCCTCTCAGTTCTTCAGTTGTACTTTTTGTACGGTTCATCAGTATACGTTTTTAATTAAAACGTATAATTTTAGGTTTAAGCTCAAATCCTCGTAATCCAAATCTCAGTAATCCATCACATAGCTTTCCTAAGCTATATTTGTTAATAATTTCCAAATAATTTTGATCATAACCCTTACCTGTGAGTAATTACCCGATCCCTAATACGCTAAAGTCACATTTCACACTTCAACGGGATTTAACGACCCGGTGATACATTATATTATCCGGAGCATTGATATAGACTATTTGACTTAGTTGACCATTCTTTGGTTAATTTAAGTTAGGTGGTTTAGCATCAATCAACTTTTGGCGCCGTTGCCGGGGAAGTGTGCGCGTTTCTTTAGCGTTATTTGAGATTAGTATTATCTCACCTCTTTCACTGTACAAATACCACCACTTGTGTATATTTTCATAATCAAAATACAAAAAAGTCATTAACACTTTTCCTAAAGTGTTAAAACACCAAAAATAATTAAAAACAACAAAACAAATCGTAACGTTTTCTGATTCGGTTTTCTTTTAAGGTGATTCTTAAAGAAAAACGATTTTGGTAAACGAAACGATACCAAAAATATTTTCCAAAAGTTTTTAAACCCATACACAAAACACAAAAACATTCGTCTCTTTCTTGTGAATAATAATTCTACATAAAAATAAACCGTCGAAAACCAAGACAGAACACTTTCCAACTGGAGGTGTGAACAAATAAGTTCCCAAATCAAAAAGATTAAAACTTGCCTTTGTATCCTTGTGGGTGGTGTACCTTTTCTAAAGAAGCCACTTGCTTGCGATTATTGGTTTAAGTTCACTGTTGTTTTGCCTCGATTTTTGTTTTGATTGGTTTTTAGTGCATGCGCACTCGTTCTTCAAGGTCCACGAGCCCATTACGTGAGCTTGTTCGGAAGCCTAGAAGACCTCGACGACGTTCAGCACCAACAGTCGGATCTGAGATCCGTACTGTTGCCACAACCACTGTCACCATGGCGGAAGACCGTCCCATGTGTGAACTTCTCCAAGCACCCATCGAGGGTTACGGAGATGCCATTGTTGTCCCAGCCATTGTGGCTGATAATTTTGAGCTCAAAACCGGGTTACTCAATCTTGTAACCTCAAGCCAATTCTATGGTTTTGAGCGGGACGATCCTCATGCTCATATTCGATGGTTCAACAAAATCACATCAACCATCAAGTACAAAAATGTCCCGTGTGAAGCAATCAAACTCCTTCTCTTCCCATTCTCACTGGAGGGACAAGCCCGGATTTGGCTTGAAAAACAACCTCCACGATCTATTGAGACTTGGGAAGATCTTGTCAAAAAATTTGTGAATGAATTCTTCCCACCTTCCAAGACCACGAGTCTTAAAAACGAAATCACCAAGTTCACTCAAAAATACGATGAATCTTTTGGTGAAGCGTGGGATCGTTTCAAAGAATTACTTCGCAAGTGTCCACATCATGGTTTCTCTGAGTTGATGCAACTCGATACTTTTTACAATGGCGTGAGCCAAGCTGATCAGGATTCTCTCAATGCCTCCGCGGGAGGAAATTTTTTGAGTAGAACCACAAAAGAAGCTTTGCAAATCATAGAAAACAAGTCCAAGGTCCGCTCTACACGAAGCAAACCGATTGTTTCTCAAATCAATGCGGGACCTTCTACTTCATCTTCTGTGGGTCAATCTAGCACGGATGCTAAGCTTGACAAGCTCACTAAAGCGATCCAAGCTTTGGTTCTCGCCCAAACAAAGAAAGTCTCATTTCCACAACATCCTCCCCCTGCTGAGGTTAAAAAAGTGGAAGTCTGTGTGACTTGTGGTGGGCCGCATGCCTACTACAATTGCACAGCTACTGATGGTACTCCATATGAAGCTAATGCTGTTATCGGGTCCCAAAATCAAGGGGGAAATCAATACCGTCCTCCTATTGACCCGAACTATCGTCCTCACCATTATCCTGGACCTCCCGGTTTTAATCAAAACCAAAATGTTCAAAACCGTGGCCAAAACCAAAACAGAGTTAACCAAGGTTATCAAAACCAAAATAATTTCAATCAGGGTCACGGTTTTCAAAATCAAAACCAAAGTTTTCAAAATCAAGGTTTTCAACATCAAGGAAACTTTAACCGGAACCAAGGTCAGGGTAATTTCAACCCCGGGAACTTTCATGGAAACATTCACCAGAATCAAGGAAATTTCCACAATCAAAACCAAGGAAATTTCAATCAAGGCCCCAACCCAAACAATCGAGCTCCAAATATTCCTAATCCGAATCAAGCCATTGTTCCAACCGGGCCTTCATCTGATGAGTTGTTGAAGCAATTCATGAAGTCCCAAGAAGAGTTGAACAAGTTGCTGGTCAGCCAGATTTCTGACATTAAGAAGTCTTTAAATGATCGACCCTCGGGCTCAGGTACTACTTTACCGAGCAACACGATCGCTAACCCGAGGGGCGATGCTAAGGCGATCACAACACGAAGTGGTGCTTCATATGATGAGCCCGCGATTCCTACTACCTTTTCTTCCTCTCCTCCTAAGGTAGTGAATCGTGAGCCTGAGGTAACAAAGGACAAGGTGCAAATTCCTAGCCCACGAAGTACAGCACATGTCCAACCTCAGGATAATCCTGAAACCAGATGTAAGCCTGGAGTTGTCTTTGAACCACCAGAAACTCCAGTGGACAACCCTAAATCCAAAACTTCTATTCCATATCCTTCACGTCTCAGTGAACAAAAGCTCCGCGAAAAAGCTAATCACCAAATGGATAAATTTTTCCAAATCTTCCAAGATTTGCATTTCGATATCAGCTTCGCGGATGCTATTCTCTTGATGCCCAAGTTTGCATCGACAATCAAAAATCTGTTGAATAATAAAGAAAAATTATTTGAGATGGCAAGAACTCCTCTGAATGAGAACTGCTCTGTGGTTCTTTTGAAAAAGCTTCCTGAAAAGCTTGGGGATCCCGGGAAATTTCTCATTCCTTGTACTTTCCCGGGTATGGTTGATTGCTTCGCCCTGGCCGATCTAGGTGCTAGCATCAACCTGATGCCATATTCTGTGTGGAAGAAACTTTCTCTTCCCGAACTCACTCCCACGTGCATGACTTTAGAGCTTGCCGATCGCTCGATTTCTCGTCCCATTGGCATTGCCGAGGACGTATTTGTTAGAGTAGGAAAGTTCCATTTTCCGGTAGATTTTGTGATTGTTGACTTTGATGCCGATTCTAGGGTCCCTCTCATTCTTGGGCGGGGATTCCTCAGAACAGGGCGCGCTCTTATCGATGTATTTGAGCATGAGATCACACTACGTATTGGGACGGAAGCCATTACCTTCAACCTAAATCAAACATCGAGGTACTCCTCCAATTATGATTGTGAATCGGTTAACAAAATAGATGTAATCGATGTTGCTGCTGAGGAGTATGCTCAAGAGATTTTAGGTTTCATTGATGATTCTTCGAGTGAAAATCTCACTCAATCTTCTCATCCCATCATAGCCAATTCTTCTCCTTCCCTCACTCCATTTGAGGGAAGTAACTTCATCTTAGAAGAAATGGAGGCGTTTCTCAAAAGTGACTTGATTCCCGATGGAGTCGATAACCAAGAGATCGACCTCGAGAGGGATATTCTCACGCTTGAAAAATTGTTAAACGAAGATCCCTCACCTCTTCCTGTTCTACCACAACAACTTCATAATGAGGAGGTCAAAAATGTTGAGAAAACTGATGACTTCCCCGAGGTTGAACTTAAGGACTTGCCGCCTCATCTTGAATATGCATTTCTGGAGGGTGATGATAAATTACCCGTCATAATTGCCAAAGACTTAAGTGATGAGGAAAAGGCTGCTCTTATCAAGGTTTTGAAATCTCATAAACAAGCAATTGCTTGGCGTCTCTCAGATATCAAGGGCATTGACCCTGAGTTTTGTACTCATAAGATTTTAATGGAGGACGATTTCAAACCTGCGGTCCAACAACAAAGAAGGGTGAATCCAAAAATTCACGAGGTTATCAAACAAGAGGTTTTAAAACTTCTTGATGCCGGATTGATTTACCCTATTTCGGACAGTCCTTGGGTCAGCCCAATTCATTGAGTTCCAAAAAAGGGTGGCATTACCGTTGTCACAAATGAGGAGAATGAGTTAATTCCAACTCGTTTGGTTACGGGTTGGCGCGTCTGCATTGATTATCGTAAATTGAATGACGCTACCCGTAAGGATCATTTTCCTCTACCTTTTATGGATCAGATGCTCGAGAGATTAGCGGGGAATGAGTACTATTGCTTCCTCGATGGTTTCTCGGGTTACTTTCAGATTCCCATTGACCCGCAAGACCAAGAAAAGACCACTTTTACGTGCCCCTATGGAACCTTCGCATATAAACGTATGCCATTTGGCTTATGTAATGCTCCGGGCACGTTTCAAAGATGTATGATGGCCATCTTTTCCGACATGATCGGGAAAAGTATGGAGGTCTTTATGGACGATTTCTCGGTCATTGGGGATTCGTTTAAAACATGTCTCTCCCATTTAGACAGCATGCTAAAACGTTGTGAAGACACAAAGTTATGTCTAAATTGGGAGAAGAGTCACTTTATGGTCAAAGAGGGCATTGTCCTCGGCCATAAAATTTCAAAAAACGGGATTGAGGTTGATCGTGCCAAAGTGGACGTCATTGCAAAATTGCCTCATCCCACAACCGTGAAAGGTGTTAGGAGCTTTTTGGGTCACGCCGGTTTTTATCGTAGGTTTATTCAAGATTTTTCAAAAATTGCCCGGCCCATGACCCATCTCCTCGAGAAGGATGCTCCTTTTATCTTCTCCCCTGAGTGCATCGAAGCCCTTGAAACATTAAAGAAAAGGCTTACCGAGGCACCGATTCTTGTTGCCCCCGATTGGGACTTGCCCTTCGAGCTCATGTGTGATGCTAGTGATTATGCTATAGGGGCAGTCTTGGGGCAACGCAAAACAAAACATTTTCAGCCTATACACTATGCCAGCAAGACTATGACCGAGGCACAAAGTCATTACACCACCACTGAAAAAGAATTATTAGCTGTGGTGTATGCTTTTGAAAAATTCCGGCCATACTTGATTCTGACTAAAAGCATAGTGTATACGGATCATTCGGCTTTGAAATATCTATTTGCAAAACAGGATGCAAAGCCGAGACTCCTCCGATGGGTTCTCCTCCTTCAGGAATTTGATATCATTATTCGTGATAAAAAAGGAGCTGAGAACCTAGCTGCTGATCATCTCTCCCGTCTTGAAAACCCTCACCAAAATGATTTTGAGAAAAAGGAAATAAATGAAACATTTCCTCTCGAAACCCTCAATGCGGTTTCATTTCGTGGAGATTCTATTACCCCATGGTTTGCCGACTTTGCAAACTATCTTGCGGGTAATTTCATCGTGAAAGGGATGTCGTCCCAACAAAAAAATAAATTTTTCAAAGACGTAAAACATTACTTTTGGGACGACCCCTATTTGTTCAAGATATGCGCGGATCAAGTCATCCGGCGGTGTGTGTATGGTCAGGAAGCCGCTGAAATCTTAAAGGCTTGCCATGCTGGTCCCACGGGGGGCCACCACAATCCCAACTACACCGCCAAAAAGGTGTTTGATTCCGGCTTTTATTGGCCCTCGATCTACAAGGATGCCCAAGAATTGGTCAAGTCCTGTGACGCTTGTCAGCGCCACGGGAATATTTCACAAAAAAATGAAATGCCTCAGAATGCAATTCAAGTTTGTGAAATCTTTGATATCTGGGGCATCGACTTTATGGGGCCATTTCCATCTTCTCACGGCAACAAATACATACTCGTGGCAGTTGACTACTTGTCAAAATGGGTTGAAGCAAAAGCCTTACCCACAAATGATGCCCGAGTGGTGGTGAAATTTTTAAAAGCTCTCTTTGCCCGATTCGGAACTCCACGTGCTATTATTAGTGATCGTGGTACGCACTTCTGTAATGACAAATTTGACAAAGTCATGCAAAAATACGGTGTGACTCACCGTCTTTCCACTGCGTACCACCCTCAAACAAGTGGACAAGTCGAAGTGTCCAATCGGGGCATTAAAAGAATATTGGAGAGAACTGTAGGTGAAAATCGTGCATCGTGGTCGGACAAATTAGATGATGCACTTTGGGCTTTCCGTACGGCTTACAAAACACCCATTGGGTGTACGCCTTATAAACTTGTGTACGGGAAAGCGTGCCATCTTCCGATCGAGCTTGAACACAAAGCCTATTGGGCTCTCAAGCATGCCAATTTCGACCTCAAAACGGCGGGTGATCATAGAAAAGTTCAACTAAATGAATTAAACGAACTGCGTGATCAGGCTTACGAGAACTCTCTGATCTATAAAGAAAAGACAAAGAAGATTCATGACTCAAAAATCAAAACCCGCGTTTTCAACGTTGGTGATCGAGTCCTTCTTTTCAATTCTAGACTCAAGATCTTCTCGGGAAAGCTCAAAACCCGATGGACTGGTCCATTCACTATCGCAAAAGTCTATCCTTATGGCACCGTCGAATTATCTCAAAGTGACGGTCCAAATTTCAAAGTGAATGGACATCGGTTAAAGCACTACTTTGGAGAGGACGTACCATCCATGGTCGTCCCGGATCTCCAAACTTTCCCCAAGGACAATTGAATTCGGGGATAGAGTCAAGCTAACGACTCGATGACCAAAAATTAGCAACAATACGGGTTTTCACCCGTATCTCTGATTCTTTCTATTTTCTACCACTAAGTGTGGGGGAATGGCCAACCCCCCGCTGTTTGAAAAAATGTATATATGTATATAAGTAAAAAAAAAAAAAAAAAAAAAAAAAAGTTGTATATATAGAAATAAAGTGAAATTGGTATTTCCGCAGTTAGATTCGAATCTTGGCTTTTTACGTTCCTAGCTTCGGCATAATAGCCGGGACTTTGAATATTGAGGACAATATTCATTTCTAAGTGTGGGGGGGAAATTCTAACGAATTTTAGCAAATATCTTTCAAGTACCCCCCGTTTTGGCCAAAATTTTCAAAAATTTTTTCACTTTATTTCAAAATTTTTAGGGTAATCAGTCCGCCTCGTCTAAGCGACAAAAGGGATTGGCTAATCCAGGAGCAAACGGCTCTTGGTAAAGATAAATCAAATCCGTTGACGGCTGGCAATTTGCCCAAAATTGTGTGGTTCATCAACCCCCCGAAAACAAATGAGTTGGCTAGCCCGCAAGATTATGGCTTGTGGTAAAGGCCGTGGAAAATCCATAATTGGTAATCAGCTCACCAAGATGTCGACTAGGTCCATCAAGATGCTGGCTAGTCCAGGAGCAAACGGCTCTTGGTAAAGACTTAACAAATCCGTTGAAAGCTGGTGTTTTGCTCAAAATCACACGGTTATCAGGTGTGCCACAGTTCTTACACCTGGCTACTCCAGAAGTGATGGCTTTTGGTAAAGAGTTTAAAATCCATCAAGTTTTCTAAAAAGATTGCTAGGGACTAGCAATAGTTCAGTGTGGGGGATTGATGAGTGCTCAAACACTCATCGTTTTCGATATATTTAAACTGCTAAAACGCACAAAAACAATCAAAAAGATATCAAAATACTTAAATTATCCCAGGGATTGTGTTTTATGTGTTTTAAAAGCAAAATGTGCAAAAACAAAGAAAAAACGTACAAAGTTTGCAATATTGGCAGTTTCAGTCCCCCAAGTTTCAAAACTTGTCAATTTTAGTCCCTATGCATTTATTTTTAAGGAAAAGTCAACCCAAGGTCTTAAAAGTCAAATTAAGTCAAAATATCATATTTGGGTTGCAAGTTTTCATAAATTACATAATTAGTCCCTGAAAATCCAAAGATGGCAAAAGTAGTCCCTGGGATGTTTTGAAATTTTGAAAAATGTGGAAAAATACAAATTTGGTCCTTGGTTATTGATATTTGGCATAAATTGATCATTTGAAGAAGTTTTGGGGAGTTACATTTCACACCCCTCAACTTTGAAAAGTTTGCAAATATGGTCCTTGTGATTAACTTTTCCAAACCGGACCCTTGTTATTTATTAAACTCAAAACCAAACCAATCCAATCCAAAAAACCAAATACCCAATCCATCCCCTAGCCCAGCTGATCCCAAGCCCAGTCCACAAGCCCACCTTTGTTTTAAATAAGACCTGGGCGTTGACCCAGGTCAAACTCCCAACCCTGACCATCTTCTTCCCCCCAACACAGACCGCGAAACCAGGGTGACTCATATCCCCCCTCCTCACCTTTTCACCTACTAAACCCCCCACCATTAATGCCCCTCACCCACCAACTCCACCACCATTAATGCTTCCCCAAAACCCTCACCAATACCACTAGTTTTGCCCCGTATTCAAATTGGCGCCAAAATGCCAATCAATGGCTAAGATGCATGAAAGATAAAATTGATGGTTGGGATTTGGTCAGAGAGTCAAGGCAAAGCATGTGGGGCTCTTAGTTTTCAAAAAGAAGCTTTGTGGAAGACATGAGGGTTTATTTTTAGGTCGTTATATAATGATAAGCTCATAAGAAGCTTGTGTGTGTAATTTTCTTAGTTTAATTGTAATTTCAGTTCATTTTGAATGTAATGTAACCCTTTTTATTAATGCAAGATCATTTTGAAGTTTAATTTCCAATTTCATTTTTCAAAGTCTTATCTTAAATTTCCAAGTTCTTATTAAGTGAAGTAATTTGTGATTAAGGAACTCAGAAGTTCTTACAAGCTCAGAAATAAGGTATTTCAAGTGTTATAAGCTTATGTGAACACCTACAATTCAGTTTTCAATAAAAACTAAAAAAATAAGAAAAATAAAAATAAAAACAAAAAGTGATGATCATTGGTGGTATAAGCATGGAGCACAGTGAATATTGGAAGGCTGTGGGTTAGGAACCTCAGGGGAGGGCATAGGATTGTTTGGTTTGGTTCCTTGGTATCTACTCAATAGCTTGGAAGGCTTTGTAAGCTATCAATTCCTTCATTTTTACTCTCAAGTAGCTTAAGTTGTTTATTTTAGTTTATTGCATCTATAAATTAGCTTAGAGATTAGTGGTGATCATCTGTTTGAGTTTATTACTTGTTTAAATAGAAATCTCTTCATTAACTGTGTTTAAGAGGGTGTTTGGTTTTAGCTTGTTTGGTGTGTTGTAGTTGTTTATCTGAGTATCTATTAGTTTCTATTAGTTATTTGGGAATAATTAAGCTCAGGGGAACAAGAGTCTTGGTACAAAACCTTGCAAAAGTCAAAATCAAAAGTTTATAATCACCACAGTCCACTGTGGTGATTTTTGAAGTCCAAATCCCACAAATCCTTTTCATAAGTTAAAGTTTTACCCAAAGTAGTTTTAATATAGCTTATCTTAGCTTATTGGATCATTAAATCAGCTTCCCAAGTTCATAAAAGTCAAAGTTGAGCAAAACTCTTTAAAGTCAAAAACTTGTTAAGTCATTTTGAGCAATATTGGGAGGGGTGTAACTTATTTGATTTTAGTTTTTAGAAGCTGAAACTTGGTGTGCTTATTATCTACCACTTTGTAGATTTTTGTTAATTTTTCTAGATTTTTTTGAATTTGTTTGGTGGGTTCAACAAGGTCTCAAAGTGACCTGCAGGGCAACCTATTTGCCCTGCTCTCAGTTACCTCAGCAATCCACCCAACTTCATTGGTGGTTTGTGACTGACCCAGTGGGTCCCATAGCCTTTACCTTGCACCTTTCAACCCCCCTCCTACCCAGGAATCAGGGTTGACCTTTTGTTTGACCCCAAAATCTGTGGACCCTACCTAGTTTGACCCATAAACCTTGTCCCTCAGCTGCCTCAGTCAACAAATAAGCTAATTGCTTATTTGTTATTTTTGGCTTATTGAGGCCACCTATTAGCTTAATTGTTGCTTATTTGTGTTCCTTAGACTCAGAGAAACCAAGAAATTCATTTGTGGACCCCACATTTCCATTTTGAGCTTATTAACCTTCACAGTCAACAAAAGTCAACTGTGAGGTGAATAAGCACTCCAAGTGCTTATTTCCAGGGGTGTAGAAAAAGTGTCTTAATTAAAAGTGCTTATTTTTATCTTATAATTAGTTTAGAAAAAGAAAAAAAACCAAAAAACCAACTTTAAAAATAGTGATAGCTTCTATTTAATAGGATTTATCAATTTAATTTTCTTTTTAATTAATTTCTAAATAATATATCACTTTTATATTTTTAGAAATTACAATTTAGGTTAAAGTAATTTTACAAATTTTTCCAGATTTTTATTTTGTCATTTAGTGGTATTTCTAATTAATTTTAATTTAATTTAGTTTTAATTAATATTAATCAATTAAATAGCATAATTAGTTTTTAAATAGTATAACCTAGTTTTTATAATTTTTATAGCTTTTATTTTAGTTAAAATAATTTTATAAATTTTTCTAGAATTTTTACTGTTCATTTAATAGCATTCATAATTTAAATAGTTTAATTAGGTATTAATTAATAAATAGAATAATAATTATTTAATTAGCTTAAAAATATTTAGAATTAACTTTTTATAATTTTTTAGGATTCCCATGATGGTTAATTAGATTTATAAAATTTTTCTTAATTTTCTAAACCTTTTTAGTATTTTTAATAATTTTAATTAATTAAATTAGTATTAAATAGATAATTAGTAATTAATTAATATTAAATAATTAAATAGTGTAAAAATACTTTTTATTTTTCTTACAATTTTCTTTAATTCATAGGATTGTAAAAATATCAAATTTACACTTTTACCCCTCTCAGTTCTTCAGTTGTACTTTTTGTACGGTTCATCAGTATACGTTTTTTAATTAAAACGTATAATTTTAGGTTTAAGCTCAAATCCTCGTAATCCAAATCTCAGTAATCCATCACATAGCTTTCCTAAGCTATATTTGTTAATAATTTCCAAATAATTTTGATCATAACCCTTACCTGTGAGTAATTACCCGATCCCTAATACGCTAAAGTCACATTTCACACTTCAACGGGATTTAACGACCCGGTGTCACAACTCGTAATTTCCGGTCATTTACCAAACCTCGACAATTTACTATTCACAAGTTACTATTCACCATTTACTATTCATCGTTTTACTATTCATCGTTTTTTAGGTCAATTTGACATTTCGAGAAACATTCGGAAATTTTACTATTCACTTGACACTATTCATTCCCGAGAGAAAACCACTATTCACGTGCATTACTCATGTCATCGTAAACTTAGTTTACGGGTATTCAATATTCGCGTAACCGTATTGGTTCAGGAGCGAATTCATGCATTATCATTGAGACATTTCATACGGACTAGAAATAGTCCGCATATCATTATTATGGCACTTGCATACTATTCCACTCGTAGGATATATTCAAATTAATACTTTTGATATATTTGACTTTATACGTATGTTTATTCTTCAATAAACGTTAACAAACGACCAATAATGTGAATAACACGTCCGACACTCCCGACTATGATCCAAATATATCTTTATATTCATTTTAATAATATAAAAATTATAATATTAATTTACCCGGTGTTTTCAAATCAATGACTATATTTCACAGTCGAAGCTTATTACTCAGTCGGTTTGCGATATTTCAACCCGATAATTATTTTAACACCCGATTATCATCAGGAATATTATTTTACAACTTTTACAACTTTGTCATATTTTATTTTAACTCGTTGCGATTTATTTTTAGTTAACTCGGTACCCGATAACACCCAAAATATACACAAAATACACTAACTCATCAACAACTAGACAAGAACATTAAATGGCACAATTTCTTCCTTCCTTTTTCCCAATTACACGCCAACATGCTCCCTAAGTCAAAGATTTCTTAATTACTTGCACATGTTTTGCAACCAACAAATATCTAACCATGTATCCATTTCATTTCTTTCATTTTATACTTCAAGTAACTAGCAAAAAGCTCTCATTTCTTCCTTTCTTCTTCATATTTTCGGCTCAAACAAAAACAACAAGAAGAAACATCAATTTTTCCAAGATCAAGTGATAATCTAGGTTATTTAGTACTTCTTGTTAGGGTTTTGAAGTTTAAACACAAGGTTTTGCAAGTTTTTCATCTCCACTAGCCCACTAATCTTCAAGTAAGTTATCAAGACCTATTTTTATAAATTATTCAAGTTGTTTCATTGATCATTCAAGTTTATTCAAGATATATATGCATGTATTGCTTATACCACTTTATTTTACAAACTTATAACTTTTTAAGCCCTAGAAATGATTTTTGGTTAGATCCTTGTTAGATCCACTTGGTTATGATGTTTAGGAACCCATGACACCCTAAGAAGGTGTATGGTAGGATTAGACTAGTTTTGTGGTGATTGAAAGTGGTTTGGTTGAAGTAGAAACTAGATTGAAACCTTGAAAATGGTTTTTGAACAAGTAGAAATACATGCTGTTCCATTTTGGCTTATCCAGAAAAATACGAATTTACACAGTAACCTTTGACAATTTTTCTAGAAAATACTTTCAAAAACGAAGCCGTAGGCGAAAGAACGGATTAAAACGAGTTAATAACGAAGGAGTTATGATTTTCCGAAGTTAACGACGAAAACTATTTTTTTCTGAAAAACCTTGCTGATGAACAGTGGTCACGACAGTTTCGAGGCGTAAACTAAATCTAGCCATCCCGACTTATCAAAAACATGTTAGTATTTTATCCCACGATTCTGTGGATATAAAGAACGAGTAAAACGGGCTTAAAACGACAAAGATATTCACGTTTCAGTAACGGCAAAATAAATATAGTTTTGACAGCTTTTCGACAAACATAATATACAACTACGTAGTAACTTATATTACTAGAAATATTACTCAAGTACTCAAATTCATAACTAATAAAGTATTAGTGATTTCAAGTATATTATCCTGGTTTTTAAGATGTTATGTCAAAGATTTCAAATCGGGGATTGCAATACTAATACTTATATATATACGATATATATATGGATTTCGGCTAGTTTATTTTCTAGATTGCCATATTTTCCCAAATTTTGGAAAATGAATATTTGGATATTAACAAGTATTTTTACAAATTACGAGTGGTATAGGCATCATATGCACGTGCATTCATTTCATTATGTCATGATCTAAGGTAGATCGTTATTACTCATATTAGGTTGCGGTTAGAGATCGTGCCTCATTTCAGTGTATCCATTTTTGTCATCGTAGCTATCGCTCCAGGTGAGTCATAGCCCCTACTTTTTCAATTGTTTTGGTAAACTCTTTGGGGGAGAATACATGCTCGTTTTACTTAAAACGCATTACTTGTTTTACCTGGTTGATTACTCAAATATTTCCAGCTTTATCTATATATATGGTTGATTTCCTACATTTCATTGGTATGCTTGATTACTTGTTTTTCATGTGACTTGTCTCTTAAACTTTAGTACTTATTAGATCTCTGGCGACATTGTCAGTATTAGATCTCTGGCGACATTGTCAGTATTATTTTACCTGGCGACATTGTCAGCTTTGTTTATATGACCTCATAGTCCCCAATTGTTCTTATATGTCCATTGTAATACTGTGGTATTCCCCACTTGGCTGTGATGTCAAACGTAATATTGTGGTATTCCCCACTTGGCTGTGATGTCAAACGTATTGTGGTATTCCCCACTTGGCTGTGATGTCAAACGTAATATTGTGGTATTCCCCACTTGGCTGTGATGTCAAACGTAGTATTGCTGTTTCCCTACTTGGTTGACCTATATGTTCATCGTAATATTGTGGTATTCCCCACTTGGCTGTGATGTCAAACGTATTGTGGTATTCCCCACTTGACTGTGATGTCAAACGTAATATTACTGTTTCATTTCTTGACTGAATTGCGATGCCTTTGCATCAACTTTATTACGGGTTTTCCCGCTTGACTGATTTATCATATGGCCTCATTGACTGAATTATTTATATAGCCGTTTTGCTATATTTATCTGGGAATTTGGATACCAGTATTTCTTTTGTTCACGTAAACTTTAACACTTTTGGCAGTGGGTTGTAAACACACAGGTTACAAGTCTCTTATGGCGGGACTTGCAACTGAGTGGATTTACGATGCCTTTGCTGGGCGATCTTTTCTCTATAGGCATTATTTGATAAACGAACTCTATGAACTCACCAACCTCGTGTTGACACTTTAGCATGTATTTTCAGGTTTTGAACCAATGGCACGCTACAGGAGGTTTTGGCAGGGCATGGCATGGTCATAGAAGACTCTGATTAGTTATATGGGGACCGTTTTAAATTACTTTTAAGGGCCTACTTCCGCACTACTTTTAACGATGTAAATTCAACATTTATGACTTAACTATTTTATTCTATATAATTAAAGTGAAAACCATTTTTGTACTTGTGTCGTGATATCAATTGAGTTACACCCCAGCTACATGTATGCTTCCGCTGGACCCGATCTTGGGGGTGTGACAGATTGGCATCAGAGCTTTGGCTATAGCGAACTAAGTGTTTTTAAAACCTAGACTATAGCTATTTTTACAAAAAAAAACTTAACCCTATGACCGTCACGTGCCTGCCTGCCAAGATGATGCCTCACTTGTGGTTTGTTGCTGACTTAGGTGATGAGATTTGTGTCTCATTATCTGGTATATTATACTCACTTATTCTAGTTGATTTCTATCATTGTCTTTCATATAAGCATGTTCACGTATCATATATGTCACCCTGTTATGTTTCTCCCTGCATAGTTTCATCATTCGACCTCGAGTTTGGTCACCTGCCTTAGTCTTTTTGAACGTCTTGGTATTGGGAAGGACATGGTATTAGTATAACTGAACTGAGTATTTCAAAATTCATGGAACCTCGGTGGAATATAGACTGGTCATCTATATTCAACCCGGGATAGTGAGATATAGGCTGACCACCTATGTCTGACTCAGAGATGAATTTTGCAACACTGAGAATGGTTATAATAAGATTATGTCTGGATTGAATTCTCAACTCATTTTCCAAATGCTTCATTTACGTGTGTGTATACTCTCGTTGTCATAACATTCCTACTTTTCATCACTTCGTGAACCACCGATTGGAAGTTTGTCAACTAGTCATTTTATTCCATGAATCTTCATATTTATACACAATGCACTTACATTTTCTTTTATCACAATCTCGTTTTGGCGCACTTGTCACAGTCTTTTCCCTTCTCACCATTATTATCATTCCTCTTCCCTATATATATAGATAAGGAATTAGCTTACACTCTATAGATTCCGATGTCACTCACCACTCATTACTTCCAATATTGATAAATGGATATTATCAATGACCTCCCTAGGAAAGACTTCCCATACCCTATATAAGGAG
This sequence comes from Artemisia argyi, assembly GCA_030686995.1. NCBI lineage: Eukaryota > Viridiplantae > Streptophyta > Magnoliopsida > Asterales > Asteraceae > Artemisia > Artemisia argyi. The sequence continues at coordinate 74,855,680 of CM060678.1, read as the reverse complement.
GATCCATAGGTACATTATGACCATTTAAAACTCAACGGAAATCCCAGGATATCACAAAACCACTCGAGCCACGTCAACTCGTCATATCGCAACATCAACCTTTCATTCTATAATAACCCACTCTCGAACATCTACTACTAGGAATGTCTTAAGTATGTCTCACCCTTCTTTTCTCGTTTTGAAGAGCTATGCCGCCAAGGAAAGTTAAAGCTACTCCAACTATGACACCTGTTGCTATTCGGAAATTGGTTAAGGATAGTATCGCCGAAGCTCTAGAGATCGAGAGAGCTGAGGTAGCTGCAAGGGCTGCTGAGGCCGCTTTACAGAAAGGGACAGATGGACACTTTGAGAATAAGCGCGAATGTACTTGGAAGAATTTTAAGGTTAGTGATCCCATCAAGTTTAAGGGCACTGAAGGAGCGGTTGCTTTGATTCGCTGGTTCGAAAAGACTGAGAATGTGTTCCTCATGTGCAACTGTCCTGATGGCAGCAAGGTAAAATTCGCTACTGGCATGCTTTTGGATGAAGCTATGTCATGGTGGAATTCTCATGCTCAACCGATTGGTATGGAAAATGCCTACAAGCTCACCTGGGAGCAATTCAAGAAATTGATGACTGAAAAGTTTTGCCCTCGTACTGAGGTGCAGAAGTTGGAAACAGAATTCTATGGGCTGGTGACTAAAGGTGATGACATCGAGACCTACTTCAGGAAGTTTCAAGAGTTGGCTGCACTATGCCCAACTATGGTTTCAGATAATGAAAAGCTGCTAGAAAAATTCATCGGTGGACTACCGCGCAACATCAGTGGGAACGTAATTGCTTCTAAATCAGACACGCTGGAGGAAGCTATCAGAATGTCTCAAAAGCTTATGGCTCAAGTAATAAAACAAGAAACTACTGTCAACAACAACAACGAAAACAAAAGGAAAAGGGATGACAACCAAGGAAACGATCAAGTATGGCAGCCAAACAAAGGACAAGAAGTGTTTAGAGCTTATGCTGCAGGACCACACACAAAGAAAAGATATACTGGAAATTTACCTTACTGCAACATGTGTAGTCTGCATCACTTATATCATTGCAGTGGACTGTGTGGAATATGCAAGAAGCGGGGTCATCTAACTAAGGACTGTACGAAACCCACAAATCAGAGGATTCCAGGAAGTTGCTTCAAATGTGGAAACTTAGGGCATCTCAGAAAGGACTGCCCGGAGCTAAGGAACAAGAAGACCAAAGCCTTAACTCTCTAGTGTTGTATTTCTTTTGTGTTTAATTCTACGTTCTATCGTATAAGTTTCATGTACTATTAACGAATTCCGACCTAATGAATATTCTATCTTTTATTACCGCAAGCTCCTAGCGATTTCATTAAGATTCTTTGGAACTACACCACTTATCATCGGCAAACCAATGGTCAGGATTAGAGAACGATTCAAACCTAGGGAGATATGCCAAATCGGGAGTGATTGACTCTAGAAATGGTTGGACTAACCATTTGCCATAAATCAGATTCCTTTATAACCATAGTTACCACACGAGCTTAGAGACTACACCATTTGAAGCACTCTATGGTCGAAGTGCCAACATCCAAGGACGGATCGAAATTTGAAAATCCTAACTCACTAGTCTAGTAGGCATTCATGAAATAACCAGAAATTTCCTATAAGTCAAGAATCAATTTCAAATTCTATAAGTTGTAAACCATTAAAACTTCAAATTGGTAGCCAGATCATGTTGAAAGTTCTGCCTAGGAAAGGCATGATATTATTCGGAAAAATTTGGAAAGTTAAACCTGATATACACTGGACCACGTAATATTTCAGACAGAGTAGGCCTAGTGGCCACCAGACTTGAGCCTTGTTAGAGAACAGCCGGTTTACACAACTATGGTTCGCCTATTCAAACCCCAGGAAATGACTTTCAGATTAGTCACTTATGGTCCCATTTGGAAAGGAATCCAACCCAAAGACAAACGTAAACTTGGTAAGAGAACCAATAGAAATCATGGACTGTTAGGTCGAACGGTTGAAGCGGAGTCGAATTCCTATCGTGGAAATTCGCTGAAATTCTCAATTATCACCATCTTTTCACCAATACCATTCTAGAGACTTACACAAACTGAACTTCGGGACGAAGTTCCTGTTAGAAGGGAAGACTGTCACAACTCGTAATTTCCGGTCATTTACCAAACCTCGACAATTTACTATTCACAAGTTACTATTCACCATTTACTATTCATCGTTTTACTATTCATTGTTTTTGAGGTCAATTTGACATTTCGAGAAACATTCGGAAATTTTACTATTCACTTGACACTATTCATTCCCGAGAGAAAACCACTATTCACGTGCATTACTCATGTCATCGTAAACTTAGTTTACGGGTATTCAATATTCGCGTAACCGTATTGGTTCAGGAGCGAATTCATGCATTATCATTGAGACATTTCATACGGACTAGAAATAGTCCGCATATCATTATTATGGCACTTGCATACTATTCCACTCGTAGGATATATTCAAATTAATACTTTTGATATATTTGACTTTATACGTATGTTTATTCTTCAATAAACGTTAACAAACGACCAATAATGTGAATAACACGTCCGACACTCCCGACTATGATCCAAATATATCTTTATATTCATTTTAATAATATAAAAATTATAATATTAATTTACCCGGTGTTTTCAAATCAATGACTATATTTCACAGTCGAAGCTTATTACTCAGTCGGTTTGCGATATTTCAACCCGATAATTATTTTAACACCCGATTATCATCAGGAATATTATTTTACAACTTTGTCATATTTTATTTTAACTCGTTGCGATTTATTTTTAGTTAACTCGGTACCCGATAACACCCAAAATATACACAAAATACACTAACTCATCAACAACTAGACAAGAACATTAAATGGCACAATTTCTTCCTTCCTTTTTCCCAATTACACGCCAACATGCTCCCTAAGTCAAAGATTTCTTAATTACTTGCACATGTTTTGCAACCAACAAATATCTAACCATGTATCCATTTCATTTCTTTCATTTTATACTTCAAGTAACTAGCAAAAAGCTCTCATTTCTTCCTTTCTTCTTCATATTTTCGGCTCAAACAAAAACAACAAGAAGAAACATCAATTTTTCCAAGATCAAGTGATAATCTAGGTTATTTAGTACTTCTTGTTAGGGTTTTGAAGTTTAAACACAAGGTTTTGCAAGTTTTTCATCTCCACTAGCCCACTAATCTTCAAGTAAGTTATCAAGACCTATTTTTATAAATTATTCAAGTTGTTTCATTGATCATTCAAGTTTATTCAAGATATATATGCATGTATTGCTTATACCACTTTATTTTACAAACTTATAACTTTTTAAGCCCTAGAAATGATTTTTGGTTAGATCCTTGTTAGATCCACTTGGTTATGATGTTTAGGAACCCATGACACCCTAAGAAGGTGTATGGTAGGATTAGACTAGTTTTGTGGTGATTGAAAGTGGTTTGGTTGAAGTAGAAACTAGATTGAAACCTTGAAAATGGTTTTTGAACAAGTAGAAATACATGCTGTTCCATTTTGGCTTATCCAGAAAAATACGAATTTACACAGTAACCTTTGACAATTTTTCTAGAAAATACTTTCAAAAACGAAGCCGTAGGCGAAAGAACGGATTAAAACGAGTTAATAACGAAGGAGTTATGATTTTCCGAAGTTAACGACGAAAACTATTTTTTTCTGAAAAACCTTGCTGATGAACAGTGGTCACGACAGTTTCGAGGCGTAAACTAAATCTAGCCATCCCGACTTATCAAAAACATGTTAGTATTTTATCCCACGATTCCGTGGATATAAAGAACGAGTAAAACGGGCTTAAAACGACAAAGATATTCACGTTTCAGTAACGGCAAAATAAATATAGTTTTGACAGCTTTTCGACAAACATAATATACAACTACGTAGTAACTTATATTACTAGAAATATTACTCAAGTACTCAAATTCATAACTAATAAAGTATTAGTGATTTCAAGTATATTATCGTGGTTTTTAAGACGTTATGTCAAAGATTTCAAATCGGGGATTGCAATACTAATACTTATATATATACGATATATATATGGATTTCGGCTAGTTTATTTTCTAGATTGCCATATTTTCCCAAATTTTGGAAAATGAATATTTGGATATTAACAAGTATTTTTACAAGTTACGAGTGGTATAGGCATCATATGCACGTGCATTCATTTCATTATGTCATGATCTAAGGTAGATCGTTATTACTCATATTAGGTTGCGGTTAGAGATCGTGCCTCATTTCAGTGTATCCATTTTTGTCATCGTAGCTATCGCTCCAGGTGAGTCATAGCCCCTACTTTTTCAATTGTTTTGGTAAACTCTTTGGGGGAGAATACATGCTCGTTTTACTTAAAACGCATTACTTGTTTTACCTGGTTGATTACTCAAATATTTCCAGCTTTATCTATATATATGGTTGATTTCCTACATTTCATTGGTATGCTTGATTACTTGTTTTTCATGTGACTTGTCTCTTAAACTTTAGTACTTATTAGATCTCTGGCGACATTGTCAGTATTAGATCTCTGGCGACATTGTCAGTATTATTTTACCTGGCGACATTGTCAGCTTTGTTTATATGACCTCATAGTCCCCAATTGTTCTTATATGTCCATTGTAATACTGTGGTATTCCCCACTTGGCTGTGATGTCAAACGTAATATTGTGGTATTCCCCACTTGGCTGTGATGTCAAACGTATTGTGGTATTCCCCACTTGGCTGTGATGTCAAACGTAATATTGTGGTATTCCCCACTTGGCTGTGATGTCAAACGTAGTATTGCTGTTTCCCTACTTGGTTGACCTATATGTTCATCGTAATATTGTGGTATTCCCCACTTGGCTGTGATGTCAAACGTATTGTGGTATTCCCCACTTGACTGTGATGTCAAACGTAATATTACTGTTTCATTTCTTGACTGAATTGCGATGCCTTTGCATCAACTTTATTACGGGTTTTCCCGCTTGACTGATTTATCATATGGCCTCATTGACTGAATTATTTATATAGCCGTTTTGCTATATTTATCTGGGAATTTGGATACCAGTATTTCTTTTGTTCACGTAAACTTTAACACTTTTGGCAGTGGGTTGTAAACACACAGGTTACAAGTCTCTTATGGCGGGACTTGCAACTGAGTGGATTTACGATGCCTTTGCTGGGCGATCTTTTCTCTATAGGCATTATTTGATAAACGAACTCTATGAACTCACCAACCTCGTGTTGACACTTTAGCATGTATTTTCAGGTTTTGAACCAATGGCACGCTACAGGAGATTTTGGCAGGGCATGGCATGGTCATAGAAGACTCTGATTAGTTATATGGGGACCGTTTTAAATTACTTTTAAGGGCCTACTTCCGCACTACTTTTAACGATGTAAATTCAACATTTATGACTTAACTATTTTATTCTATATAATTAAAGTGAAAACCATTTTTGTACTTGTGTCGTGATATCAATTGAGTTACACCCCAGCTACATGTATGCTTCCGCTGGACCCGATCTTGGGGGTGTGACACCCGGTGATACATTATATTACCCGGAGCATTGATATAGACTATTTGACTTAGTTGACCATTCTTTGGTTAATTTAAGTTAGGTGGTTTAGCATCAATCAAAGGGCCTGAATGAAGAATTTCTGGAAAGGGATCTTTTAGCAAATTCCAAGAGATTCTTCAAAAAGAATCCAACCAGGTTCAGTGGCTTAAAATTTGTTGGTAAAACTAAATGCTTTAAATGTGGTAAAACTAGTCATTTTGCTGAAGACTGTTTTTCAAACATTTTCACCATCTTATCCATCCCCTAGCAAAACATATTTCAACCAAACTTATCACTTCAGGCCAATTTTTTTCAACTAGTCAAATTTGACCAACAATTCAGAAAGACTATATTGCAAAATACAAAAGGGCCAAAGCCATACTAGCACTCTTAAATGCTAGTGGCTCAACCTCTCAACCTTCTAAATCATCACATACTAGAAACAAAGGTCTTATAGCTGAGTCTTATGACTGACAAGAAAAAGAAGTATCATCTGATGATGATGAAATGGTTACAGTCAAAGTACTCATGGCTTTGGCTGATGATTAAAAGGTTGTTGTGGGAATTGAACAAGCAAGGAATGCTGAATGGGTTGACATCACAATTAAAAAGGTACACACTCTTCTTGTAATGGAAGATAATGATGATAGAAAATTATATTTGATTACACAAGTGTGGACCTTAGATTCATTGAAGAACAAAGAATGATTTTGATGTTAAAACATAGGAATCTTGTTCTAGAACTGAATACTTGTAGGGAAGAGTTATTAGAGCTAAAACAAGCTAAACTTACTCCCCCTTACACTTCAGGATGCTAACACTGAGATACTTAAAGAAATCAAGCCCTTAGGAAAAAACTTCATGAAGTTAAGTCAATCACTAATTATTGGTTAGATAGCTCAGAAAGAGTTAGTCAATGCATCAGTGAACAGATTCCTAATCAAAAACTGAAATTGCTTAGGTCCAATCAACTCACTGAAAGTTCATCTAGCACTAAACCTAAAAATCTAATCTTTGTAATATTATCAACTGGTTATGACCATGAGATGTCAAAAGATTGGGTTGATAGAAATTGGTTTCCGAAGTCTGAAATTGCAAAAGTAACAAATTGGAACACTAGTAGGATTTTAACTCCTAAATCTAGTATCTTTGAATGTCCAAAGACTTCACTAAATGATTCCGAGTCAACAAACGAATCAGACTCAATTGATATAACACTACTCTCTCATATGAAAAATCTTCAAGGAGTTGAATCGAAATCCATTCTTAAACCTGCCAAAAACAGAAAGTCTGCCAAAGCAAGAAATGTGATCATTGATGATACTTATAAAATCACATCAAAACCATCAGTTTTCTCTGAAAAAAGTAAAGGTGTGTCAACCATTCCTGAACCTGAAATTCTTTTACTTGTCTTGAAGAAGGAAATTCAGGTTCTAAACATGAAAGTTGTTTCAATCACACATCATCCATCCATAAGTTTGGCTACAAAAATTCAGGTCACTACTTACGATAACAATAAATCAGATGAATCATCAAAAATAGTTAAGTCCAAGCCCAAAACCAAATTCCCACATCCTTATGAACTATGCGGATATAACAATCATCTATCTGATGACTGATAGAGTTCTACATTGTAAAATAAGCAAGGGGACTGATCACATGACCTCTGAGCACTTAATGCACATAGCTGTTATAAGATATGTCTCAAGAAACAAAACTTAGTTCTCTAATGGTGAATCATCAAGGAAACCTAACTAAAGATCCCTCAAAGCCCAACCTTTCCATCATGTATCCACTGTGGTTTCAATGATCATCACTCTGATGAATGCTTTGATTGCCCTCTGTGTGATATATATGGGATTAATGGCCACTACACCTCTGATCTTGAACAAATCATTAAAATCAAAAGAGGTATTAAGATTGAGTCACCTAAGTCTACAATATCCACCAGAACATCAGGTTGTGAGGTGTATGGTAATGGCCATGAAATCTTTGACCATAAACAAGTTGCATGGATTTAAAGAGGTGAAAGGACTAGTTTGTCTAGATCTAAAACACCCACTAAGAGGTGGGTCAATAAATGAAACTAATCGGATTCTTATTTGTGTAGTGTAACGTCATTCAACCTTGGTACCTGGATAGTGGGTGCTCAAGGCATATGACTGGTGTCAAAAGCTATCTACATAAATATGTGGAACAACCAGGGCTCAAAGTGATATTTGGTGACAATTCATCATGTGTCATGGTATAGTTTTCTCTAACGTTGTTACCCTTATCATAAAATAAAGATTATTTTAAAAAAAAAGTGCAGCGACTTTATTGGGACTTGGTCATAACCATATTCCAAAAGTAAGCGGACTCACAAACCTTTCCACTATCCCACTACGCATTAAGTATAGATCTCAAACATTTTATACATTCATTGTATATAAACCAAACCACTTTCCTTTCACTCCTTGATACACACATGGAAATTAAAACAATATCATCTCTGCAAAAGTGAGAATTATGGAAGCTAAATAGTCGTGTGTCAAAATATGGAAAGGATGTTTATGGTTTTACAGGAACAATGCATTAAATGAAGATGTCAATCTTTTTAAAAAGTTATGTCGTTATAAGTTTACATCCGTAAAGCATTAATTCACCAAATCTCAAACTTTTAAAATCTTAGAGAGAATATTTAAAAATCCTTTGCCAAATCTCAAACTTTTAAACACTATGTGTTCTAAACCTATTTCAAAGATTTCTCAAATGGATTCTTCAAAGCATCATTGTTTCAAAACTTTGAACTAAACACTGTAGATGTCTCGGCGAACAATAAAAATCTTACAACTACAAGCAATAGTCAAATTTATGAAAAACTATATTATTTCTGAGGTCCTTGTCAAAACACCATAAGTTCTATACCCAAACCATCTTCAAGGGTTTTTGTATATAACAACCCTTGAAAAAGATCATGACCAATCCAAAATAAAATTCACAGTAAAAAATGGGTCTAAACCCCTATCTTTTGGCTATGATGAATTTGTAAATATCAAAAGTCTTGACCATTGAAAATCTTATTTCCCAAATACTGCTCCTTTGGTTGTGAAGATGGAACTCGGAAGGTGAGGTCTTTATAATGAAAGTAAGCATGATAAAACCTCATTTGAAATAACCTCAAAAACACCTTTTTACAAAACTTGGTTCTTACCTACTTGGAGGAACCTGATGACATACATTCCTGAAAAAGGGTGGTAAAGAATACAAAGGCCCAAAACACATAGAGTCCTCACTGATGACATACTCGATCCTGTAAAGAGTCTAAGTCAGAGTCTCCACAATAAATCCCTTTATTACACTATGAGTTAGTGCTTATAGATGATAGTTTAGGGTTGTCGAAGCCCAAATAGACCTAAAAAATCCTGACTTAGGCTTTGACAAATAGCAGTCAGGTCCTAAGGGTCACACTTTTGGGGATACTAAACCTCACTCAGTCCTTGAGGGTCCTGAATCACAACCATTAGAAGATCAGAAGGATGGCACTAGTACCTCACAACCTTTGCCTAAGGGACACTAAAAAGATCCCAATGATTAAGTGGACTTTCCTCAATTCACTAATGAGGGACAAAAACAACCACCGCTAACCTTTTCTAAAATGCATGAGGTTATGGATTCCAACAATGATTCTTCAAACCTGGAATTCAATTCAATTAATGAGGAGGATGAGATCGTTATGATCACATAAGAAATGGTGCATGCAGAGGAAAATGTTTAAATGCCTCAGATCCCTGAAGATGAAGCAAATCAAGTCCATCATCCTCAAAGTCTTCCTCTTGAATCCACATAACCCATACCCATCCATGCAAATGAAGAAACCCTGTTGGCTCATCTTCAGTGTCTTAGAGATTATATGCTTGACTAAGTATTGAATGATGCATATGAGCAACACTTAAAAATGGGTGCTGCTTATGTCGACCTCAGACACTAAGTAAAAAAGGGATTCAGTTACACTAGGAAGGTTGTTAACAAAATTGAAGAGAAGCTTGAATCCCTGACTTCAACTTCAATTAATGAAATCATATTTGGATCCATATCTGAGGGTGGCATCCGTGACATCATGGCAAGCTTGAAGTCTCTTGCTATAGATACTCAGTCCTTAGCATGGTCTAGTGGCAAAAGACTATTCAAGATTAAAGACTCTCAAGTTGCCCTAGCATCTTATCTCTCCTCCATCAAGAATGACCTTTCAGAAATCAAGACATCATTTCAAGACAAGTTAACCCTCATTCAGTTAACAATATTTAGTTGGTGCTTCATTAGTTCTCGGTTCTTTAGTCCCAACAACTTCTAAGGGAAGACACCAAATTGAGTCTGCCCAAAGAAAACCCTTATCCATCTATACTAGCAAGTCTCCTTTGAAGATAGTCCATAACACACCTCTAAACCAGCACCAACTAAAGCCACTTCCTTATTTATCTACTTGGGTCCTTCCTCAGCAACTAAGGGGGAGAAAGTGTGGGACTATGAGATCCCTGATTAAGGCCAATCGAGAACATTCCTACATTTTCTTCTATACAACTATAAGAAGACACTAAAAGTAAGAAGAAGATGTTTGGTGTTGAAGACAGTATGATATCTGATCTTGCTGAAACTGAACTTCCCATCCCTGAGATCAACCTTCCTTAAACCTTCTCATTAGTCCCAACCAACCAAGCTGAATTCTCAACAGGCCTTGACCTAATTGACTACCAACTCAAAGTTGGAGAGGTAGTCAAGGTTACTAGACAGGAGCTAACTGTACTGCTACAAGCTGATGAAAGGAGGAAAAAGGCCTTAGATGATACGACCTTAGCCAAGGAGATTATTAAGGTAGCACATGAGGAAGCCGAGGAAGCAAAGAAAGCTATCACGACCACTAAGAAATTTAAACTTCTGTAACTTCAGGAACTTAAGACAGCCAAGGATAAGTTGAAAAGAAAGGCTGCAAGGAAGAAGAGTGTATGTGAGAGTTACAAAAATATGATGGAGTATGTCGAGAAGCCTAGGGTCATTACAGACATCATAATCGTTCAAAACACCAAACCTCTGAAAGTGACCGTTAATAGAGACAATGATAACTTAAAATTTGAAGTCATTACTAAGTTTAAATGGATTCTTTTTTGGTACAAAGAGTGGGAAATGATGTTGGTTGTACTGAACAGAAAGAGAGGAGGTATTGTGGCTGAACTAACCAGCGCTCTTGTTAGAAGATTTGAAGAAATCAGGGAATAAAAAAAGTTCCTAGGAATTGACACAAGGAAACATCTTAATCTTCAAGACCCTCTTAAGACTTCTCCCAAACTAAAGAAGAGGAAAATATCATTGGTAATGAACCTGAAATGTTTGTCCCTGGCCTTCATTGCAACAGGGTCCCTCTTGAGGGAGTTCTATTTAGAGAAAGTTAGATGATTGAAACTCCTGAGCATGGCATCTTCTTCACTAATGTATGTGGAGAACAACGCTTTCAAAGAGCCTCTGAATTAACTATTGTGGACACTCCAACACTCTTTTGTTATAAGATTACATCCTTATCTGAAAAGACCCGTGAAACTCTCAGACTAGTGAAGATCTTGGATGCAGAACTGGAAATGAGGAATGATAGGGATATACTCTTATCGAAAAAGGTAAATCTTGAGATGATGGGGATTACTGAAGAGCAAGACCGAACAAGAAACTTGAAGTATTTTTTTAATCCATGAATAATAATAATCCTTGGTTTATTGTGTTCTTAGTATTAGTCTAGTATTTACTTTACTTTAAAATTTAGTTAGTAAGAAGAAGTTTTTATGCTCACTTACACTGGAAAAAATACTTATACTATATCTAACCAAATAGGGGGAAATTGTTGGGCCAATTCAGAGCCCATTGATTCTCGACTAGGATTTGAACATAAAAATACCCTAAGTGTAGATGAAGTCCCTGAATAATAGAACATTCAGGTAGTTGTCTTCAAGAGTTCTTTAGCGACTAGAGAAAGTCTCTGCAGTTCCTAAGGCGAAACTCAGCAAGTGAAGTCGAAATTTGAAAAGAAGATGATAAAGTCAATGAGTGACGACAATAGCTCACCGACTCTCATTTGATTTCCTCAACATAAAAAACATCTTGAACTTAGATATTTAGGAAAAGTATCTAAGGGTGTGTTCAGTTGTTAAAAAATGAGGAGTTTCCCAAAAAAAGGTTATTTTTTTTTTTTTTTTTTTTTTTTTTTTTTTTTTTATTTTATTTCTCTACTGAAAACAGAAACCAGTTTAAGAGTTACTCCGTTCTCAAGAAAACTAAAGAATAAAAATTATGAAAACTTTTCTATAGCTAAACACACCATATGTCTTTGAAACAAATAGGCAGAAACTTTTTTGAAAAGATAAGTGATAAATACTTATCAAAGAAAGTGAAACAAGTACAAGTGTTGGTACAAAAATAGAAAATATTGTCAATAGTATACACTAAAGTAAGAGCATCAACTATAGTAAACCTTTTACAAAGGTGTATACAATAACACATCATTAATTTTTAGATATTTTGATATTGTAAAATTACATTCACTATAGTATAAATCTTTACAACTTCATAAATTGTCTTATATAACAAATGCATTAAATGTATTGAATTCATAAACAGGTTCAAGAATTAAGAAATGTTGTAATGATGTAAATGTATTGTATAATAGTTGTGTACGTATTTGCCTTTCTTACAAAACTACTAATTTTCGTGAATGTTGTTCTTAGAGAGCTGGTACCATGGCTTGGAACCCCCGCCAGCCGATGTGGCATGCGTTTTGGCGCCACCAAAGTCGATCCAAGGTACCGACCTCCCTTGCCAGTGATGGAGCCATTTTTGTGGCGGGCGCGAGTTTGTGGATAATAATAATAATAATAATAATAATAATAATAATAATAATAATAATAATAATAATAATAATAATAATAATTGTTGTTATTAGACGGCTAGTTTTTAATTTCCAAATTAACCTTTTAAACATTATAAATAATACTCCATTTTAATAAATTTTCACACAATTTTCTCTACCAAAAACACACACTCTCTACCAAAATGTCTAGAGAGGATTCTTTGTCCAATGCATATGGAGTACTATTTTAGACGTCACTTTGTATGGGCCATAACCTCTTTTTTAGAAATAGTCAAAGGTATTGAAACCTATACTTCTGATCATCTTCTCTAGCATTTTAAGTTATTTAAAGTCCGACCCGATGCTATGGGTTGCATGAGTATTAATGTTATTATGAAATGCACGTCCGCCATACGCCAATTGACATACGACACAACCCCCGATGCATTTGATGAATAATTACAAATGGATGAATGTTGTGCACGTGATTGTTTACATTATTTGTGTAAGTACATTATTGATTTTTATATGTCCGAGTTTTTAAGAAACCTAACTTAAATTACATTTGAAATTTACGTGCAACGCATAAGAGGGTTCATGGATTTCCAAGAATGCTATGAAGTATTGGTTGTATGATCTGGGAATGAGTTAACTGCCCGAAAGAATGGCACGGGCAATCTGGTAGAGGTGATAAAAAATATCCAACTATAATGCTTGAAGTTGTGGCGTCATACGATTTGTGGATTTGACATGCATTTTTTGAGGCAGAGGTTGCGAATAACGATCTTACTATTTTAAATAATTCTCCGTTATTCGACAACCTTCTTGATGATATCTCCCCGGTGGCTCCGATTAAAGTAAATGGAGTTACATACCAAATTAGGTATTACCTAGCTGATGGGATTTACTCACGGTGGGCAAGTTTTGTCAAGTCATTTTTGGTTGCACAGGACGAGAAAATTGGCTCTTTAAACGGCGACAAGAAGGTGCTCGAAAGGATGTTGAAAGAGCTTTGGTGTTTTCCAAGGTCGTTGTGGAATTATACAAAAACCGACACGAGCTTACAAATATCAAGACCTACGAAGAATCATGTACGCATGCATCATATTGCATAACATGATTTTGAAAGATCAAAAGTTTGCTATAAGTCAATTCAATGACTTTTATATTAGTCCACATGCAAATATACAACGTACTTGAATCGAAAAATGCGAAGTGAAACGGAAGAAAGCCAAAGAACTATGTGATAAACAAACACACGCAAGTTTTCAACGAAATCTTAGTGACTATATTTGGCAACGACATCTACAACATCAACAAGCAAATTAGTTTATTCATAATTTCATATATTTTTTAGTTTTCGTATTGCTTTCAAAATTTCATATGATTTTTTTTTTTTTTTTTTAATTTTCATATTGTAATTTGTATTTTTAATTGAATGAATGAAACTTTAGTTTGTTTGAAAAAAGGAAAAGAAAAAAAAAAAAAAATTGGCGGGTGGAGCCCTTTTGGCTCAACCCATGAAGGACGGGATATTTTAATGTGAGTGTTAAAGTGAAATGTTGAGATACCAGTGAGATGATAAACTGGCTTGAGCTACGTTACCTAGCACTCTTACCTTAATATTAATTATAGGCTCCAATCCTTCCTCGTTACCTTTAAAAGAGGTAATGCATATATTTAATCACCTTGTTAGAGTATTGATAGAAACTTTTGATGTACAAAAGTAAAGTATGATACCTTTATATACTTCTTCTGTAATCATTGGAATAACAATCCCTTGATATGAAATTCCACCCACATAAAAAGGATTTTTGATAAATTTTGGATGATTCCCAACAAACTGCAAAATAAAATCCCAGGATAAGATATTCCATTCAAAACCAATATATATAAACTTCTACTTATTACATTTTAGGCAACCTTTCTAATAAATTCAGCCGTTTGTGACCCCGATATTGTATCACTGCTATGAGCAGCTTCCGAATTCTTTGTATACGAATACCCTGTTGTTGCCGGTATGTCCAAATAAATGATACTTGCCACCTTTGAAACCCCATATGAGATATTGCAATAAGATTTGAAAAATTTGTTAAGTCAGTATGTGATATCAGTTAGAAGATACAAAATTACTAGAATTAGCCCAATTAGGTACTCAAATATATATGTACACATACTTTTGTCCACGAATAAGGATCTACTTGTAATGCTGGGACATCATCTACGTAACGTCCATAGTCAATTTGCAATGGCCCTATAAAACATATACATATCACTTTGTTGAAACATAATAGTTATGTGTATTATGCAATGGTGGAATAATATTAAGGGGCATTTCATATATACCTAAACATGCATTAAAAATATTGTATATACATTCAATCGTTGCACTTTGTGTGTGTATATATATATATATATATATATATATATATATATATATATATATATATATATATATATATATATATATATATATATATATATATATATAATCATAAAACTAGGGTGATATATAAAATTAATCTTAATATGAAGAACCCCAAAATTCTAAAATGCAGGAAAGATCATGATTTTGGGTCTAACTTGTATTTCTCAAGTTTTAATTCATATCAAGTAGCTATACAAGTATTGTGGTAAATTAATGTTGCATAAATACCGATTTCAAAAAAGAAACCACGAAGACTGCTACAACCAGGTCCTCCCGCAAGCCAAACTATAAGAGGATCCTTCTCCGGGTTCCCTTGAGATTCCACAAAGTAATAAAATAGCTGCACTGCTTCATCTTCTCCTACTCCAATATACCTGATTCACACACTCTCCACATATATAACCACAATTTACAGTATCTACATGCACCTACATGCGGCTGGCAGTCTTAATTATATATCTATACTACTATATAATGTATTTAGGACATCTATTTTTAGAAAGGCTTAAAAATTCAGACTTTTACTTACTAATTATGAAAAGACTCCAAACAGGTTGGTTAGAGGAAGCAGGTTGGTTGTTGGTGAAAGTAGATGCGCTGATTGACGTTGAGATGTATGGGCGGAAGGAGCGTGGTTGGAGATCCGCCAGTAACATGGTGGTTTTGACGGTGGTTCGCCGATGGTTTTGATCGGAAATGGAGATCTGGTAGTGAGGGCTGAGCTGATTAGTGGTGGGTTTGATGTGACATGTGTGGGTTGATTGGAGTTGTGGTGATAATGACATGGAGCTCATAGTGGTGGGCATATTTTATTTATTTCTGTCATTTGTTTGTTGACTAACTTTTTTTTTTTTTTTTTTTTTTTTTTTTTTTTTTTTTTTTTTTGATTATTTAATTGTTGGTTTGTCTAGAATTTAAATAATCATGATTCATGAAGGTTATCCAAAAACGAGAATAGTAGAACCGAAACGTATTAATATCATGATTGACCTGATTATATATTTAAATCGAGGTATTTTGTTTTTTTATACTATATGTATTTACGTACTAATTGAACCCTGTATTTTAGATTGTTGAAGTGTTCGAATAACGCAAAATATAATCACATGGTATCCGCCCCGCATCGCGCGGGCACCTTTCTAGTAGTTTATAATTTTTCTAACCGTAATGTACTTTTTATCATACAAGTGTAGTATAATTTTTTGTATTGCTTACAAACGTCATTAGCAAGAATTTTTTCCCGTGCATTGCAGTAAGTTTGAAAATATACATTATTTAAAGCCACGATGAAACTCATCATTAGTTCATAACTTTTATACACAAAATGACTCAATTACATTAGTTACGCACTTACGCTAGTTAAGGTTCAACGGAGTTAATAAATGGAATAATGTAATTTGGATAAACTTGTGGGACTAATTTTAGAGAGATGCTACGTCTATAAAAAATTTACAAAGAAATATCCTAATAATTGACATGATAATAAAGTTGGATCAATAAAGGTTAGTCAAATATAAATCCAAAATTCTCTAAATATACAATGAAATAATCATGCTGCTCATTTTTTCACCAAAATTAAAAAAAAGTCACTTTTCACCATTTAAAAAAAAAATCTTGTAATGTTAAATCGTTAAGCAACAAAAAATACGTCATCGCGATGAGAATTTTTTTATCTTTCAGTAGATGGTCACTTTGATATACTGATGAACTTTTTTTTTTTTTTGAATTTTGTTTTAGTATTAAAATTTGCAACTGAAAATAATCATATGTGAGTTATTTTAAAAATTAAGCGTGATTTCACAAATTACATATGACTTGATAAATCATATTTGATATTAAAAACAAATTACATGTGATTTTTTAGGTGTAAATTTCAACAAAAAAAAAAAAAAAAAAAAAAAAAAAAAAAAAAAAAGGTCGAAAAAAAGTTTTATATATAAGTGCCCCTTTATGATATAGTTCTCATCACGATTGTATGATTTTTTTCATGTGAGAATTAACGTTTTGTGAGATAGTTAATTTTATAGAATAAAAGGATGAAAGTGAATTTTTTTGTTTGATGAAAAAGTGAGTAGATATAATTTGTTCATTGAATCTTTAAAGAATTTGAGATATATATTGAACTTTTCTATGGACAAGTAATGTTGTTTTATGTTTTATCTTTTATCTTTCATCCTTTCATCCAGAGACCGAGCCAGTGGGGGGTTAAGGGTGGAGTGTGCTCGGCCACCCCAAACAGTGGCAGACCTACCCCATGACAAAGTGGTTTCCAGAAGCCACCTTAGAGATCGAAGCTTTATAGAAAGCATGTATAAGAAAAAATAGGACCTACCTTCGAATTAGATAAGGAGCCACTTTACATCTATGCGAGAAGAAATATTAGACAAGAAGCATTTTGAATTTTTGATGAATGATAGGAGTAATTGATAAAAGTAGAAAACAAAGAAATTTGATGAATGATAAGAGTAGAAAACAAAGAAAGTGTATTTTTGTTTAAATGGAGGTTTTGAGAACGGTTTGTTACGAGAAAGATGATACCAAAACAAAAGAAAAAATAGTGAGTATTTTATAATTATTGAGTTAGTGGTGTACTTTTATTAAAAAGTTTATTTTTACCTTTCCAGTATAATCAATTCATGCTTAAAGTGTTATATCGGTTCAGGTTAGCATCGGGTTAAACCCGATCCGAAAATTGAAAAGGAAAAACTCAATTCGAGAACTAAACTGAGAAATATATATCAAAACCAAAACCAAACCGAGTAACTCGGTTCGGTTCGGTTTTCAGGTTTCGAACCGAAAACCATACAAAAACCGAATCGAACCAAAACTGACAAAAACCAAAATAAATACACAAAAATCGAAACCGAACCGAACCGAAAAAGATCGGTTCGGTCTGGTTTCGGTTGGTTTGTCGGTTCGGGTCGGTTTTCGGGTAGATTTTCTCGGCGCTAACTATATTTTGTCCATATTATGATTGAACCAATTTTGTTACCATTTGTTCATTTCCTCAATTGATCAAGTAACTGTATGTTAGTAATGAAAAAAAAAAAATAGCATTAAACTCGTATTTCGAACTATTCAAACTTAAATCTAGCTTTTAAAACAAAAGCGTATGTTATTACATCCCTGCTTTTAACCACCATATTTACATGACACGTTTTTTTTTTTTTTTTTTTTTTTTTTTTTTTTTTTTTTTTTTTTTGATATAGGATTTCTCCTAATTTGATTCCGAGTTTTTCTCGAGTATATTTGAGACACACAAAATAAAAGCCTTAAAGCATATGTTAAAATTTATGTTTTGAAGAAGTTCCCTCAAGTTTTATAAAGCATTCATAATCTTTTAAAATTGTGTGGTGAAGAAGACTTTCAAATAGATAAAAACTTGTGGCCATATTAATCATGTTAACGACTATGCTTAGTAACAGTTTAATTTACTCACAACAATCAGTGTGCTTAAGAAGTTAATAATCAAATATTATTTATGAAACAAGTCGACAAAAAATTATGGCTCCGGCCTTATCGGCCGCACGCGTGTGTAGACAATGAGAAAGAAGCATACCCGGTTTCTAGTTTGAACGGTAGAGGACCTGGATAGCCAGGTAAGGTTTTGACAATGGTTTGAGAGTCGATAAGCGTAGTGGAAACCAAAAGGAGGATCAGGACATACCCTATATACATCGAATTTAACGACTTCTTTTGGTTCATCGCTACTCTAACTTCATAGCGAAAATGTTAATGGCTGTTGCATTTATATCATGATCAGTTACAGCACATGATTATCATGCATGTTTTTTAATGATCATTCATGGAGGACACTAAATAACGTATCAGGACCCACTCCACCCCCAGCCCCAGACCCTTCTATACATTTATTGCAATCCTTTTCAATACTAGCGGGTATTACTATATTATTAGAGCAATACTATACCACTTATAAAATTTACACAAAAAATTTATTCGCTAATGTATTAGCATGTTTGTGTATTTTTTGTCAGTTTCTCTCTCTTCTTTTTTATTGAACTAATCACCTGTTGAAACATCAGCTAGTGAATTTTTTTTGTAGATTTTATGAGTGCGTCTAACATTTCTTTTATTATTATGTCTATGCCGTTCTTTAGATATTAAAAAGCACTCTAACCAATGGATTTTATTTATTTATTTTTGTTTTTTATGGTTATTTAGGGTGCGTTTGGTTTGCTTCTCGGAATCACTATTGGTATGAATTTTCTAAGAGGCTGACTATCGTCATTTTTTATGTTTGGTATTAAACTTATGATATCGGTATCACACATGAGTGAACTTCATTCGACAGTAAACAAAAATATACATTATATCACATCAAAGTGGGTCCATTTAACTTATACGTTAAAGAAAAATATAAAATGTGGTAGGTTAGTTGGAATAAGATATAAATACACCTCTCTACCCTATAATGGATCTATGATTGTTATTTCTAATATTGTACTAGTTTTAGATTTTCTTACATGCAAGAGGTTTTGTATAGATTTTGGTTAGATCTGTTTTCGCATATTGTACATGAACATAGTTAAAAAAATATGAATTTTTTGCAT
Organism: Artemisia argyi; assembly: GCA_030686995.1. Classification (NCBI taxonomy): domain Eukaryota; kingdom Viridiplantae; phylum Streptophyta; class Magnoliopsida; order Asterales; family Asteraceae; genus Artemisia; species Artemisia argyi. The sequence continues at coordinate 74,836,195 of CM060678.1, read as the reverse complement.
CTTCGTCGGGAAGTCCATAAGACATTGCGGATGTAGCCACTGAATTTAATTGTAATACTCCAAATCTTTAGATGCATGGAATTATAAGTATTAAAATGAAATCGCGTCATGACACACCAACATATTTAGTTAATATATACAGAGTAATTATTAGTTGTACACTTATATTTATAGTCTGAACCCCTTGCATGTAATATCACATTTACAAAACATTAAATACGTCAAAATCTTATATGTTTGTATATTAAAAAAATTAAAATTAATTATAAAGATGATAATGTTTTCGCTAATGCATTCAATATGCTTGCTAATTCAGCAAGCTTACTTACAAGTCTCGTTGGTTGGTCTGGCTGATGTAACTTGCTGATGGGTTTCTCTAATGGGGCTTGCTGATGAACCTTGCTAATGTGACTTACTAATGAGTCTTGCTGCTGGGCCTTTTTGATGAGATGAGGCTTTAAGATAAACCATGATGATAAGATATATTAGAACTAATAATTCCGCTTCTTTAGTTATCATGAAGTGGTTGTTGAGATATATTAGAACTAAAAAAAAAAAAATTGAAGCACAATCTGGTTTTTTAACCCGTCAAGAATTTTTTCACTAAAATATAATAATAATATAAGTAAAAAATAACTTATGACTGCTAATAAATATAATCAACATCTTCGTGATTTTGATATATCAATCAAAATATAGAAGAAAAAAAATTGTCACAATTAACTAAACAATCATTAAATGCTTTTGCTGATTTATATGCATTATCTTCATAAACTTGATAAAATCTTTTTCTATATTCTAATCTGCACTTCAAAACCCTATTATATACATTCTCTTCATAAACCTAAGAATATATATATATATATATATATATATATATATATATATATATATATATATATATATATATATATATATATATATATATATACACACATATATATATATATATATATATATAGACACACACAAACACACACACATATACATATATATATATATATATATATATATATATATATATATATATATATATATATATATATATATATATATATATATATATATATATATATTTTCTAACGTGCACTTCGATACCCTAATTTTGAATAAAACATTAGCAATTTTGAGAATATCAAACACATCCTCCTGCTCATCATGCACATTTTAAATACACGAATACAATCAACAATAATAAACCAACGAACAATGACATGTTTTGCTTAAAATGAATAAATCATTAAATACATAGTTTTACTTCGTTTTTAAGATTTTGTTGTGTGCATCTTCTCTGTTGGTAATCAACCTTGTTTAAGAAATGCAATACAAATCCAACATGAAATTAACTACGTGTAATTCATACTTTCAGTTACGTTAAACATCGAAGTAATATATAATTGAACAAAGTTAAAGATTATAAACACTAACAATCACATGTATCATGTTCTATATATCATGATAAAAGCTAGTTCAAACAAACGTATGCATTAGATTCTCACATATCAATACAAATTAACAAAAGAATATTAACATCACTACAATTAAAAAGTAATATTATCAACATCTTACCTCAAATCTTGTAGTATAAACCCTAGAAATAGTTTAGGTTGAGTTATTGCATTTAAAACTTTGATAATAACCTCTTCAAAAAACACAATATAATTTGAATATAAAATAATCATCAATATTAATAGATAAATGAAACATTTGACATGAATATTTTATAGTATACCTAGAATGTTTTCAATTGTGTGGTTCGATAAAGAGATGATTCTGACGTTGATACTTCACTTACCGCCGTGCAATCTACGTCAGAAACTAAGATCGTCAACATTGGTTTGCCGGCGATAAAAAAGCGAACACACAAAGGTTAAAAGGCTAATGAATGATGAGAATACTTCTTGTACGAATATATATAGACTCTGAATTATGGTTTCATATTTGTATTCTGATAGATATATGCGTAACGCGATTTAAATATAGAAAAAAATATCAGTTAAGATAACTATTGTTTTTAAAACCTTTTAGAATCTGCATCTTATATTTGAAACACGATCTGATGGGACGATTATTTATTTATTTACTTTTTCAACCCCAAAGGTTTGAAAATCACATCCAGTTCATCCTAAGTTTTTTTCTTCACAATTTTAACAACCTATGTTTGGAAAGGTTTAATAAAAACTCCAATGTTGACCCTGGTCCGGTTTTCCTTCTTGAAGCTTCATTGTAGATCTTCGTTTTCTTCTTGTCATATGGGTAATAATATCTTTACTTTTCAAAAAAGAAAAGAAAGTTGGCAATTATGATACTTGTTCAATACCCGATAATTGAACCGATGAACACCGTTACACTCCCGACTTAAATCGGGTCAGAACCAAGGTATGGCATATATTGGGCCTAACTGCAGGAAATGAAAATAAAATGTCAGTTAGTTAGAGCCAGTAAGTACAAATCAAGAAGCTATTGCTATTATACAATCGAATAGTTGATAACAAAAAAACAAAAGATAGATCACCCATAAAAACTTGATTTAAGATCATTTAAGGACCAAACTTTTTCAATCAGTTAATCGTTAAACGAAAAAAAATATACCGTTACGACGAGCATTTAATTATCTTTCTATAGATAGGCACTTTGATATACTTTCGATAATTTTTTCGTGTTTTTCACGCTTTTTTTCGTTACTGAAATTTTCATGAAAAAATCATATGTGATTTAACACTAATATCATATGTGATATGTAATATCACATATGATGTGTGATTTAACACTAATATCACATGTGATTTTTTTATGCAAATTTCAGTAACGAAAAAAAAGGTGAAAAAAATGATTTTTTTTCAAAGTATATCAAAGTGTTCGTTTTTAAAAGATAATTAATTGCTCGTCGCGATTGTGTAATTATTTTCGCTTAATGATTAACGGTTTAAAAGATATTTAAATTATAAAAAATATGTGAAATATTAAAATACTTTTAATCTCAACCATTGATTTCTTTTTAAATGAATGATGAGATAAGTCCCTTGGTATGTAAAAAAAATTTGGTATGTAAAATAATCTCATTAAGATCTTTGTGTATAGAAAAGAACATTAATAATTGCTTATAGCCCATAATAACACATCAACTCAATTAATCAAATCTTTGTTTATGGATTTGGTCAATCTAAAAGGATATGCATGATTTAGATTCTATAATACTTTATATAAACCCACGTTTTCTCATTTTTCTTATGCAAATATAAAATTTGCAATAGTGGATAATCTTGAATATTTTTTACTTTTTAAGTAGATATTAGTTTTATATCCTCATACACAAATAGGGCTTTGGGTTTTATTTTTGTTATATTAGTTGTTCGAAGTAAAATTATCAGGTTTGTTGCAATTTTTTTTTACCTTTTAACACATTTGTATATGTTATGAAATGAATAGCATGAAATCTTACACAACATGATTGTCAGGAATGAATAGCATGAAATCTTACACAATCTAGCCTTGTAAACTCTCGATTGGACAAGAAGTGAGGCGCCACTATTCGTTTACATCCTACACTCCAACTCTTGTGAACTTATCATGTTTCTACGCTCCATAAACTCACTATATAAGCCTTCACATGCAAGCTCAGTCGCTACATGCACTTATACGTACCATATCTCACAAATATTAATGAAGGAAAGAGTTGTTAAAGGACATACGGATTGCCAAGAGTTCCACGACTCAAGGAAGCCTAGGACTCCAAGCTTGACATCTCTTGAACCCTTGGTGGAACGTGAAGTGAACCACAAAGCTCTCGTACCCTCACACGATCCACACAGTTCGTTTTACACCACCTTTGAAAGGTGAGGTAAGACTTTGAAACCTATTTCTATTTTTAGATACTCATTTTTATGTTTTACGCACAAACACTTTCTATAAATAACTCGTAAACTATAAACACGACACATATATTTTATATATCGTATCATTAGTTGGCTAGACCACTAACGAGGACCTATAAAGATTTTAAACTCATATTAACGTATACACATGAAATATCACATGTTTCTAATTATGTTTGGACCTATACGATTTCTACTAAAAGACTTAGAATACTTTTGAGTTTATATAGTTTTGCGTTATGATTTTGGCCGTACACTTTGGCCTCGCCATTCTTAAAATCGACACATGACCACCCTATGTTTGAACATGAACTAATTGTCTACCTTATAAACTAACGAGGCTAATAAGTAATTAGACCTAACGACTTGATTTTATCACCTAATCGACCCTAAAGCAAAACGAGATTTAATAGACATTTCAAGGAAAATTAAATTATATATGGGCCTGTTAAGCCCAAAAAGCTGTTTTTAGCTTATTCTAATAAGCTGATCGTAAAAGCTGTTTTGAAATGTTTTTATAACTTAAAATGATGGACTAAGGAAAGTCTAGTGTTCCTCCAAACTCTTTGGATCATAAAATGTTAACGGGCCCTAAATTTGGACTCGTTAAGCCCATTGAAGGAAAAATAAAGGATTTAAGCTAATAAGCTGTTAAAATAAGCCGTTCTGAACTTTCTGAGCTTATTGAAATAATAAAAATGATAAGTTTTGAGTTTGGTAATTTTTTGACTATTTTTGCAAAATTTCACTAACGAGGGACTCAAACTGTCAAAATTGTAAACTTTGGGTAGAAACCATCAAAACAGTATTTTTGAGGTTATAATCTGTTAAAATGAAACTTAGTACTAAGAAATATAAATGTTAATACTTTTGGACCTAAAATGTAATAATATATAACTTTGGACTAACGACGTAAATATTTTCCGTTAAGGGTAAAAAGTATAACTTAGAGAAACTTAAAGGATTCGTTCGTAATATTAATTTTTAATGATATATATATATATATATATATATATATATATATATATATATATATATATATATATATATATAATATATATATATATATATATATATATATATATATATATATATATATATATATATATATATATATATATATATATATAGATAATAAAATTATAAACTTAACTTATATGTCCATATAAAATTCGTATAACTATAATTAAATTTTAAACGATAAAACAATACGTAATTATTTTCTTTTACATCTACGTCGTAACACATCACCTATACACATTTTGATTTATTCATGACTAATAACAAATGTTCGCAATAAAACGAGACTTAGAAACTAAAACTTGCCATATCTTTTAGGTTGTGTGTGAAGCAGTTGCCTTGCATCATTGAGATTACGATTACTCTACTGTACTACTAAGGTGTGTTCATAGCCCACATTTAACTTGTTTTGTGGGGGGATACATGCTTAAAAACCGAACACAAGTCTTTTCTTGATATTGTTATTGCTTAAGTAGCTATTGCCAAAAGTCCCTCGATCATGAACCTTAATCACTTGCAGGGTGAACGTAAATAATTGTGAATAGATCTATTAGGGATTGACAATCCCCATTTGGTTGCTAGAGGAAAGTCACCAAATGCACTTTATTTGATATCATAGGTTACTGGCAAATACCTATCTTGAGGGCACCTTATTTCACATCATTATTATGGTTATTTTGATGTCTGTTGAATCGTTGAGTGTCATGAGCTTAAGACAATAATGGATGTGATTTTCAACTTGTTTATTTGTATCGATATTACAATAAACATCTATCTCATGTGTTCAAACTATTATTTATAAACCTATGAATTTCACTCAACTTTTGTTAGACTTTTAGCATGTTTATCTCAGGTAACTAAATGGAATGGATGGCAAAGGCATGGAGTGGGCAAATAAAGAAATGTTTATTTCTCTTTGAATAAAACTTGTTGTTGAATAATGAAACATCTTGGAAACATGGATATTTGGTATTTTAAATAAAACTTAAAATGTCTCATTAGAGCGTTTTCTATAATTGTGTCAAAGATCCTCGATATAATACCCCAAAAGTCTTCCGCTGTCAATATAAGTCTTCCGCTGTATTGTTCGTTTTTGGGGGTGTTATAGATTGGCATCAGAGCCACGGTTATAGTGAACCAAGTGTTTTTAGAACATTGGACTATAACTACGCTTTTTAACAGGACAAAATTTTTATAAAATACCACCCTACGCCCTCCGTGCCTGAGCATTCCAATAGCTGGTAAAAAGTATTATTTACTTTATGGCATTTTAAATTGATTATGATTATGCTTACATTTACTAATCGGGAATTATTACAGTGTCATGTCTTCGAACACCAGTCCTATCAGCTTGTCATCGAATTCAGGAACTGAAGATGTTACTTCAGCCTATGCTACAACAGCTATGCCTATGTCTCCTGCAACAGATAGTTACATGCAAAGCCATCAGTTTCTGCCTGCATCTGACATTGAGGCTTCTCCTCTGGCATCATCTGGTCCAATTCGCCGAACTAGGCAAATTCGAAAACTTCAGCCGTATGAAGCAAGTACTGCTGTATCACTACCAGCTCTTGTTATATCACCTGAATCAGTTATGCCACTACCACCTGCACGACCTGTGATACCATCACCACCACCTACTATCTTCTACAGCCAAACCACTATTGTGCCACTAACACCTTCTCCCATAGCATCTCCTCCACTAGCATCACCACTTGCAACTAACCGCAGTGTTCCTGTGTCACCTCACCAAAGGACCTACCCAATCCGCCCAACATCCTCAGATTCCTATGTCCACCGTAGACGCCGAAGGACCCATAAACGAGTAGATGCTCGTAAATGGTCATTCTTGTTACCAATCATGCATTACTGGAGATCTCAAGAAGGTACACCATCTGCTAAGGAACTTGGGGAAAGTTCTTACTCCACCTCACGAGTTCTCCCAGTCACTGGGGAACCTATTCATCACACCATACCTTTGTTAGCAGCAAGAATGGTTCGTCATGAGGATCGACTCGATTCCATTGCTAGCATACTCAACAAAATCCCTCATGAGCATCTCGAAACCTTTGCAGATGATATGGATAGCCTTATAATTGGTCATTTAGCTATGGAAGATAAGGTTGAGAAATTGGATACTCAGTTATGGGAGTCAATGGAGTTTATAAAAGCACTATGTGGGGCTAACACTTCAATGGAGATAATGGTAGAAACCTTGGATCGTGAACTTGAGAAGATTAGCATTGAGAACCTACGTCTTAGGCCAGCATTGCAGGAATCCCGAGCTAGGGAAAGGGCAAGAGATCAAACAATGGAAGCCATATCCGTTGCAATCCTAGAACTCCAAAACCGCATGGACAAAGCCCTAGGAAAACCATGAAATCGCAGACTTGTCAGTTTAATCAATGTCCTACCAATAAAAGAATCTTTTCATGTTTTGTAAACATTAGAAAAAGTGTTGATAAGTGTTGTAACACATTGACATTGATCTATGAAATTTATCTTATCTTTATATGCGTTGTGACATTATATCGTAATATATTGGTTTATGCAGGTCAAAATCATTCGTAATTCCCATGTATGTCATTCCGACATGCGATAACATATTTTGACTTAGACCTTTTCAATGATCAAATCATTGTAACTATGACCTATATCTACTATTTATTACTCGATTTATTTCAACGTAACAGGATCATTATAAATTTTCTAATGATATACTTTCTTTTATAATAGCAACATGGATAGAACTAGAAGAACAACCACAACCGCTCAACAAACCCCGAAGTCATGACCCCAGTAGCAATACAACAAGCAATTGCTGATGGTGTCAATGCCGTTTTAGCTGGGCAAGCCCGCAATAGAGATGCTGGTGTGTAAATGGCAGGAAATGCACCTACACCCCGTTACTGCACTTATAAGGACTTTATAGCATGCCAACCAAAATAATTCAAAGGTACCGAAGGAGTGTCGGAATTAGCTCTGTTAGATTGTCTTGTTGAGACACAAGAGAGGTTTCATTTGGGTAATCATGAATGGATGAGTGAGGTAAGTAATTTGAGTATGGTGAGGAAGGTGTGTGATGCAAATTGCGTTGTGCAAGGTGCATAGTATTTGAGATCACGAAGATCATGGAGTTAGTCAAGTACTTCACGAAACTTCAAGGTTTACAAGGAAGATGATGATGAAGGAATTTTGTAATGTTGGTGGAAAAGAGAGTGAGGTGTAATATTGATTATTGTTTGGATGATGAGATTTTTCAATGAAAGGATTGTTTGGTGGAGATAGATGAGATGTAGGTATGTAGTTGGGAGCATAGGTAGATGCTTGACCATTATGAGGATTGAGAGAGGGTTCTTTTGAGTGATCTTGAGGTTTGTGTATCATGAAGTATGGTTTGGCCTTCATGGGTTAAGTTGTAGTGGTGATGACACACTTTGTAGAGTGTAGGGAATGGTTTCATGGTTAAATCTTTTTGTGAGGATGACTAGATGGAGTTATTGGTGAGGATGGGAGATGAGTATCAAGTGATGTAATTGGTGAGAGTGAAATGGCGATGTTCACGGAAGGAATGCCTTGGTTTTTCATACACTTTGGTGGTTTGAGTGTGTAAAGGTTATGAGGTTTGAGTGTAATGTAGAAGGGTATGGGTGAGTAAAGGTTATGAGATTTAAATGTGTAAAGATTATGAGGTTTGGTTTTGGGCAAGTCTAACTCTTTAGGCAACTATGCATGTATTATCTTAATGGAATATGCATGAAAAGTATATAGACAAATAAACATGTAATATAATTACAACTACGCATGCATGCAAACTTAATACAGTAATAAATCAAGAAATTAAGGCATTCTTCCTAACATGACTAACTTAGTGCAAGGGCAAAAGCAACTATTGAGTGAGACACTAGTGATGGAACAAATGTGATAGTGTAATTCTTGATTTTGTTCTAGTGTATGCCTATATGAAACAAATACGGAGTTAAGATCATTTCGAATCCTAAACAAATTTTCCTAAGAAACGATCCTTGATCTCCTTGATTTAGCTTTGCTCACTTCTAAGTGTCATGTATATGTATATATTGGATTATATATATAGACAACGAGAGTGAGACTATTGTGCATGGTTTGATAGAAAAACGTTTTTATCATTATTCAACAATGAGTTTTCCTAATCGTGAGAATGATTTCAAAATGAATTAAGGTTTTCTTTTGAGAGTATATATGCAAAAACAAAATATCTCAATTCCTAATGCAAAACAGAATCCTAGACTCAGATTTGAGAAGAAAGAAAAGAAAATTAAATATTTTTATGCTCAGATGGCCGGCCCCCTTAAAGTGAGGCCGGTCCCCTTAATTTTAAGGGGGCAACCCTTATAGATTTAAGGGGTCCGCCCATCTGACAGAAAAGAAATTTTCAGAACTTTGATTTTTCAGAAGATTTTAAGTGTTCCAAGAATTTAATCAATTTGATCCATCATTCCTAATCCTAAACACAAGTAATTAAATAGTTCATGCTTAAGGGGTTTGGTAAATATTGGCAATGTTATCTTCCAAAACTACCTTTTCTACATAACCTATGATCATAAGTGATTGATGAAGTTGTTCTATATGAGTGTTGAATAGGGTATATCCTAAATTCTATAGCTCCTTTGTTGTCGCACACTTATCTAACTTAATGCCATAGTCTACAAGAGCTTGTTTCATCCATAGTTTTCTAACACGAGAAATCTAATCTTACTTCTATGTTAATAATTAATCCACTTGACTCATTTCACTTCATCACCATGAGTTTTCTACTAGTGGACATAGAAGATTTCTATTTTCTATGTTGTTCGACAACGAACAATTTTATTATAATCCTAGGAAAGCCAACTAAGAGGGGTTCATAATGCGTGAGTAAGTAAGTATAACTAGCTATATAACTAAGCATTAATCTAACTAGTTGTATATCTAAGCATGCAAATGATAGCGATGAACTTAAAAGAAACGCGTACCTTTTAGTCTTCAATGGAATATCTTCAAGCACTTCAAGTGACCATGTTGACTTATAGAAGTCATTAGTAGATGATATTCCAACTACTTCCAAGATTGACAGCTTAGCCACTTGGTCCCCATTGTCTCATTGGTCCAAAGTTGTTTGGTCCAAACATATTCAACATTTGGCTAGGATACATGTATGGTGGTAATATTTCCCAAGGATTGTAACTTGGTTGATAATTCCATATTTTATGACTAGTATTGTTGTAGTTTTGTCTATTTTGGTTTCTTCTAGGTTGAGGTGTTTTAGATTGAGTATGAAGATTATTTGGTTTTCTTGGTGGTGGAGTTTTAGATCTTAATTTAGATTTAGAGGATCCTACTTCGGTCTTTAAGGATGGTTTATAAAAAGTTTTTACTTTTTCATCATACACAATGGGTATTTTTCTATCTTTTGTAAGTATATACTTAGGTTTTGATTCTAATGATTTTTGTTTACTAGATTTTCAAACTTTATACTTTATTTTCACTAGTTGAAACATTAGTTGAGGTTAATCCTAGACCAGTTTTTTCTCCCGAAGTTTCTTGAATACTTATTATTTTCTTAAGTGGGTTACTACTATTTTTAAACTTGTCAAGTTTGAAAATTTCATCTTTAAGTTTTTCGTTTTCATTTTTAACCTCTATGCATGTTTTACATTCTATAAAAACTTCTTTTCCTTTTTCCAAATGTTGTAGTCTAATTTTTAATTTGAGTACTTCATTTTCTAATAGATTATTAATATGTTTTAGTGACTTATTTTTAGCTATAACCTTTTGACCTAATTTGCATAACCTATTATATTCACTATCTAGGTCTTTTTCGTCTAATGATAAATTTTCGTCACTAAAGTATTCGGTTTCGGAACGTACCTCGCTTTATTTCCTAGCCATAAGACACTTCTCCTCTTTTGTGGTTTCTTTCTCATCGTCATCGCTATCACTCCAAGCTCCTCCAACAAACGCCTTTTGATTTTGATCTCTTGACATCATTAGACATTTTCCGATGAGATGATTTGGATCATCACATTTGAAGCACTTCCTTTCACTTTTGCCATTCTTGTCATCTTTATTTCTTTGGTATGCTTTCCTTTCATCATGCGGTTGTCTAACGAATCTTCCTCGCCTTTTGAAGAATTTCTTGAAGTCTCTTACGGCCATCGCATATTCTTCGTCACTACTTTCGGAGGTTGAGCTATCCTCGTTACTAGATTTCTTCCTAGCTTTCAACGCAATTGACTTGCTTTGCTCGCTTTTTCCATTGACCATCTCGGAGTCTTTCTTTATTATTGCTTCGTAGACTTTCAGGTTGCCGATCAACTCATCAAGTTGAAGAGTTGACAAGTTCTTCGATTCTTCAATCGCCGTAACTTTAGCTCGCCATTTTGGATGAAGAGCACTAAGAAATTTCCTAACAAAATTCTTACTAGAAAAATTCTCATCAAGTGCTTTTAAACTTGTGATGATAGTGTTAAACCTAGCAAAAGCATTATCTATTGATTCCTCCTTCGGAATCATAAATTGTTCATATTGTTGAACAAGAAGATCTATTTTGTTATCTTTAACTTGACTATTACCTTGGTGAGTGATTAGTAAAGAATCCCAAATTTCTTTTGCGGTTTTACACATAAAAATTCTATCATATTCTTTGCGTGGTAACGCATTATAAAAAACCATTTTAGTCTCATTATTTTTTGCTAGTTTCTTTTTCAAATCATCATTTTGTTTTTCAAAAGATAAAATTTCATCCATTTTAGTTTCAAAATTATATTGAATAGGGGGAAAAACACCAAAGGTAATGACATGCCAAAGGTCAAGATCTTTTGATTTCACATAAGTTTCGAATCTATTTTTCTAATAAAGAAAACCATCACTTTCAAATAGTGGTGGTCTTTGCATAGATTGCCCTTCTAAATACTTTTCAGATTCCATAAATCGTTTCAAGTTTTAAAATACAGTTTATTTTAAAAATCTTGTTTAACGTAGCTCTGATGCCAATTGTGGAAAACTAGAAAGGGGGGGGGGGGGGTTGAATAGTTTTACGTCTTTTTTGTTTTATGAAAACCTAGTTTAGTTTTAAAACCTTGTTTGATTTTAAAACTTTGATTCGATCTTATGTGAACTCAAGTCTTGAACAATATGAACAACTATATCTAAGTATGAGCAATAATAACAATAATGCAAACTAAGTAAGTGAAATCAACACATGCATAATATAAACAATTATAGCTATATACAAGAGATAAGTAAGTACACGTTTATTTTATAATCCTAAGTTATATTTTGTATGAAAACTACAGTTGATCGAAATGATCAATTAAATGTATGTTACCTTTTTAGTTTGATTGTAGAAACTTTGTTTTGTGAATGAAACTTTTGTTTGATCTTTAAGTAAAATCAATACTAGCACTATATGTGCAACTATATATATATATATATATATATATATATATATATATATATATATATATATATATATATATATATATATATATATATATATATATATATATATATATATATATATATATATATATATATATATACATCTACGTCTACAAAAGTAATAGCGATATAAGCACGATAATAAGTAAGATATGGAAAGATCTAACCGCGAGACAAAGGATTTATAGTGGTTCGGCTACAAGGACACCTTCCTTGCCCTACTCCACTCCTCGAGTCACCTACTCGAGAGTTTTCTTCACTATGTCAACAAGCTCCCTTATGGCGGAGAAAACCTTACACACCAATATACACACTACAACTTCGTCACAACTTATTCACACCTTCTACACAACTTCGTCACAACTTATTCACACCTTCTACACAACTTCTTCACACCTAGTCACTACTTAATCACAACTCTACTTCTTCACAACTATCTATCTTCAGAACTATCTACTTCACAACAATCTTCTTCACAACTATCTACCTCCCAACAATCTTCTTCACACCACTACTTATATCTCACTACTTCTATTCACAACTTCTACTCCTAGATCTATCTAGTTACACTCTTATCACACCTGTACAATGAATGTACACAACAACTAGACTATATACACAAATCTACAATACTTCACAACTTGATGTTGAAGAAGTATTATTCTCTTGCACTTTGAGAGATGTGAGGTGAGGGAATGAATCACTTGAAACAAGGATTAATAACTATATGATCAAAGGGTTTTTAGGAGGATGTTTAGAGAGATTTGGATCTAAAAATTTTCGTGCAAGAGGTGAGAAAAATTCCAGATTTAAGGTGGTATTTATAGGCAACAAATTCTGACAGAGGAGCGTGGCCGGTCCCCTTAAATCAAGGCCGGCCCCCTTAAAATTAAGGGGACTGCCCCTTATAATTAAGGGGGCCGCCCAGCTGTAACGGCCAGATTTTTTGTTTTTTAGTGGGGAAAGTTTATTTGGTGAAAAACTAACTGATTTTGGTTAAAATTTTGAATTCATATATTTATTATGAATAAAACATTTTCCTTTATTACCAAAAATGTTTTTCAAAAATATATAATAAGTTTATTTAATTTTATAAACTTTGTATTATTTAAATAAACATCTCTTTGATCATAAAATGTATTAGTCACTTGTTTATTCATACCTTAAGTGATTATGTTGGATGAGATGATATAAACTTGCTTAAAACTTGTTTACGTATTAACTTTGCGTTTAATGTTTTTATATTTTGTGATCATCAAAACTTAAGGATATAGAAAGATACTAATAACGTTTTTATACATTATTTATATCAACAATCTCCCCCTTTTTGATGATTATAAAATCTAAACTCATTAAACTAAAAATTAATATATATGCAAGTTTTTTCGTGTGAGTTTATGTCACTTCTCCCCCTTTTTGTTAACATCAAAAAGGTTATCCCGGCGAATGTATAGCTCACCCTTGAAGTATACTCCCCCTTGTTTTGAGGTCATAAGAGATCGAGATAGGAATGCTCGCAAGAAAAATAATAGAAGCACCAGCATATATAGAAGAATATGCAATATACAAATAACAAGCATATCAAACAAATATTAAGGATGCATATCGATTAATTCAAAGTGATTATGTTAAAGATCCTAATTTGCCAAAGAGAGCCATCGGACTTGCTTGTAACAAAATGTTTGAAATGATTTTATTTTTGGAGATGGGAAACATGGTATTTAGGAAAGGTAGACTTTTGTGGGAATGGTGTTTGTAGAGTTTGGAGAGTTTGGTGGTGAGTTTGGAGCGGAAGGATTTGCTTGAGGGTTGGCGTTTTGTGTTATGGATGATGTTAGAGAAGACCTAGTGAGGAGATACTTAATCCAAGTGAGGTGTTCATTTATGGCCATGTTTAGTTTTTGGAGAAAAATGCAACAAGAACAATTGTTGACATGATTCTCAAGATGGATCAAGTTGTTGGGTGGTGATGAGTTGGTGGATGAAGGTTGTTTATGCAAATTGCTTTAAGCAAGATGTAAAGCAAGAAGAGCACTAAGCTCATGTGCTTCTTTAAGTTCTTCAACGAACTTTTTATGTTCGGAAGATGGTGATGATGGTAGAGCTGAATATTGATTATTGATTGTGGATTGAACATGGAACATAGGTTTCATGTATGGATGAGTTTTGATGGTTGTTGTTTAAAGATTGAGTATGTTCCTCAAGAGAGTCATTTGGAAGAAATGAATTGGGTGAATGTGGAATTTCATTAGTGAGGGTGATATAGATGGTACATTAGGTGCACTAGGAGATGAAATTTGAGGTTGATGTGAGTAAAGGTTTTTGATATGTAATGTTGGTGAGAAGGAGTGTGAGGTGTTAGGTATGTAATGTTGAAAACATAGGAGGAATTTGGTGTTGGATGTTTGACAACATCATTTGGTTTGACGGGCTTTTAATGGAAGTTAGGCTATGCCAAAGATCAAGATCTTTTGATTTCACATAAGTTTCGAATCTATTTTTCCAATAAAGAAAACCATCACTTTCAAATAGTGGTGGTCTTTGCATAGATTGCCCTTCTAAATATTTTTCAGATTCCATAGATCGTTTCGAGTTTTAAAATACAGTTTATTTTAAAAATCTTGTTTAACGTAGCTCTGATGCCAATTGTGGAAAACTAGAAGGGGGGGGGGTTGAATAGTTTTACGTCTTTTTGGTTTTATGAAAACCTAGTTTAGTTTTAAAACCTTGTTTGATTTTAAAACTTTGATTCGATCTTATGTGAATTCAAGTCTTGAACAATATGAACAACTATATCTAAGTATGAGCAATAATAATAATAATGCAAACTAAGTATGTGAAATCAACACATGCATAATATAAACAATTATAGCTATATACAAGAGATAAGTAAGTAAACGTTTATTTTATAATCCTTAGTTATATTTTGTATGAAAACTATAGTTGATCGAAATGATCAATTAAATGTATGTTACCTTTTTAGTTTGATTGTAAAAACTTTGTTTTGTGAATGAAACTTTTGTTTGATCTTTAAGTAAAATCAATACTAGCACTATATGTGCAACTATATATATATATATATACGTCTACGTCTACAAAAGTAATAGCGATATAAGCAAGATAATAAGTAAGATATGGAAAGATCTAACCGCGAGACAAAGGATTTATAGTGGTTCGGCTACAAGGACACCTTCCTTGCCCTACTCCACTCCTCGAGTCACCTACTCGAGAGTTTTCTTCACTATGTCAACAAGCTCCCTTATGGCGGAGAAAACCTTACACACCAATATACACACTACAACTTCGTCACAACTTATTCACACCTTCTACACAACTTCGTCACAACTTATTCAAACCTTCTACACAACTTCTTCACACCTAGTCACTACTTAATCACAACTCTACTTCTTCACAACTATCTATCTTCACAACTATCTACTTCACAACAATCTTCTTCACAACTATCTACCTCCCAACAATCTTCTTCACACCAATACTTATATCTCAATACTTCTATTCACAACTTCTACTCCTAGATCTATCTAGTTACACTCCTATCACACCTTTACAATGAACGTACATAACAACTAGACTATATACACAAATCTACAATACTTCACAACTTGATGTTGAAGAAGCATTCTTCTCTTGCACTTTGAGAGATGAGAGGTGAGGGAATGAATCACTTGAAACAAGGATTAATAATGATATGATCAAAGGGTTTTTAGGAGGATGTTTAGAGAGATTTGGATCTGAAAATTTTCGTGTAGGAGGTGAGTAAAATTCCAGATTTAAGGTGGTATTTATAGGCAACAAATTCTGACAGAGGAGCGTGGCCGGTCCCCTTAAATCAAGGCCGGCCCCCTTAAAATTAAGGGGACCGCCCTTTATAATTAAGGGGGCTGCCCAGCTGTAACGGCCAGATTTTTTGTTTTTTAGTGGGGAAAGTTTATTTGGTGAAAAACTAACTGATTTTGGTTAAAATTTTGAATTCATATATTTATTATGAATAAAACATTTTCCTTTATTACCAAAAATGTTTTTCAAAAATATATAATAAGTTTATTTAATTTTATAAACTTTGTATTATTTAAATAAACATCCATTTGATCATAAAATGTATTAGTCACTTGTTATTCATACCTTAAGTGATTATGTTGGATGAGATGATATAAACTTGCTTAAAACTTGTTTACGTATTAACTTTGCGTTTAATGTTCTTATATTTTGTGATCGCCAAAACTTAAGGATATCGAAAGATATTAATAACGTTTTTATACATTATTAATATCAACAAGCTCAGTGGTTTGAACGAAGTGAAACAGTTTTCTAAAGAAGTGGATGCTCAGAAAACAACAAAGTTAGCTTCGCAACGGGAACCTTAATGCAAGATGCTCTATCCTGGTAGAACTCTACTGTTCAAACACTAGGAACAGCGGCAACACACCAACTTACATGGACTGAATTCAAAGCTAAAATACTAAAGAAGTATTGTCCCCGTTTCGAACTACGAAAGCTCGAGGATGAGTTCCATGTTTTAATAGTGAAAGGTGTTGATTTGAAGAGCTACAATAGGAGATTTCAAGAAATCAAAGTATTATGCCCTTCCATGGTACCTGATCATGAGAAAACCTTGGAGAAGTATGTCGAAGGACTCCCTCGGAGTATTGAAGGAAATGTCACCTCAGCAAACCCAACAACCTTAGAAGCCGCTATGGAACTGGCCCAGAAACTTCTGGATCGAGAGGTTAAATACAATGAGCTCATAAGGAAGTTAGACGGCAAGAGAACTACCCACCATCACAACAACAACCATCAAGGTAACACCAGCCATCACCGCAACAACAACCACCGCAACAATAATCGAAACCACCAACAATACCACACTGATCAGAATACTCACCATCAACAACAAAATCGAAGACAAGAGAACACCAGAGTCTACACCGCCATATAAGGTGTAGGATATAACGGCCAGAAACCCCAATGTCAACGATGCAAACTTCATCACGACGGTCGTTGTACCATCCGGTGTGACAAATGTCGCAAGATTGGTCATCAAACCATACATTGTAGAACAGGCTGTAACACCCACTTGTTACGGATGCGGAGAAGTAGGACACATCCGGAGAAACTGCCCAAAAGGAAATGGACAAACCAACGCTCAAGTTAGGGTATACCTCCTCGGAGATGGAAATGGACCTGATGTAGTCACCGGTACGTTTCTACTAAATCATCATAATGCTAGAGTATTATTTGATTCGGGCGCAGATAAGAGTTTTGTATCAGATACGTTTGTTCCTTTACTTAATATTACCCCCTCTAAGCTGAACTCCACCTATGAAATCGAGATGGCTAACGGAAATTTAATAGATGCAAATACCGTCATGAAAGATTGTACCCTAACCCTACCAGAGAAACCTTTTGCCATTGATTTTATGCCTGTTCAACTTTGTAGCTTTGATGCTATCGTCGGCATGGATTGGGTATCCCACCATCGTGCTAGGATTCACTGTGACGAAAAGGCCGTTCATATACCACTTAAGGATGAAACACTCATTGTCCAAGGGGACAAAAGTAAACCTCGATATGGGATTATCTCATGTATGCGAGTGATAAAGTACATGAATGAAGTATGTCAGGCATTCATGACTCGTGTTACGGAGAATAAGTCATCAGAAAAACAACTTGATGACGTTATTATCGTTAGGAATTTTCCTGAAGTATTCCTTGAAGAATTACCTGGTATTCCACCCGCACGTCAAGTAGAATTTCAGATTGAACTAGTGCCTGGAGCGGCACCAGTGGCCAAAGCACGTTATAGACTAGCACCATCTGAAATGGAGGAACTATCAGAACAATTAAAGGAATTGTCCGAAAAAGGGTTTATACGACCAAGCTCATCACCCTGGGGAGCTCCAGTACTATTCGTTAAGAAGAAGGATGGATCATTTCGAATGTGCATCGACTACCGGGAGTTGAATAAACTTACGATAAAGAATCGATACCTATTACCTCGAATTGATGACCTGTTTGATGAATTGCAAGGATCGAGTGTGTACTCAAAAATTGATCTGAGATCAGGATATCATCAGTTAAGAGTTCGAGAAGAGGATATTCCGAAAACTGCATTCAGAACATGCTATGGTCACTACGAGTTTCAAGTAATGCCATTTGGTCTAACCAATTCACCAACAGTTTTCATGGACTTGATGAATCGAGTATGCAAACCGTATTTGGATAAGTTTGTAATAGTATTCATCGACGATATTTGATCTACTCTCGCAATGAAGAGGAACATGCAAAGCATTTGCGAATTATTCTAGAACTACTCAAGAAAGAAGAACTGTACGCTAAATTCTCCAAATGCGACTTTCGGATTCGCACCGTGCAATTTCTGGGGCACATCATAAATAGTCAAGGCATTCACGTAGACCCTGCAAAGATTGAGGCTGTAAAAGGTTGGTCATCTCCTACAAACCCCACGGAGATACACCAATTTTTAGGTCTCGCAGGTTACTATCGAAGATTTATTGAAGGTTTTTCCAAGATTGCCAAACTTTTGACTAAGTTAACCCAAAAGAACGAGAAGTACGTCTGGGAAGAAAAAGAAGAAGCAGCCTTCCAGTTGTTAAAACAAAAGCTTTGTGAAGCTCTAATACTAGACATCCCAGAAGGAAATGAGGACTTTATAGTATATTGTGACGCGTCATATCATGGATTAGGAGCAATTTTGATGCAAAGAAGCAAGGTGATAGCTTATGCATCTCGACAATTGTAGAAACATGAGGAAAAATACACGACTCATGACTTGGAGCTAGGAGCTGTAGTGTTTGCACTCAAGTTAAGGAGACACTACTTGTATGGCATCACGTGTACCGTGTACACAGACCACAAAAGTCTCCAACATATTTTGGATAAAAAGGATTTGAATATGAGACAACGTCGCTGGTTAGAACTACTCAGTGATTATGATTGCGAGATATGTTACCATCCAGGAAGGCTAATGTAGTAGCAGATGCGTTAAGCCGGAAAGAGCGATTGAAACCACTCAGAGTTAGATCAATAGGAATGACTATTCACTCACCTCTTCCATCCCAAATCCTTACCACGTAGAGCGAAGCAAGGAAGAAAATCGACCCAAGGAAAAGATTTATGGCGTGCTCGAAAATAAGAACGGTTTCGTGAGGAGATCAGATGGAATGCTATGTTTCAAGGACAGAAGTTGGACCCCTCTGGTTGGAGGTATTCGTGGGCTCATCATGCATGTGTCCCACAACTCAAAATACTCCATTAATCCAGGATCTGACAAGATGTATCAGGATTTAAAGAAACTATATTGGTGGCCAAACATGAAGGCTGACATCGCGGAATATGTCGGTAAATGTTTGACGTGTTCAAGAGAAAAGGCGGAACGTCAAAAACCTTCAGGTCTGCTCGTACAGCCTGAACTTCCAATGTGGAAATGGGAACGAGTCACTATGGACTTCATCACCAAACTTCCTACAACTTCAGCCGGATACGACACGATATGGGTTATTGTTGATCGTCTCATAAAATCCGCTCATTTTCTACCCATCAAAGAAACTGATGAGATGAGTACACTTGCTCAGTTGTATGTGAAGGAAATAGTCACTCGACATGGAGTGCCATTTCAATCATCTCAGATCGAGATAGTCGTTTCACCTCTCAAACTGATGTTAGCACCGCATATTACCCTCAAACTGATGGTTAAAGTGAAAGAAATATTCAAACCTTGGAAGACATGCTCCGAGCATGCGTAATTAATTTCAGAAAAGGTTGGGATATGCACTTACCATTAGCAGAGTTTTCGTACAACAATAGTTACCACGCCAGCATAAAAGCAGCACCATTCGAAGCACTTCACGGTCGAAAGTGTAGATCACCCGTTTGTTGGGCAGAAGTTGGAGAAAGACAACTTATAGGACCAGATCTTGTTCGGGAAACTACTGAGAAAATCATTAAGATTAAGCAACGTTTACATGCAGCCCGAGACCGTCAGAAAAGCTATGCCGACATAAGAAGGAAACCTATGGAATTTCAAATTGGAGATAGAGTCTTATTGAAAGTATCTCCCTGGAAGGGAATGGTACTGTCACACCCCGCCACGGCGGAAACGCGAGGGTGTAACTTCATGGATATCATCACAACACATGGTGTCTATATAGAGAATAACTACATGCAATAAAAATGGCAAAGTATAGACACAAAGTGTCATAACAATACCCGAAAGAAAACAACATGATAAACTCCAAACACTCAGATAAACCACTTCCAATGCAACTAAGGTCTCGTCTAATCACTTCCTTCTATCATAGCCTTAGAATGCTCACCTGAAAATGATGCTTAAAACGTCAACATAATGTTGGTGAGATTCATAGGTTTAGACACATAAACACTCTCAAGGCAACAAGTTCACTGTGATTATAAAAACATAGATGGACGAATAAATTACAGTTATCATATAGCTACATGTATTTGCAAGTCAAAAATCACACACAAGGCAACAACACACATAAGGCAACCAATAGGACGGCTCGTGTCCTCCGACCTCACAATGATTACAACAGGACGGCTCGTGTCCTCCGACCCCAATAAACCACAATTAGGTCGCATGCGCGAGCAACAGGATAAGCATCCTCCTAATTGGAACACATAAACTAGTAACGAGTAGGAGTATTACTCTCCAATTGGATACTCCCCCCCAATTGGACCACATAGCATTATCATCACATTATCCAATCCACATAATCTGGTACGAGTAGGAGTATTACTCTCCAATTGGATACTCCCCCCCAATTGGACCACACAAGCAAATAATCACACATAGCATGCATACGATAACATTATAAGTCCAAGCTCTTTTGACACACACATAATCACAGTAACTTAAACAATTTAAGACAAGCATCATTCCCATCCCAAGTTTAAAACAAAGTAAAATATGGGACTATGAACTCACCTCAAACCTTGCAGCTTCCATAATACAAATCACAATCTATAACAACACAAATAAGTCCACGTTACACAAGGCCAAGCTAAAAGCTACAATCCATGTAATACACATATGATGGATGTCTATATGACCCACCATTCTCCTAAACACCATAGTATCAATTACCATAACTTAAAACTCACTAAATCCCTTGCACTTTAAAAATCTGAAAACGCAGAATTTTTGGGTACATTCACCCACATGAAATCACGACAATTAAAGCTCAACAACTCACACCAAAAATTTAACATGGTCTCTCATAAGCATACAAACTAATCCCAGAAGGCCATGGACCAACAACACACACAAATACTCATAAGAAATTCAAAATTGTCAACTACTCAAATTCGGATCTGAACGCACACCAAAAAGTTTTGATTTTTAATAAATACTTCCACAAGTTTTTATCGGGAATCCTCTTCGTGGTAGTCTAATATAACCTAATACTTAACTATTCCAGAAGGCCTAGTCAAAATAACACTTTTACAACCACATGACACCCTCAAACTTTTACCCAAAATCTGTCCCGGTTTGACAGCTTTGACACCTTAACAAAGAAAAATCAAAAGACCAACTTCCCGACCTTAAAATCGATCGTGGCTGGACTTTTTGGAAAGCTCTTTCATTATAATTCTATTTAGACCTAAAATTCGTGACCTAACGCATCACCATCTGTTATTTACACTCACATCTTTACAGCCATAGTTTTCTGTCCAAACCTTAACACAATAACTAGCATGTTTTACGCTCAATTCTCTTCACCAATCCTTATAATATAATCATTAATTGATCCCAACATGTTTTAATTCATTAATTTACAGAAGTTTACAAACCCTAGATCCATCATACTTAATATTACATGAATTAGATTAATTAACCAATTAATTTAGGGTTTAAAGAGTTTACCTTGATTCTTGATTATTGCCTCTAAATTACAAACCCTAATTTTTTTCTTCTTGTTTCTCCTTGTGGTCGACTTCAAATTGCAGGAAAAAGGGTTTTGGGAACTTTGATTTTGTATTTATAATTATTTAGTAAATAATTACCTAACTTAGAGTTGTAATTGAGCTACAATTGGGTTTCCTTTTTCCCCTAAAAATCTCTTCCAACCGATTTTTCATATACATACATACATATATATATATATATACATATATATATATATATATATGTATATATATATATATATGTATATATATATGTATATATATATGTATATATATATATATATATATATATATATATATATATATATATATATATATATATATATATATTTTAGTAAATTAATTTATTACACTCAAAACCTCATACTTTTCATATTTTATAAACTCCCAAAATAAAACCTAACGTCTTACGCGATAAACCTCAGTTTTTACGACAAACCGGAAAATAATCATTTTCAAAATAAAGTTTCAAAAAATAGAATTTCACACTATTTTTGAAATATAACTCATAAAAACAAATCCCATGTAACTTACTAATGCTCAATTACTTGAACGAAACCTCGTTACACAAAAACACAAAAACACCAAAACTACACAAGTCATTTCTACACCATAAAGGTGATCAAAATGAACTTTCCCAAATTTCAAACTTTCCAAATCACAATAAAACCACTTACGCAAAGGGATTTAGTGCTAAAACTCACCTATATCACACTTATAACACCTAAGATACACCAAACAAACGTCAACCGAGTCAAGACTAACAGTCAAACTAACCTGCTAAAACCACGGTTGTTACATCATCCCCCACTTAGGGAAATCGTGTCCCGAGATTTCAACTACTATAGTCACCACTCACAACAGCAAAAGAAAATTTATGAATTTTTAAGCGGAAAAATACCACACCATAAAATCACAGAGAAAGAATCGCAAAAATGTGAACCGACTAATTACCCGAATTCACAAAATAGAAAACACTCCGACACTCCAATGATACACGAAAATAGATACACTACACCGATCAATAACACCAACGATCAAAACGACTTCTCACAGGTAGGTACGATACTCTCGAACCAAATGAAAAAAAACAACTGGTAACCGCAAGACGCACTCACAAATAACAGATACCCATAAAACAAACATTTATGAATACCCTGCATCTAACTTCCATGATCTAAAATCCAACTACAAACGATCTACTTCAAACCCTTAACATCTCGATCCATAATCTCAACAAGCTTCTCGACAAAACAAAAAGTCTTGTCAATCTTACTTTCATCTAATGGCACATGCAGACTAGCATCCGCCAACCATTTCTTTCCATTAGATACGTGAAACCTATCATGCACTCTACTTCACTCCTCAGGCAAATTCAACCGATATGTCTCAAATCCAATCCTTTTCATAAATCTCAAACGGTCTTACGTATCTTGGTGCTAGCTTGCCTTTCTTACCAAAACGTACAACACCCTTCCATGGTGACACTTTCAGCATCACAAAATCCCCAATACTACACTCCAACGGTTTACGGCGATTATCCGCATAACTCATTTGACGATCTCTCGCAGCCTTAAGTATTTCTTTAATCCGAATGACCATATCTGTAGTCCCTTGTACCAGCTCAGGACCAATCAGTTGGCTCGTTCCAACCTTTGTCCACAGAAAAGGTGACCTACATTACCTTCCATAGAATTTTCACACGACACATACTCAATACCAGAATGATAATTGTTGATATAGAAGAACTCAGCTAAGGGTAAATGTATACCCCGACTTCCTCCAAAATTAAACACACCCATGCTCTCAGCTCACCATCCAACGCCTGATTTGTACGCTCACTTAGTTCACTCATTAGAGAATGATAAGTCGTACTCATCTACATACACATTCTCAAGACTCTATAACACGTTTACCACTATCGCGAAGTAAGTATTCCATCACTTTCTTTGATGATCACGCGACACTCCATGTTTCTTTCCCAACTCACTGAGTGAAAAAGTCTCGCCTACTCCTCCATACATCTCTTGCTAAGGTAATAATACGTCTTATCCATTCTCGGATGTATCAAATACCTTGCATGATTGATGTCCTTACGCTTCCTCTCAATGAAACCAATAGCTGGTCCGCAAAGTACATTCCTCCATCTTCATTCCTTTCCATTTACTGGTCTAAACCAAGTAATCATTCTTCTTACATGTTCTCATCTTTGAACCTCTCTCTAGGTTTTCAGTATCATCCTCTTAACTCCAAACTGAATTATCATAATCATTGCTCACAAACATCCAAGTTTCACTCGTTCACTCCCGCTCAGCGCTTTTTCCACGATGTCCGCCTTTCCTTGACGGTGGCGAATCAGACAATCGTAGTCACTGAGAAATTTCACACCCAACTTCTCTTCAACATATATTAACCTCTTGTTAAATATATGCTAAAGATTCTTATGACACATCTAGATAACACTTTCTGCTCCATACAAATATCATCTCCAAGTTCTACTCCCCAACTCTAAGTCACGTATCACATAGTTTCTCATGTGATTCTTCTATCTCTGCGATGCCTGAAGAACGTACATCTTGAAGCTGAACTTCTCACTTGGACACTTAGTAAACACCCTCTTCTTCTTCAACGAACAAATTGATAATTAACACGACAATCTATCCTAAGTAAACGACGCGAACCATGAAACCGGTCGAACTAAAACGTATATCAACGAACTCAAAAGGGGTACGAATTACCGACTAGCGAAGTAACGAACATCAAAATCAAAGCTAGAAAAACACAATGAAATATGAAATACACGCACCCATAAAACATCCACAAGCGTACCTCAACGAAAGAAACACTCGATGAACCAAATACATAACAAGCTTGGTAAATGAGAACCGTAGACAGTTCTTATTCCCGTACTCGACCTTCTCAAAAACAAATGAACACCGTTTTTCACAAGACATATCTTAAACTTATACATCCTTTATATATATATATATATATATATATATATATATATATATATATATATATATATATATATATATATATATATATATATATATATATTTATATATATAAACCATTTTATGTAAGACATCAACATAACCTTTTTTTGTTCACACTTCATTTCCCATAAAAATATTAGTTTCCATCAAACGACCTTGAAATACCCAAAACGAATTTATAAAATGCCATAAAGACTCTAACACAACCTCTTAATCGAATGCGAAAGACATTGAAGAATTCTATAATCAAAATAATCCTCAAACGAACTCATACTAGTGAACACTCACGCAAATACATTGCAAACCAAACGATGAACTTACAGACTCATTCGTACAACGATCAAACCAAAATCATAGAAAAACACCGATACTAACAGGTCACAAAACATGTCACAAAATTCAATTGGGGTGTATAAATGAGGGATCAAATATCCACACCAACTCGTCACGAACCAACAATACTTGAAGAATAGCATAACATTCATCTGAGGAATGAATGCAAGAAATAACCAAAGAAACGAACCAGTATCCAACCAAAACGAATTTGATTACCCAACACCTATCACGACGTCAAATAGAAAGAATATGGCATATGTACCATCATGGTACGAATATGAATGCTAACCAAAGAAATAGGTATACAAACGGAGCGTCTAGCAAACAAATCAACTTAAATACCACAACATAAGTACCCACCGATAATTAAGGTAACAACATATGATAGGTAGGATGGAATCTTACCACCTACACACCCCAACATATAACGACTGCCCAAACGGTTAAGAGAATACTTCTCTAACCATACAACCATCACCAACATGATATCACATACCATCTACCACAACATATAACAACTAACATCAATCAATGCAATAATGGTCACAAGTCCACGTGTGTGATACCCTTATAATTATGTTCGCGACCATAGTTATAAGCCTATTCCACACGCATACTTACTTCCAAAACCACACATCTCAATGATAACGCACATATACCACATAGCACCTAATACACTATGCAATCCATGCCATCATACTTGCAAGTCCACTTATGTTGTGACGCATGTATAATTATGTTGGCCACCATAATTATCTATGCTCCCTTTCATAAGTGTACTCCCTCCTATGACAACACATCATGCAAACAATCACGCAACAAAAACAAAAGACGTCGCAAACAATCATCTCGCATGGAACAATTCCAACGATCATGTAAACTCTATAATCAAAATCACTTTGATAAGGTCGATCCAATATCCAAGAGTAATCACGCTCCAACATGGCTCCAGACGGCAAAAGACAATATGCGAATTTCAAAAACATAACACAAAACAGAAGACGTCGCATAATGGCTCAACTCCACTCTCGCACTTATCTCCCCACTCTGATCAATTCAACTTACTACTCGCTGTGGACTCTAGATCCGAATCCACACCATTCCATCCTAACTCCCCTTCATCTTTACTCAACTACCCATTCCCGTTTCCTACATGTTGAGGTACTCGACAACATGCAAAACCATCTCTAATTCTTTCTTCCAATTCCGTATGATTCACAAGTGCATACAAATCACGAGGTTTAGACAAAACCACATCTCTTTCCGATGTGAAGTGAGGACACTACCAAGGGTATTTGGTAATGGCTCCATCTCCAAAAGTCACCGTGGTTCCAAACCTCTCCACTTCTTCTCTACCAACATTTCCCATAAACGTACTCTCCTTGTTCGAACATGGATACATGCTATCGGGAACTCGGATTCTGCGGTTAGTCCGCTTCATCCTACCACTTCTCTCACATCCGATAGCGAAAACGGTAGTCCAACGAAGCATCTTACGCACGGAAGACGATATAATAAAGTCGATATATACAATACTACGTATAGGGGATAGAATAGACGTCCGAAACTCAATAAAATATCTCATAAATATAGGAAAATAGACATATAAAATACTATACTTACACATAGATCCTAAATGCAACTATATGAGGGACTCCTAGGTTATAGTCTAGGTTCAACCACCTACTTCTCTATAACCAAGGCTTTGATACCAATCTGTCACACCCCGCCACGGCGGAAACGCGAGGGTGTAACTTCATGGATATCATCACAACACATGGTGTCTATATAGAGAATAACTACATGCAATCAAAATGGCAAAGTATAGACACAAAGTGTCATAACAATACCCGAAAGAAAACAACATGATAAACTCCAAACACTCAGATAAACCACTTCCAATGCAACTAAGGTCTCGTCTAATCACTTCCTTCTATCATAGCCTTAGAATGCTCACCTGAAAATGATGCTTAAATCATCAACATAATGTTGGTGAGATTCATAGGTTTAGACACACAAACACTCTCAAGGCAAACAGTTCACTGTGATTCTAAAAACATAGATGGACGAATAAATTATAGTTATCATATAGCTACATGTATTTGCAAGTCAAAAATCACACACAAGGCAACAACACACATAAGGTAACCAATAGGACGGCTCGTGTCCTCCGACCCTAATAAACCACAATTAGCTCGCATGCGCGAGCAACAGGATAAGCATCCTCCTAATTGGAACACATAAACTAGTAACGAGTAGGAGTATTACTCTCTAATTGGATACTCCCCCCCCCCCCCCCCCCCCCCCCCAATTGGACCACACAGCATTATCATCACATTATCCAATCCACATAATCTGGTACGAGTAGGAGTATTACTCTCCAATTGGATACTCCCCCCCAATTGGACCACACAAGCAAATAATCACACATAACATGCATACGATAACATTATAAGTCCAAGCTCTTTTGACACACACATAATCACAATAACTTAAACAATTTAATACAAGCATCATTCCCATCCCAAGTTTAAAACAAAGTAAAATATGGGACTATGAACTCACCTCAAACCTTGCAGCTTCCACAATACAAATCACAATCTATAACAACACAAATAAGACCACGTTACACAAGGCCAAGCTAAAAGCTACAACCCATGTAATACACATATGATGGATGTCTATATGACCCACCATGGATCTCCTAAACACCATACTATCCATTACCATAACTTAAAACTCACTAAATCCCTTGCACTTTAAAAATCTGAAAACGCAGAATTTTTGGGTACATTCACCCACATGAAATCACGACAATTAAAGCTCAACAACTCACACCAAAAATTTACCATGGTCTCTCATAAGCATACAAGCTAATCCCAGAAGGCCATGGACCAACAACACACACAAATACTCATAAGAAATTCAAAATTGTCAACTACTCAAATTCGGATCTGAACGCACACCAAAAAGTTTTGATTTTAAATAAATACTTCCACAAGTTTTTATCGGGAATCCTTTTCGTGGTAGTCTAATATAACCTAATACTTAACTATTCCAGAAGGCCTAGTCAAAATAACACTTTTACAACCACATGACACCCTCAAATTTTTACCCAAAATCTGTCCCGGTTTGACAGCTTTGACACCTTAACAAAGAAAAATCAAAAGACCGACTTCCCGACCTTAAAATCGATCGTGGCTGGACTTTTTGGAAAGCTCTTTCATTATAATTCAATTTAGACCTAAAATTCGTGACCTAACTCATTACCATCTGTTATTTACACTCACATCTTTACAGCCATAGTTTTCTGTCCAAACCTTAACACAATAACTAGCATGTTTTACGCTCAATTCTCTTTACCAATCCTTATAATATAATCATTAATTGATCCCAACATGTTTTAATTCATTAATTTACAGAAGTTTACAAACCCTAGATCCATCATACTTAATATTACATGAATTAGATTAATTAACCAATTAATTTAGGGTTTAAAGATTTTACGTTGATTCTTGATTATTGCCTCCAAATTACAAACCCTAATTTTTTCTTCTTGTTTCTCCTTGTGGTCGACTTCAAATTGCAGGAAAAAGGGTTTTGGGAACTTTGATTTTGTATTTATAATTATTTAGTGGATAATTACCTAACTTAGAGTTGTAATTGGGCTACAATTGGGTTTCTTTTTTCCCCTAAAAATCTCTTCCAACCGATTTTTCATATATATATATATATATATATATATATATATATATATATATATATATATATATATATATATATATATATATATATATATATATATATATATATATATATGTATACTATTAAATTAATTTATTACACTCAAAACCTCATACTTTTCATATTTTATAAACTCCCAAAACAAAACCTAACGTCTTACGCGATAAACCTCAGTTTTTACGACAAACCGGAAAATAATCATTTTCAAAATAAAGTTTCCAAAAATAGAATTTCACACTATTTTTGAAATATAACTCATAAAAACAAATCCCACGTAATTTACTAATGCTCAATTACTTGAACGAAACCTCGTTACGCAAAAACCCAAAAACACTAAAACTGCACAAGTCATTTCTACACCACAAATGTGTTCAAAATGAACTTTCCTAAATTTCAAACTTTCCAAATCACAATAAAACCACTTACGCAAAGGGATTTAGTGCTAAAACTCACCTATATCACACTTATAACACCTAAGACACACCAAACAAATGTCAACCGAGTCAAGACTAACAGTCAAACTAACCTGCTAAAACCACGGTTGTTACAGGTACGATTTGGAAAACATGGAAAGTTGAACCCAATATACATTGGTCCATTCAAAATCCTGGAAAGGATAGGACCCGTGGCTTATAAGCTTGAACTACCCGAAGAACTTAGTCAGATTCACGACACCTTTCATGTGTCAAACCTTAAGAAATGTTTATCCGATGAATCTCTCGTTATTCTGTTGAAAGAAATTTGACTAGATGACAAACTTGTCTTTACCGAGGAACCTATTGAAATCATGGATAGAGAAGTCAAACAACTCAAGCAAAACCGTATTCCTATCGTCAAAGTTCGTTGGGACTCCAAGCGAGGACCGGAATATACTTGGGAACGAGAGGATCAGATTCGCTCCAAGTACCCACATCTCTTCACCTAAGACACCCTTGGCAACTATCTTAGACTAGAATTTCGGGACGGAATTCCCTGTAAGGAGTAGGTAATGTAACCTCCCGTAATTTTCCCTTACGATTAGTAAATGCTCACAAGGAATAAAATGATATTACGATAACTTAACACCACTTTTACGGGTAACAAAATTTTCTTTTATGACTTGATATTAGAATCACTACGATAACTTATGATTGACTGTTTACCTAGGAACGATGCTTACACTCAACCTCGATAATCTATATTTATTGCGAACTATAAATATAAAATGTTTATATTTATAACTCTACGTTTCGTCTAAATACCATATACTATTTATATATTTCCCGAGCCTATGAAAATTCCCGAGAATGATCACTAATATTTTTGGACCTCCACACGATACCCGAAACACACTAAGTGGGCCTACACCACCCAATGGGCCATGAAATCCAATTACAAACCAAATGGACTAATTTTATTTCTTTCTTTTGTTTGGGCCGAATCAAACCAGCAGCCCACAAACCAAGCCCAAACGCACCCTTTTTAATTTTCTTTCTTGTTTTTCTGTCTCGATACACAACCAAAACCACCCCACTTTCTTACGATTTCTATACGTGACATATATATATTTTTACTCTTCACAATTCACCTAGTGCCCAAGAATCACGAATGGTAAAAGTTATACCCTCACTCACTCGTTTACTACCCTAGAAACAGCCTAAGCAAACCACAAAAATGCTCCATATAAAAGATAAGTTCTAACGTGTTACAACATTCCTTCCAGCCACCCCTACTCCCCAATGGCGAGTAAGTGATCACTATGCACAACATGATTGTCAGGAATGAATAGCATGAAATCTTACATAATCTAGCCTTGTAAACTCTTGATTAGACAAGAAGTGAGGTGCCACTATTCGTTTACATCCTACACTCCAACTCTTGTGAACTTATCATGTCTCTACACTCCATAAACTCACTATATAAGCCTTCACATGCAAGCTTAGTCGCTACATGCACTTATACGTACCATATCACACAAATATTAACGAAGGAAGGAGTTGTTAAAGGACATACGGATTGCCGAGAGTACCATGACCCAAGGAAGCCTAGGACTCCAAGCTTGACGTCTATTGAACCCTTGGTGGAACGTAAAGTGAACCACAAAGCTCTCGTACCCTCACACGATCCACACAGTTCATTTTACACCACCTTTGAAAGGTGAGGTAAGACTTTGAAACCTATTTCTATTTTTAGATACTCATTTTTATGTTTTACGCACAAACACTTTCTATAAATAACTCGTAAACTATAAACACGACACATATATTTTATATATCGTATCATTAGTTGGATAGACCACTAACGAGGACCTACAATGATTTTAAACTCATATTAACGTATACACATGAAATATCACACGTTTCTAATTATGTTTGGACCTGTACGATTTCTACTAAAAGACTTCGAATACTTTTGAGTTTATATAGTTTTGCGTTATGATTTTGGCCGTACACTTCGGCCTCGCCATTCTAAAAATCGACACATGACCACCCTATGTTTGAACACGAACTAATTGTCTACCTTATAAACTAACGACTTGATTTTGTCACCTAATCAACCATAAAGCAAAACGAGATTTTATAGAAATTTCAAGGGAAATTAAATTATATATAGGCCTGTTAAGCCCAAAAAGCTGTTTTTAGCTTATTCTAATAAGCTGATCATAAAAGCTGTTTTGAAATGCTTTTATAACTTAAAATGATGGACTAAGGAAAGTCTAGTGTTCCCCCAAACTCTTTGGATCATAAAACGTTAACGGGCCCTAAATTTGGACTCGTTAAGCCCATTTAAGGAAAAATAAAGGATTTAAGTTAATAAGCTGTTCTGAACTTTCTAAGCTTATTGAAATAATAAAAATAATAAGTTTTGTGTTTGGTAATTTTTGGACTATTTTTGCAAAATTTCACTAACGAGGGACTAAAACTGTCAGAATTGTAAACTTTGGGTAGAAATCATCAAAACAGTATTTCTGAGGTTATAAGCTGTTAAAATGAAACTTAGTACTAAGAAATATAAATGTTAATACTTTTGGACCTAAAATGTAATAATATATAACTTTGGACTAACGACGTAAATATTTTCCGTTAAGGGTAAAAAGTGTAACCTAGAGAAACTTAAAGGATTCGTTTGTAATATAAATTTTTAATGATATATATATATATATATATATATATATATATATATATATATATATATATATATATATATATATATATATATATTGAGATAATAAAATTATGAACTTAACTTATATGTACATATAAAATTCGTATAACTATAATTAAATTTTAAACGATAAAACAATACGTCATTATTTTCTTTTACATCTACGTCGTAACACATCACCTATACACATTTTGATTTATTCATGACTAATAACAAATGTTCGCAATAAAACAAGACTTAGAAACTAAAGCTAGCCATATCTTTTAGGTTGTGTGTGAAGCCGTTGCCTTGCATCGTTGAGATTACGATTATGCTACTGTACTACTAAGGTGAGTTCATAGCCCACATTTAACTTGTTTTGTGGGGGGATACATGCTTAAAAACCGAACACAAGTCTTTTCTTGATATTCTTATTGCTTAAGTAGCTATTGCCAAAAGTCCCTCGATCATGAACCTTAATCACTTGCAGGGAGAACGTAAATAATTGTGAATAGGTATATTAGGGATTGACAATCCCCATTTTGTTGCTAGAGGAAAGTCACCAAATGCACTTTATTTGATATCATAGGTTACTGGCAAATACCTATCTTGGGGGCACCTTATTTCACATCATTATTATGGTTATTTTGATGTCTGTTGAATCGTTGAGTGTCATGAGCTTAAGGAAATAATTAATTTGATTTTCAACTTGTTTATTTGAATCGATATTACAATAAACATCTATCTCTTGTTTTCAAACTATTAATTATAAACCTATGAATTTCACTCAACTTTTGTTGACTTTTAGCATGTTTATCTCAGGTAACTAAATGGAATGGATGGCAAAGGCATAGAGTGGGCAAATAAAGAAATGTTTATTTCTCTTTGAATAAAACTTGTTGTTGAATAATGAAACATCTTGGAAACATGGATATTTGGTATTTTAAATAAAACTTAAAACGTCTCATTAGAATCGTTTTCTATAATTGTGACAAAGATCCTCGATATAATACCCCAAAAGTCTTCCGCTGTCAATATAAGTCTTCCGCTGTATTGTTCGTTTTTGGGGGTGTTATATGAGCATCCAAATCAATAACTTCTATTGGAACATCTTCAGCCATTTCTTCTGTTTGTTGTTGTTGTTCCAATTCCTCTGTTGCTTGATCATCTGAAACATGTGCATCCAGTGATTGATCAAAACCTTCAAAACCCTGATCAAAACCTTCAAAATCACTAATCCCTTGTTCAAAGTCCAGTTTCCTCCCCCCAGTTGTAGCATCTGTTTTCCTCCCCTGTTTAGGAGAATCACCCATATCATCAGTTGATGCTCCAGAATCACCACCATGAGCTGAGGATGGAGAAGAAATTTCAAGATGAGCAGCCCTTTTCTTCTTCAGTGAGTTGATCTCTTCCTGCATAGTTTGCATCTGCTTCAGAAGCTTGGAGAGATCATTGTTGTATTGTTGCTTAGTCTGCTTGAGCTCATCTTCCAGGGATTGAACCTTAGCCTCCAATGTGGTACATCTGTCAATTAATTCATTTAAGTTACCATTGCCCTCAGCACTTCCAGCTGTGTTACCAGCTGGGAGAGGTGCATCATGGGACATTGGCTCAGTTTCCTCCCTAGTTGGACTAGGAAGTACTCCTAAACCACCACTGCTTGTACCTTCACCAAAAGGTGCAGACATATGTAGTGTTTTGATGGGAGGAGTTGGCTGTCTTTGCCTCCTCTCATATGTGCGAGTAACTGGTGGGGTATAAGATATAGATGGAACAGTGATTGTGGGTGTGTGTTGGGGTGCAACTAGGATTGCTACACCTTCACCCTGTACCTGAGCAATGATTTCAAGCATTTGAGGAAAAAGAGCATGAACTACCTCATTATAACCTTCTGTTGCCTTAGTCATATTTGATAAACTTTTGGTTTAAGGCAAGGAGTTTTGTAAATCCTTTTATGAGGTAGCAACTCATATTCATTTAAAATTGTTTGAACAAACCTTGGGTACATCAAAAATTTGTAATTACTCTTTACATTGCTAACCATGTTGTTGAATAAGAATTTTGAAATACTAAAAATCCTGTTTGTTGCCAAACACACCAAAGGATAAACAATGGTAGTGCTGAACTGTTCATAAGAAGTTTTCTTAGGACTAAAGCAATGTAAGAGAGTATGTATGAAAAACCTCCACTGTGGGGAGAAACATCCTTTTCTGAAAGTGAGTTTATTATTGGATGTATCATACCCCATATTAGAGATGTTTTGGAGAATTTCTGGATTGGGTAAAGTAATGATACCTCCTAAATCATCCAATTAAAGAAGTTTTCTCAAGGATGATTCAGTAACAGTAATAGTTACCCCATCCACTATTGCGCTTAAAGCATCAACATGTGTATGCATGTCTCCATCTTCAATAGTTGTGACTGTAACAGTCTGCCAAAACTTTTTGATTTAAGAGACATAGATTGTGGGTTTAAAGTTAAAGCGTACCATATGTGAGTAGTATTGAGAAAATCCACAATCTCATGAAAATAGGTCCATCTTTGACATCTGTTTTCTCCAAGTATGCAACCTGGTTGTGTTCATTGACAAACTCTTGTGAAGCCATGGATTAGTATGACAAAAATATGATCGTATGAGTATGAATTGATAATATAACAAGCCAATTGAGTTGTGAATAATATATTGCTAAGGTTTGAGAATAATACGCAAAGGAGAGATTATCTTAAGAAGGTAGTTATCTTTGGAAAAGAATGATTTAAACAAATAAAAGATAATTCCCTTGAATATATCCCAAGAAATATGGTGAAAAGATTGTACTCAACGGCTAGCTGAAAAATTTGTTACTGACACAACAGTTGCAACGGCTAGTTCAGCAGTGGAAAAATTTACACTAACAGTGGAAACTATGAACTAGCAGTGGAAATTTTAACAAAAATTTCTAAGAGCAGTGGAAAAATAGATTTAATGTGAACTGCTCATATCATAGTTTTTAGCAAACTACCAGCTATCAACAAATTTGATATGTCTTTACCATGAGCCGTTTGCTATGGACTAGCCAACTCTTAATCATCAAGAATATGGTGAGTTGATAAACATATAGTTTTTGTTAAACTATCAACCATAAACGGATTTGATGAGTCTTTACCAGTAGCCGTTTGCTTTGGACTAGTTGATTTTTATGTGGATTAGACTTGGTGAATCAATAACCATTTGTTGTGTGTCTTAGTTACACACTCCATAAGATCAACTCTCACCAAAATATGCTTAGACACCTGCAAAAATTAGTCCAAAACCAAGAATATGCAAACCAACTTTAAAAGTTAATAACTTAGAAACCAAAATTATTGTTTCTAAAAATATCTTGGTATAGTCAATGTAGGATCTACTCCTTGATAGATCTTTGAGCCAATGGATCGATAGACTGCTAATGTAATCAAAAGCAATACTATGCAGAGAATCTATGTTTACTTATGTCTATGCGGAATTAAACACAAGTAATACTAGATGAGTACCCGTGCATAGCAATGACATTTTATAGCGGCAGATAGTTTTAGTGATAAAAAGGTTTATGGTTTTAAACGAAAAATAATAAACATTTGAGGATTTGGGGATTAAACATAATGTTTTGAAACCCGGTTCGACCCGGGTGGTTGAACCGATAGAACCGTTCTGGTCAAAAAATGGGTCAATTTAAACCGGGTAACCCTGATGGATTGGGTCAAAAATGGGTTTAATTAATCCGGGTCAACCTGACGGTTTTGAAGTGTCCAGGGTCAACCCGTTCATAGCAACAGGATTTTATAGCGACATATAGTTTTAGTGATAAAAAAAGTTTATGGGTTATAAACGAAAAATTATAAAAGTTTGAAGATTTGAGAATTAAACATAATGTTTTGAAACCCGGTTCGACATGGGTGGTTCAACCGGTTGAACCGTTCCGGTTGAAAAATTGATCGATTTAAACCGGGCCAACTTGCTAGGTTGGGTCGAAATCGGGTCAAATTAAACCGGTTCAACCCGTCGGGTTTGAAGCGTCCCTGGTTAACCCGGTTTGTGATTTGTATTAGTTATTTTAATTGGTTGTATTTAATTTGGTAGATACGTTTTTAATTGGTTGTAAAATGTGAATAAATCATTGTACTTTTAAGTAATGAGGTGTTTTAATAAGAGTATTAATTATATTTCATAATTTCCTTTAGTAAGATTTTTCAACATTTCACATTACTTGACTTTTCACTTTTCCTCTTTGACCATATTTCCTTTATATGTAGTAAAGATGAACACAATAAACTAATAACACTTTGATCCTCTATGGATCTTTTATTAATCACTAAAGATTGAAAACGTATATCCAAACATGTATCCGTGAGTTCCTTTTATACTACAAGGAACCCGAAACTTTTCGTACAAGAAAACGTATAATGTAAAACTATAAAAGATATTCTATATCTTGTTCTAAAATAAACTAAATATATCCTACGGATGAACTATATCAGCAGGATCTTTCTATCAGCAAGAACCAACTCATCAGCAGAAACACTAAAGCTTCAGCAGAAGTCATCAGCAGAAACCTGTCAGTAGTATGGTCTTTCAATAATTCCTAACAATCCTCCCCTAAACTTGAATTTGACTCGGTTAACTTGAAGTTTTCGGATAGATCATGGATGTCCAAAGCTTGAAGATTGACTTGAACTCTTGCAAATAAGGTAACCAGCAACAACTCTCTATTGCAGTAGCCAACATGTAACCTTCTTTAAAGATCAGGATTCCAGCAACAATTCCTATGAATCAGCAGCAACTGGAATCAGCAGCAACAAAATAGATTTGATAAGCCTTTACCAAGTAGCTATTCACTCTTGGGCTAGCTAGTCCTTTGGTGGAATCATGACGTCACCCTGGTGAACTAGTAACCAGTCCAACACTTAGAACGTGAATCATTGGTGTGTTGAATTACCCTAATGATTTTTGGCAAATCATCACAGCCATAAACGGATTTGACGTGTCTTTACCTGTAGCCGTTTGCTCCGGACTAGCCAATTCTTTGCTTACCCAATAGGGTAGAAACCATGGTGAATTGATAACCATTTCAACTCTCAGCAATGAAGCATGGGTGAGTTGAGTACCCTATGGTTTTGAGCAAACAATTACAGCTATCAACGGAATTGAGGTGTCTTTACTAAAAACCGTTTGCTTTTGGACTAGCCAACTCTTTAATGGAATGCCGTCATCATCATGGTGAGTTGATGACCATTTATGGTTTTCCACAGCCTTTACCATAAGCCATAATCTTGTGGGCTAGTCAAACCTTGTGTCTGAATGATATGGTGAGTTGAAAACCATTTGTTGTGTGGTAATTAACCAACACGAAAACTTGCATACAAGTTAGTATACAAACAAGATACACAATAATTGTTTTTTTTTTAATTTTTTTGTTAATAAAAAAAATCTATATCTAATAAAAGAAAGAAAGAAAAAGAAATACAAAATATGTAAAATATACCATCAAGCATCAGCAGAAACCAAAGAAAAATGTACTGCCAACAGAAACACTAAGCAATCAGCAGAAACAGTGTCCACCAGCAGTAATGAGGATCCAACAGCTTCTAAAAAGATTAGAATACAAAGAATACAACAATAAGCTTCCCCTTAGGCTTATGCCTCCCCTCAATCACTGCATCTGATAAAAACTATTGTTCTTGGGTACCCAGAATGAACCTTTCCATTGAGTTCTCCAAAAACAACCTGTTGAGGGCTTAACAGCAGTTGCCACTCTTACTCCAACATGTGCCATATGAGATAGATAAGGTGTATATGACTGAAAATAAGAACTTGT
This sequence comes from Artemisia argyi, assembly GCA_030686995.1. NCBI lineage: Eukaryota > Viridiplantae > Streptophyta > Magnoliopsida > Asterales > Asteraceae > Artemisia > Artemisia argyi. Next base: position 74,797,840 of record CM060678.1, on the reverse strand, counting down.
AGGTCTATAGGGCATAGGTCTAGCATTACTTTTCCACCAACCAGTAGTAACTAATGAAGAATATCCTCTACCAGAGGGAACTGGAAAAGGCCTATTAAGCCTATCAGCAGAAACGGGTGCATACACCTTTGGCTTACCAGTAGGAACTGGTTTACCAGCTCTCACATGTGCTGCTTTGGGAACAAATGGAGGAATACTATCAACATTATGCCACCTGGGTCTAAAGGTCTGTTGGCTATAGGAAACACCCATCCTATTCTCATAATAATCACAGTCTTTAATAAGATGGAATTTACTACCACACACAAAACAAGATTTCTTCTTAACATGACTTGCCTTTTTATTAAAATATCCATTCCTAATACAAGAAGTCCTAGAATTGTATATATTCTTATCAGATTTATTACAAGTGAAACTAGGTAAATCTTGAACAACAATGGGTTCTTGGATAGGTGCCCTAACTTTTGGATTCAGTCTCAGCTTTACTCTTAGTTGTAGAAACACTAGAAGTAGATGCGTAAGAGGTAGACTCAGTTGAGTTGGACACTGAACTTTTGACACTAAAAACACTAAGGGCAGGGACATTGACCTTTGAAGACATGTCATAGTTATCACAAGATACAAAGTCATTAGACACAAAATTAGAATCACTAGAGGTTGAGGAATTTGTACCATAAGACATTTGCGATTCATCTAAGTCTTTTTGAGGTGAGGTAGGCTTAAATGTTCCTATTATAGGTGGAGAAACAACATTTATTCCCCCTTCTTTAACATATTTAACAGGAGTTTGAAATTGCAAAAAAGGTTCAGGGTCAAATACACTTAGTTCATTAGGGTCGTATACTTCATCTGGCCCTATAAGGTGTCCATACCCTAAAGCTCTCTTTGACCTAGTGGATTGAGAACTATTGATTAACTTCTCAAGGTGCTTAACTCCCTCTTGCCACTTATTACGCCCTGCTACTTCTTGATCTAACTTATCCCGCAAATCTTGTTTTTCTAAACTTATTTTATCATTTTCTCTTTTAGTGTGTTTTAACAAGTTTGTAGTGTTTTCCAACTCTCTTTCTAACACCCTAATTTTCTCTTCATATGTTAACTGATTCTTTTGGTACCAAACCTTTTGTTTCTCTAAAGTTTTAACAACACCTTTATAGGCTTGTACCTGAATATAACATTCTTTATATTGTTCATTAAGTTCATTATATTGCATTTGAAGATCATTATACTTATTGACACAACCAAAAGGGTAGTTATGTACCTTAGGAATGACACCCATGAGTGTAAATTCTCCAGCATCACCTATAGTACAAGCTTCCTTTCTCATCTTTTTGGATTCAGCCTTTCCACCATACCTTGCTTTGAGTGTATTCCATATATCCCTTACGTCATCCATATAACGGAAATCTGCTACATGATCAATAGGAATAGATTGAAGCAAGGTAGTTCTTGCCTTTGATTCCCTATGAACTGCAATGTGTTCATCTGCAGTCGTTGGAGGGAGAATAATGACTTTTCCATCACGATCTCTTCCAATCCTTTTCATGTTGTTGCCATTTTGAATCACCTTCCAAATATTCATATCATTGTTCGTGATCCAGTGTTCCATTTTCATAGCCCATACCGCATACTCATCATTCATCAAATAAGGAAGCATTACATCATCCCTTCCATTGTCAGATTCTGCCATTTTTTTAAATTCGAACAGCAGCAGAATCGATCAGCAGGAATGAGTAAAATCAGCAGTAACGAGTAGCAGCAGGAATAGCAGCATAGCGTACTAGTACTTGGAGAAAGCAATTAATAATGTACAAGGTTGCTTTAGACTTTTGCTTCTTCCTTCCCAAACCAGTACACGACAAACACAATCTTTTAAGAATTAAAAAGATCAGCAGTATCGAATAGCAGAAACCAAATACCTTAGTAGCAGGGAAAAAATAGCAGCAGCAGAACAAAAATTCCAATGAGGGAGCAGCAGAATTAGAGACCTTTATTAAATAATTTCCCTCACGACAAAAACATTAAACAACAGCAATTTCCAAACACTTTAATAATGCTACTCATAGTTGACCACTGATTCTTGATTAAAACAACTAATCAGTTAGTACGAGGTAATCTTTGAATTTAATAGAAAGCACATGCACTAATCGACAAAATCTCACTTAATTGTATCAAATCATGTTGTGTTTTTGTCATCAATGAGAAACGCATACAACTGTCCCAAGTTATCCACCACCGACACCAAGGATAATCAGTACAAGACAATCAGTGACCCACGTGATGCACTAATCATTGACCAATGAACCAGCTGCATAATCGATCATTTAATAGTAGGTATTTATTTATGAGATCAATTAATACTCCGAAGATTAGTACGAGGTTGTAATCAATAACTCAAATTCAGAAACAATTTATGACTAACCATGCCCCACGTTGAATGAGTAAATTGACCAATTTGATAATCACCAATCAAAAATACGAGATTGATTATAATATTCCATCACCAACCCACTTTGATGATTAAATTAATGTGATCATTGATCTTTTAAAAAAAATACGATTACCTTAGAAACTTGTAAAGATAAATCGTACACCAGATCTGCTTATTACTCTATTTGTACCTTTTCCATTAAATCTGCTCTTCAATGATGAAAACCTTGATAACCCTAGATATCAAGAGCCCCTTTCTCTGATGCCACTTGTAGGATGTACTCCTTGATAGATCTTTGAGCCAATGGATCGATAGACTGCTAATGTAATCAAAAGCAATACTATGTAGAGAATCTATGTTTACTTATGTCTATGCGGATTTAAACACAAGTAATATGAACACAATAAACTAATAATACTTTGATCCTCTATGGATCTTTTATTAATCACTAAAGATTGAAAACGTATATCAAAACATGTATCCGTGAGTTCCTTTTATACTACAAGGAACCCTAAACTTTTCGTACAGGAAAACGTATAATGTAAAACTATAAAAGATATTCTATATCTTGTTCTAAAATAAACTAAATATATCTTACGGATGAACTATATCAGCAGGATCTTTCTATCAGCAGGAATCAGCTCATCAATAAAAACACTAAAGCTTCAGCAGAAGTCATCAGCAGGAACCTGTCAGTAGTATGGTCTTTCAATAATTCCTAACAGTCAACCCCATAAAGTAAATATCTTCCAAACTTAAATTTCACACACCAACCAAAGAGTTAATAGCAATTACTCTTTTGAGTAGAAACCTGGGGTTGACTTTGGCCTATAAAACAACTTGACTCATAAATCCCACACCAGAAACAACTTGCAGACCCTCAACAAAACATCAAATAACCTCCATCTGCAACACAATGAGTTCCAACCCTGACATATTAGATATCTCATCTGATTCATCATCTGATGAGTCAGAATCCTCAAGATGGACCAATTATTTTCCTCTTTGTGCCTCAAATCCTTCAACCAAGAATCATAAGAATAAAGTTGAAAAACCAATTGCTTTATCAAAGACTCTACCAAAAGAACTTGAGAAGGCATTGGAGAAGGCAGTTACATCAATATCCAAGATTTCAATTCCAGAAAAGATCTTGCCACGCTAGAAGCCTACCAAACAAGTGATAGGTCTCCCCTATCCAAAGATGTGGAATACAATGCATGTAACACCCCCAAAATACCGCAGCGAAAGACTGTGTCATTGGGGTGCTACTTCATAATACAAATTACAAGTTATAGAAAACGAACTCTAAATGAGACGTTTTGAAAAGTTACCATTCGATTAATGAATTCAAAGTTACAAACATGAGATTCCAAAGTATGATACATAAATGTATACAAAATGTTTTGAATGGTAAATGATAAAAGCGTAAGTCTTCAGAATATGCAGCTTGACTCTAAGTTCCACGCACTAGCTATCGCCTTACTAACCTGAGATAAACATGCTAAAGTGTCAACACAATGGTTGGTGAGTTCATAGAGTTTGTCTTAAAATAGTTGAAAAGCCTTAAAAGAATATTCGCACAGCAAAGGCATCGTGAATCCACTCAGTTACAAGTCCCGCCATAAGAGACTTGTAACCTGTGTGTTCACAACCCACTGCTACAATATAGTATGATTAAGACATGTATAAGTTCATCAAGACAATTTAAGCAATTAGTAGTGAGTCTATACTTCATCTCCGAAGACCTCACTTTGGGAGCCAATTCCCAAGGACAACTGGGAGCCACTTCCCAAAGAAAACTGGGAGCCACTTCCCAAAGATAAAAGACAGTCATGTATGTATGAAATCAAGTATAATGCCATCAAGTATAAGACAATCAAGTATAAAACAATCAAGTATAAATGTTTTGAGTATTTGTACAAGTAAGCAAGTAGTTGAGCATGTATCCCCCCCAAGAGTTAAAACAAGTACGAAAAGAGTAGGGGCTATGACTCACCTTAAGTCTATGTAACGAGAAATGAAAGTGGTAGTCGAATCGCGAAAGTCTCTAAGAGCAGCCTATAATAGAACGTTGCGACTTAGGTTTGGAGTAACGTCTAAGAATACGAAGAATTGCCCATATATGTCTTGCATAATGTTCATGATGTAGTACTTGGTATAAAGTGTAAGTCGTTGAATATAAATGGTTTATGAAACATGTATAGGTTGTATATCTCTTACTACCGTTCGGGCCGACATAATTCAGAAGTCATGGAGTAAACGTTCGAGGAGCCAGGACACTTTAACTCGTAAATCCACAACTCGTCTCGACGGCTTACTTAATGAACTCCTCACATGAGGCTCCCTACTATTGTAGTATTTGATAACATATATATATATATATATATATATATATATATATATATATATATATATATATATATATATATATATATATATATATATATATATATATATATATATATAATCTTTTGATCTTTAAAAGTTATATGGTCTTTAGCCGTGGCTTTTCCGTGACCTTGGTCATTATTACCATGGTCTTGAGACTCAACCTTGGCTTTAGCCATGGTTGTGGTCTTAGCTTTAGGTCATTAGACCTCTTGGTCTTAGTAAAACATAACTATTATTTAGTGACTTGGTACTTAAAACAGGCTGTTAAGAATTTGAAGAAATATCTCACTCGTAAAGGGTTTTCAGGGCTCGAGCTTCTTTGTTCCTGAACGAAAACGTCGTTCCGGACAACTTTCGTGTTTTAACTTTTTGATGAATCGGACCAGAAGTGGGACTTTCAAAATCAAAATTTGATCAGAATGCTATTTAGGCAGTTTTGCCGTTTTGGTTTCGCTAACTTCAAATGGTCATAACTTTTGACTCGTGTACTCGTTTTGGGTGATTCAAATTGCTATGTTTTCCTTGTTAAGTCCTCTTTAACAGTAAGTAAGTGTCAAATATCAAAGTTATACTATTGTGGTCATGGTTTTCCATAAAAATCACTAGTTTGCTTGTTTGCTTGTCATAAGTTAACATATGTATACCAATACTCGTTTTGTCCATTTTTAAACATCATGAACACAATAACAAGAACATATATAGCATGAAAAGAACACAAAGAGCATGAAAATGATATTGAGCAAGAAAGTGTAATAGGGTTTGCTTACAACTTGTGAAGAAACTAACTAGAACCAAGATCAAAACCAAGAACCACTACTAAATCTTCCTAAAATTTTCCAACCATAGCCATGCTTCCATATCAAAAACCCTATCTTATAATCCCTTGATAAACACTAATCTAACATAAAAACAACCTTTAGTAAAAATCTTCACTAAGAACACTTGGAAATTTGATGAGTTTTTGTGGTGAATTTTAGTGTTTTATGGTTGAAAGGTGTTAAGGATCATGCAAGGAACATAAGGCTATACTTATGATGGATGAAACTTGAAAGAATCATGATCAAAATGGGTTATTTTATGTGTTTGGGTCGTTGGTATTGAGAGAGAAAGGAAGAGAATGAGTTTGATTATTTTTGATTAAGTGTAAATGATATAAAATGAATGAGGTAACAAAATTGGTTTGTTATACTTTAGTAGATATTTTGTGATATTATCTAGTTATGACTAGGCTAGATGACTAGCTAAAAACACCTTATAAGACTTCCAAGATAAGATTGGTGAGTTGTTGATAACACCTAGTGTTTACGGGGCGAGTTTTGGTCCAGGTAATCGCTAATACTAAGTCTTAAAGTCACGAAACTTAAAATCGGGTATCCTAAAAATATGAAACTTGTAAATATATTAAATCTTATCAATATAACCTATCTTAGCATATTTAATGAGTGATAAGTTCTATTGGGTTGCTTAAACGCTGTTAAAACTGGAAACGCGGGTCTAAAACGCGTAATTCGCGTAAAACGCTGAACTGGAAAATGTAAAATTCCAAAACTTTTGGAATTGTCCTAAAATGAGAGAAAATCATATTTCTATTGTTTATAATGTTTTATGGATATATCGGGATGCTGGAAGGACGTTTAAACCTAAAAGTAAATCTCGGACACGGCTTTGTGATTTTTGCAGAAATGATCCGATGAGCGTCAAACTCTCGGATTATCGTTAAAATAGTTTAACTTACGAGAATATGAAATAAAAATTTCTGAGATGAATAGTGAAAAGTGAATAGTAAAAAGTGAATAGTGAAATTTTCGGGAATAAAAGTTAACCTGAAATTGCGAATTGTTACAATGCAGGACCAAGCCAGAGGTGTTCACAAAACCAAGCCTGGCTATAAGGGAAAAGACAAAAGGCTATGGAGTAATAGATTTAGGGGTTTGTTTTGTTGTCTTTTGTTATCCACATGTAATGCAACACTCCATTGTAATGAAACCTTTCTTTTGAATGAGATAACAAAGTTCCATTGTTCATTGAATTGCTTGTGAGTGTTGTCTTTGATTTCAGCCAAAGTATTAGTGGACAACAAATATACAACATACAGCAAGTCAGCAATATACAAACTTATACAACAAATAGTAGTACAAAAATCCTCCCCTCAACACAAAAGCATTTAGACATCAAGTTTTAAGGGTTAAGCATCCCAATACCTGTTACTAAGTACTGAAACCTTCCCACATCTAGACCTTTTGTTAATAAATCAGCATAGTTGTCATTAGTATGTATTTTGACAACTTGTATTAACCTTTTCTCATAACAATCTCTTATAAAGTGATGTCTAATTTCAATATGTTTAGTTTTAGTGTGTTGCACAGGATTTTTGATAGCACAAATGGTACTGCTATTGTCAATATAGATAATGGTGTTCATGAAATTGTACCCATAGTCCAATAACTGGTTTTGAAGCCATAAGACCTGAGCATAGCAACTTACAGCAGCCACATACTCTGCTTCAGTTGATGAAGTTGCCACCATTGTCTGTTTCTTGCTGTCACAACTCGTAATTTCAGATCCTTTTTCAAACGTCAAAATTTCATTATTCATCTCGGGAAGTTACTATTCATCCATTACTATTCATCATTTACTATTCACCGATCACTATTCATCATTTTACTATTCATCGTTTTCAGAGTTGGTTTAAGATTCCGAGAAATGTTCGGAAATTTGACTATTCATATGACACTATTCATTCCCGGAAGGAAATCACTATTCATGATTGTCGTTCATCATTTCGTAAATCTAGTTTACGGGGTATTCAAATTCGCGTAACCAGTTAGGTTTAGCTGCGAATTTATGTATCATCAGTCGGGACATGTCATATAGACTGGAGTAGTCTACATATCATCAGTAACATCATCAGCACTTTAGATCATGCACGGATATGCATTATTTCCATTTACGTATGATTAATTTGTAATTAACGTTACCACTCAGTTTTTGCTACTAACATATACCCGATACTTCTGTCTACGATCTTAATATATTTTCATACTTATTATAATAATATAAAATTTATATTATTAATTTACCCGGTGTTTTGAAACCATTTACCATATTTTCCGGTAAACGACTATAATTACGTCGAATCACGATATTTCAACCCGACAATTATTTTAACACCCGATTCTCATCAGGAATATAATTTCATAATATTTACAACGTTGTCCCATTTTATTTGGTACAGTTAAACTTTATTTCTAGCAAACTCGGTACCCGGTATCACCTAAACAACACAATATCTGTCAATAATACACCAAAGCCAAGACTTTGCTTGCAAAAGTCTTCCACCCTATCACCAAACCCACGCCCCCCCCCCCCCATTCCAATTATTCTTACACTTTGAAAATTCTCACTAACTTCATTTAATAACTTGTACTCTTGTCTCCTTTTTATTTTCAAACACTATTATATGTTTCAAGGTTTCTAATATACTTTCATTTGTTAAGAGAAAAATATCTCTCTTTCTCTCTTGATCTCCAACCCACGGCCAAGAACAACAACAAGAGAAGAATCCATGTTTTTCTAGATCAAAATATTTTTCAAGTGTTATTAGTGATCTATGTTAAGGTTTTGAAATAAAAACCTATAGATTAATTAAGTTTTTTTAGCTCCAAAAATCATCAAATCTTCAAGTAAGCTTCAATAACATCTTTTTAATCTTTTCATACTTTCATTTGTTATATTTTCAAGTTATATTAGTAACTAGTTATGCAAATATTCATGTTAAACATACTACTTATTACACATTTTCTTTATAAACATAGATCTATAATTTTTATTAGCAATATCATGAGACCCACCATTTTGGGAGAAGACTAGGAACCCATGACACCCTAAGAAGGTGTATGGTAGGATTGAGTATTTGTGGAGTTTATTTGAAGCAGTTTGGTTAAGTCTTGAACAAGTTTGGCACCAAGAAAATAAGTTTTGACAATATATATATATATAGTTGCTGTCCCATTTTGCAAAATGTGGGAAACTCAGGGGCTAGGGTGTAATTTTGGACCAAAGATTTAGAAAATACTTTCAAAAACGAAGCTATTGGCTAAAGAACAGAGTAAAACGAGTTTATAACGAAGAAGTTATACTAAAAACAAGTTAACGAAGAAAACTATGTTTTCAGAAAACTATGTTGCTATTGAACAGTTTTTGTGGACTGTTTTGAGGTGTAAAACTTGATCTAGCCGTCCCGACTTATCAAAAATATGTTAGTACGTTGTCCCACGATTCTGGGGATATAAAGAACATAGAAAACGAACTTATGACGAAAAAGATACAAGTTTTTGAAATCCGACGATATATATATAATTCCATCAGCACTTCTATTATAATTTTGCCGCTAAACTATTTTTGCGAGACACCACTTTCTCGGCTGTTTTTCTCCATAATTGGTAGGGTTTGAGTCCGAGCCGTCTTCATATGAAATCAAGATCTTCCAGCAAGCTTTTCAAATCAATTGGCCCTTCGTCGAATAGACTTATAACGAATAAACTACAGCCTCATCTTTTTATCTGAAAATCCTTTCAAAGTTATTATTTTGACAGCTTTTACTATAATAGAATTTTTCTAAGTGTTGAACATTATATTTTCAAGTAACGACAATGGAAGCGATATTTCTTAACCGTCGAGGCGAGTACGATCAAAAGTTAAATGAGACAACACCTAGATAATGTTACAAGGTTTTCAAAAATGCCGAGCTTTACCATTAACACTTAACGTACAATATTTCACGACTAGTTTTGCGAGGCCATTTTAGTCATATTTTCAAGTTATGAAAAGTGTCATTTTACGACAAAAACATTATATTTTCCAATAAAACACCAAACGAGGATCGTGGAGTACCGTTTCAACATATTTACGTGAAAAGTGGTTATTAACTTAACGTGATGTCAAAAATGTATTTTGGGACGATAAACATTATTTACAAATTTCACGAGTGGTATCGATAACATACGTTTTTACATGTGTAGCATCATTTCATTTCTTACATTAGAGACTATCATTCATATTAGGTTGCGGTTAGAGATCGTGCCTCATTTCAGTGTATCCACTTTTGTCATCGTAGCCATCGCACCAGGTGAGTCATAGCCCCTACTCTTTTAATTGTTTTGTAAACTCTTTGGGGGAGATACTTGCTCAATTACATGGTTTCAACTTTATGATCGTTTTACATTTAAACTCACTGTTCGTTTTACAATTAAACACCATGCTTGTTTTACTTGAAATGTGACTTGTCTCTTAAACATTATTATTTGTTTATATGACCTCATTGTCAATATTGTTTACCTGGCGACATTGTCAGACTTATTTTATATGACCTCATTGTCATTATTGTTTACCTGGCGACATTGTCAGACTTATTTTATATGACCTCATTGTCACTATTGTTTAACTGGCGACATTGTCAGACTTGTTTTATATGACCTCATTGTCATCATTGTTTATCTGGCGACATTGTCAGACTTGTTTATATGGCCTCATTGCCAAAATTGTTTATATAACCTCATTGTTAGAGATTGTTTATATAGCGGTATTGTTACAATTATTTTTGAATTTAGATACAAGTATTACTTTTGTTCAAATAAACCAAAACATATTGGCAGTGGGTTGTGAACACACAGGTTGTAAGTCTTGTATGGGCGGGACTTGCAACTGAGTGGATTTACGATGCCTTTTCTGGGAAATCTTTATTTAAATGCAATGTATTTCATTTGAAGCTAAACTGTATGAACTCACCAACCTCGTGTTGACACTTTCGCATGTATTTTCAGGTATTAAGCAATGGCACGCTACTGGAGGTTTTGGCAGGGCATGGCATGGTCATAGAAGACTCTTATATTCATTTGGGGACCATTTTTAACTATTTTAAGGGCCTACTTCCACACTACTTTTAACGATGTAAATCTAATACTTTTGGTTAAACAATTTTATTCAAAATGATTAAAGTGAAAACCATTTTTGTACATGTGTTGTAATACCAATTGAGTTACACCCCATCAGCATGTAAGCTTCCGCTGTACCCGATTCTGGGGGTGTGACAGATTGGTATAAGAGCTTTGGCTATAGAGAACTGAGTGTTTTTAAAACCTAGACTATAGCTACTTTCATGAAAACTAAAACCTATGACCGCCACGTGCCTGCCTGCCAAGCTGATGCCTCATTGGTAGTTTGTTGGTGACTTATGTGATGAGATTTGTACCTCATTATTAGATATATCATACTCATTTATTCTAGTTGATTACCATAATTGTCTTTCCTACTAATATGCTTACATAACTTATGTGTCTCATGTTACGCCTTTTCCTTGTATAGTTTAATCATTCGACCTCGAGTTTGGTCACTTGCCTTTGTCTTTCAGAACGTCTTTGTATTTGTGAAGGACATAGTTTTAGTATAACTGAACTGAGTATTTAAAAATTCATGGAACCTCGGTGGAATGTAGACTGGTCATCTACATTCGACCCGGGATAGCGGGATATAGGCTGACCACCTATGTCTGACTCAGAGATGAATTTTGCAACACTGAGAATAGTTATAATAAGATTTTGTCTGGATTGAATTCTCTACCTAATTTCCAAATGTTTCATTTTACATCACAGTACTCTCTTTCATCACAATCTCATTATGTCACAGCTGTCACAGTCATTTCCCTTCTCACCATTATTATCATTTCTCTTCCCCATAATATATATATAAGGAATTAGCTAACACTCTATAGATTTCTATGTCACTCATCACTCACTACTCCCAATATTGATAAGTGGATATTATCAATGACCTCCCTAGGAAAGACTTTCCATACCATCTATGAGGAGGATCCCTCGGTAATTAAGACCATTCAAAACTCAACAGAAACCTCAAGATATCACAAAACCATTCGAACCACTATTACTGGCCTGATCGCCAAAATTCCATCATCTGGAAAGTATTGGCTTGACTGAATTACAAGATTAGTTTCGATGCGAATGCTCACTAAGCAACACTATAGAGATACATCCAACCTCCTAACCAAGACTATAGAACCTTCAATTGAACATGTCCTCACCAATAGACATTATTCAAACATGTTAGACACCTATGCATTTGTGCAGACATACCTACCCGACTATTTTATCCCCTAATACTTTCACTTTTAAATGGATTTTTCTCCAAACTAAAATTATACAAAACATATATCTTGTAATAAATACTTTTCTGAGGCACTTATTTTGACAAGCAAATTCATTTTGGTTAATCTTTTGCAAATCTATTGGATGTTAAGAAATTTTAAACATCGATCTTTGGTAAACCATACTATCCATCTAATGTTGAAAACAGTCCTATCTTGCATAACTATTAAATTTGGAAACATCTAGAAAAATGTTACTTAGAAAGCCATTTGCTTAAAGTTGTAAACTCATTTATTCAGGGAAAGTTTATGAACAAAACATACAATCTCAAAACAAACTTTGAAAATCAATCACTATATTACATCACTTATACATTTAGGATTTTGTGATTTGATGACATAGAGCTTGGGGGAAAATAGTAATGGAGACTAAGCATCATAGGTGGAGAGAGACCTAATTCATGACATTCCTGCGAAGGATCACAACCTTATCCAAACATAATCTTTCTAATAACACCCTTTGACAGACTTAACCTTGTAAGATTTTTCCACAAGATTCATGATACCTATTTTAATTATTCCTAATATAGGAATTTGATTCACCTCAAACTCCTAGCGATTTCATTAAGATTCCTTTGGAACCACACCACCTATCATCTTCAGACCAATGGTCAGAATTAGAGAATGATTCAAACATAGGGAGATATGCCCAAATCGGGTGTGATTGATTCTGGAAATGGTTGGGCTAACCATTTGCTATAAATCGAATTCATTGACAACAATAGCTATCACAAGATTCCAAAGACAACACCATTGAGACACAATTCACAAACATGGAGAGATAAACCCGAGATACATTGGACCATTCAATATTTCAGACAGAATGAGCCTAGTGGCCTACAGACTTGAGCTCCCGTTAGAGCTCAGTAGTTTACACGATAAATATCATCATCTTTTCACCAATACCACTCTAGAGACCAACACAAACTGAACTTCGGGACGAAGTTCCTGTTAGAGGGGAAGACTGTCACAACTCGTAATTTCAGGTCCTTTTTCAAACGTCAAAATTTCATTATTCATCTCGGGAAGTTACTATTCATCCGTTACTATTCATCATTTACTATTCACCGATCACTATCCATCATTTTACTATTCATCGTTTTCGGAGTTGGTTTGAGATTCCGAGAAATGTTCGGAAATTTTACTATTCATATGACACTATTTATTCCCGGAAGGAAATCACTATAACGATTGTCGTTCATCATTTCGTAAATCTAGTTTACGGGGTATTTAAATTCGCGTAGCCAGTTAGGTTTAGCTGCGAATTTATGCATCATCAGTAGGGACACGTCATATAGACTGGAGTAGTCTACATATCATCAGTAACACCATCAGCACTTTAGATCATGCACGGATATACATTATTTCCATTTACGTATGATTAATTTGTAATTAACGTTACCACTCAGTTTTTGCTACTAACATATACCCGATACTTCTGTCTATGATCTTAATATATTTTCATACTTATTATAATAATATAAAATTTATATTATTAATTTACCCGGTGTTTTGAAACCATTTACCATATTTTCCGGTAAACGACTATAATTACGTCGAATCACGATATTTCAACCCGACAATTATTTTAACATCCGATTCTCATCAGGAATGTAATTTCATAATATTTACAATGTCGTCCCATTTTATTTGGTACAGTTAAACTTTATTTCTAGCAAACTCGGTACCCGATATCACCTAAACTACACAATATCTATCAATAATACACCAAAGCCAAGACTTTGCTTGCAAAAGTCTTCCACCCCATCACCAAACCCACGCCCCCCCATTCCAATTATTCTTACACTTTGAAAATTCTCACTAACTTCATTTAATAACTTGTACTCTTGTCTCCTTTTTATTTTCAAACACTATTATATGTTTCAAGGTTTCTAATATACTTTCATTTGTTAAGAGAAAAATATCTCTCTTTCTCTCTTGATCTCCAACACACGGCCAAGAACAACAACAAGAGAAGAATCCATGTTTTTCAAGATCAAAGTATTTTTCAAGTGTTATTAGTGATGTATGTTAAGGTTTTGAAATAAAAACCTATAGATTAATTAAGTTTTTTTAGCTCCAAAAATCATCAAATTTTCAAGTAAGCTTCAACAACATCTTTTTAATCTTTTCATACTTTCATTTGTTATATTAGTAACTAGTTATGCAAATATTCATGCTAAACATACCACTTATTACACATTTTCTTTATAAACATGGATCTATAATTTTTATTAGCAATCTCATGAGACCCACCATTTTTGGAGAAGACTAGGAACCCATGACACTCTAATAAGGTGTATGGTAGGATTGAGTATTTGTGGAGTTGATTTGAAGTAGTTTGGTTAAGTCTTGAACAAGTTTGGCACCAAGAAAATAAGTTTTGACAATATATATATAGTTGCTGTCTCATTTTGCAAAACGTGGGAAATTCAGGGGCTAGGGTGTAATTTTGGACCAAAGATTTAGAAAATACTTTCAAAAACGAAGCTATTGGCAAAAGAACGGATTAAAACGAGTTTATAACGAAGAAGTTATACTAAAAACAAGTTAGCGACGAAAACTATGTTTTCAGAAAACTATGTTGCTGTTGAACAGTTTTTGCGGACTGTTTTGAGGTGTAAAACTTGATCTAGCCGTCCCGACTTATCAAAAATATGTTAGTACGTTGTCCCACGATTCCGGGGATATAAAGAACATAGAAAACGAACTTATGACCAAAAAGATACAAGTTTTTGAAATCCGACGATATATATATAATTCCATCAGCACTTCTATTATAATTTTGCCGCTAAACTGTTTTTACGAGACACCACTTTCTCGGCTGTTTTTCTCCATAATTGGTAGGGTTTGAGTCCGAGCCGTCTTCATATGAAATCAAGATCTTCCAGCAAGCTTTTCAAATCAATTGGCCCTTCGTCGAATAGACTTATAACGAATAAACTACAGCCTCATCTTTTTACCCGAAAATCCTTTCAAAGTTATTATTTTGACAGCTTTTACTATAATAGAATTTTTCTAAGTGTTGAACATTATATTTTCAAGTAACGACATTGGAAGTGATATTTCTTAACCGTTGAGGCGAGTACGATCAAAAGTTAAATGAGACAACACCTAGATAATGTTACAAGGTTTTCAAAAACGCCGAGCTTGACCATTAACACTTAACTTACAATATTTCACGACTAGTTTTGCGAGGCCATTTTGGTTATATTTTCAAGTTATGAAAAGTGTCATTTTACGACGAAAACATTATATTTTCCGATAAAACACCAAACGAGGATCGTGGAGTACTGTTTCAACATATTTACATGAAAAGTGGTTATTAACTTAACGTGATGTCAAAAATATATTTTTTGACGATAAACATTATTTACAAATTTCACGAGTGGTATCGATAACATACGTATTTGCATGTGTAGCATCATTTCATTTCTTACATTAAAGACTATCATTCATATTAGGTTGCGGTTAGAGATCGTGCCTCATTTCAGTGTATCCACTTTTGTCATCGTAGCCATCGCACCAGTTGAGTCATAGCCCCTACTCTTTTAATTGTTTTGTAAACTCTTTGGGGGAGATACATGCTCAATTACATGTTTTCAACTTTATGATCGTTTTACATTTAAACTCACTGTTCGTTTTACAATTCAACACCATGCTTGTTTTACTTGAAATGTGACTTGTCTCTTAAACATTATTATTTGTTTATATGACCTCATTGTCATTATCGTTTACCTGGCGACGTTGTCAGACTTATTTTATATGACCTCATTATCATTATTGTTTACCTGGCGACATTGTCAGACTTATTTTAAATGACCTCATTGTCATTATTGTTTACCTGGCGACATTGTCAGACTTATTTTATATGACCTCATTGTCATTATTGTTTACCTGGCGACATTGTCAGACTTGTTTTATATGACCTCATTGTCATCATTGTTTATCTGGCGACATTGTCAGACTTGTTTATATGGCCTCATTGCCAAAATTGTTTATATAACCTCATTGTTAGAGATTGTTTATATAGCGGTATTGCTACACTTATTTTTGAATTTAGATACAAGTATTACTTTTGTTCAAATAAACCAAAACATATTGGCAGTGGGTTGTGAACACACAGGTTGTAAGTCTTGTATGGGCGGGACTTGCAACTGAGTGGATTTACGATGCCTTTTCTGGGAAATCTTTATTTAAATGCAATGTATTTCATTTGACACTAAACTCTATGAACTCACCAACCTCGTTTTGACACTTTCGCATGTATTTTGAGGTATTAAGCAATGGCACGCTGCTGGAGGTTTTGGCAGTGCATGGCATGGTCATAGAAGACTCTGATATTTATTTGGGGACCGTTTTCAACTATTTTAAGGGCCTACTTCTGCACTAATTTTAACGACGTAAATCCAATACTTTTGGTTAAACAATTTTATTCAAAATGATTGAAGTGAAAACCATTTTTGTACATGTGTTGTAATACCAATTGAGTTACACCCCAGCAGCATGTAAGCTTCCGCTGGACCCGATTTTGGGGGTGTGACACTTGCTCTGCCATGACACCAACCTACAACCCAGAAATTGGCATCCTCTTGTGGTTGACTTTCTATCCAAGCTTGCACCAGCATAGTCACTGTCTGAGTAGGTGACCAATTCCATAGGAGAATCTCTTGGATTCCATAATCCTAAATTAGGATATGCCTTAAGATATTTGAAAATCTTCTTCACAGCAGTCAAATGTGATATCTTTGGAGTGACCTGAAACCTTGCACAAGCACATACTGCAAACATGATGTCTGGTCTTGATGAAGTGAGATACATCAAGGAACCAATCATGGATCTATAAGTATGTACATCCACTGCTTCTCCACTTTGATCCTTCAAAAGTGAATGAGTATCTTTATCAGCAGGGGTGCTTGAAGACTTTGCATCAGTAAAATGGAACTTCCTTAATATTTTTGTCACATATTTATCGTTACTGATAAAAATGCCATCTGATCTTTGTTGTACTTGAAGTCCCAAAAAGATGGTAAGTTCACATATAGAACTCATCTGAAACTCATCCTTCATCAGTTTCTCAAATTCTTTGTACATCTCTGGCTTTGTGGAACGAAAGATAAAATCATCAACATACACTTGAACCAGTAAGATATCACCTTTGTCTTTCTTGATGAACAAAGTTTGATCTATTTTCCCTCTAGGAAACCCATTATTCAGAATATAAGCAGCTAGGGTTTCATACCACTTCCTAGGAGCTTGATGTAAACCATAAAGAGCCTTGACCACCTTATAAACTTTATTGGGATGTTCAGGGTCTTCAAAGCCTGGAGGTTGTGAAACATATACCTCCTCATCAATCTTCTAATAGAGAAAGGCACTCTTGACATCCATCTGATATACAGTAAATCCCATAAAAGATGCATAGGTTAGAAAAGTCTGATAGCCTCAATCCTTGCAACTAGAGCAAAGACTTCTTCATAATCAATACCCTCCTCCTGAGTGTATCCTTGAGCAACTAGCCTAGCTTTGTTCCTGATGACAATGCCTCTTTCATCTCTCTTGTTCCTGAAAACTCACTTTGTACCAATAACCTTCATCCCATCAGGCAAATCACAAAGTACCCAAACCTTCTGAATCTTGAACTGAAGCAATTCTTCTTGCATTGCCTCAACCCAGCTTGAGTCTTCTAATGCCTTGTACACATTCTTAGGTTCCATTTGTGACAGGAAACAGAAAAACAGACATTCATTTTTGTCTTCATGATTCTTAGATTCATAAACTTCACTGATAAATCCATGAATATCAGTCATCTTTGTCTGTTTTCTGGTCTTCACACCAGATTGTAAATCTCCAATCACATTATCAAGTGGATGCACCTTGTAAATAGTTTCTTAGGGAGTATGTGAAACATCATATGCAGAAGGCATATTTGTGATTTCCACATCATTTGTGTGAGATTCCTAAGTAATAGAATTAGACTTTTCCACATTTGGTTCAGCAGTGGAAACTTCTGGTATAGCAGTGGAAATTACATTAGCACTGCTTTCAGGAATTTCTTTGTTCTGAGCATCCAGATTCACAACATCTGCATCACTTTCTTTTTCAGCATCTTTGGAAGGTTGTGAATCTCTAATCTTTGAAGTAGGATCATCATCTAGAAAGTCTCAAAGTGGCTTAACAATTTGATCTTGATCATCTTCAGAATCTTTGCTAGGTTCATCTTCATCAACAAACTCTTTTGAACCTGCAAAATCATTAATTCCTGTACCTGATACAATAGGTACATAATTCATAGTATTTGTTAGTTTCTCAAGATCAAACAACTATTATGGACCTACACCTGTAATGTTAGGTTTATTTTCAAGAAACTCTACATGCAGATTCTCTTCTATCTTCTTTGTCCTCAGACTATACACCCTAAAGGCTTTGCTAACCATAGAGTACCCAACAAAGAAGCCCTTATCTGATTTGCCATTAAATTTACCCAGATGATCTATGGTGTTGAGAATTGTGACATGACATCCAAATGGTCTTACGAAATCCAAGGTAGGAGGTCTACCTCTAAATAACTCATAAGGTGTCTTATTCTTAGCTTTCACCACTAAAGCCCTGTTTTGAACATAGCAAGTAGTGTTAACTACTTCAGCCCAAAAGGTAACTGGTAACTTGGAATAAGTTAACATGGTTCTAGTAGCCTCAATCAGTGTTCTGTTTCTTCTTTCAGCTACTCCGTTCTGCTGAGGAGTTCTAGCTACAATGAATTCTCTCTTAATACCATTCTCTCTGCAAAAATCATCCATAACTCTATTCTTGAACTCTGTCACATGCCATAACATGGATTCATCTAATGTGGCCTTTGCAAGCAAGCAAGTAAGATCATCTTTAGCAACAATGTTCTTTATATCAATACTATATAAATTGCCTTTTCTAGGAATTTTAAGTAAAACCTCACTTTCATCATGTAACTTATAATCCTTAGATAGGACAAAACATTCATTATCAGTAAAAAGAACTCTGTGTTTCTTGTCACACATCTATGACACACTAAACAGATTATACTTAAGCTCTTTCACATAGTACACATTTTCAAAATCCAAGTTTCCAGCTTTAATAATGCCTTTGCCTGAGACTTTACCACCAACTCCACCTCTAAAGCTTACAAATTGTCCATCATAAGGCTTCAAATCTGTGAGATAGGACTTGTTGCCAGTCACGTGTCTTGAACATCCACTGTCTGAATAACCTTGATCTTCTTTAACTTTTGGATGTTCCTGCACATAGAACAAAGGAATTAGTTCCTTTTGGAGACCCAAGCCACAATTGACTTGGATCAAACTCGTGTATCAATATAGTTGAATCTGTCAAAGGTCATTGATACACCATTGGGATTGTTAGAGGTGTTAATTCCTTTAGGTTTCCATTCCCAACGTGCTGAGGCCTTCACATCATTTCTTAATTTTACCTTGTTCTTGTTTATAGAACCAACAGTGGTAACTTTTGGCCTAGCAGTGGCAACTGCTGGCTTAGTAATTTTAGTTTTTGGTACCCACTTCTGATTTTAAACAACCTTTTTCTCATAAAAGGTCATTTTACATGTTTGTGCAGATTTAACAAAAGTGGTAATAGGTTGTGCACTTTTAAAAGGTGATTTTGGGTAAGCAGTGTTAACTTTTCCAGCAGTTGTAAAAAGTTTAATGCCAGATTTTAGTTGAACTGCTCTGGGATCATATTACTGTATGAGGATGAGTATATTTTTGAAAATTGTTTTCATTCACCCTTGTGTTCCCAAAAACTTCCCTTCTTCCCTTATGGTAGTTACAGTTAGCATGTAGGTGATCAAAACTACCACATATATGACATGCTTTGTTATTCATCACAAAATCACACCAAATTGTTGAGACTCAAGATTATTCCAGTTCCTCTGGTTTCCCCTAGGAGCTGGTGACATGTTCCTATACATCTCATCATATTTTATAGTTGGCCTAGTTTGATGAGCTTGTTTCCTAGGCTCTTCCTTCTCAACTTTAACAACTTCAGGAACACTGGTTTCTACCTTAACCTTAACTCTTTCATCTACTAGAGATGAATCACTAGCACTCTCAAAGGCATCAATCTCTACCTTAACTTTTTCGTCAATAGCTTCTTTCACAAATTTAGGGCCATAAGTCCTAATTGGTTCTTGAAACTCTTCTATCCCTGTATGTGCTAGATCTATACCTGGACTTGCTGGAACACCTCTTAATGGTTGGGGGACAGACTTGTAACCTACACCTGATTTGGCCTTATTAACTACCTGTGCTTCCCAAATTTTATCTATACACTTAGACTGATGAGCTAATGTATCACAAGTTATCTGAACATTTCCATTATCCTTTTTAAGCTTTTCCAATTCTTCTCTAAGTACCTCCTTAAGTGCAATCTTATAGTCTAAGTCCCTTTTTAATACAGCAATATCATCATTAAACTTAGACTCATTGGCTCTGTAGTGTTGTATTTGTGTTTCTAAGACAGACAAACCTCTTTTATAGTTAGACAAAGTATAATTAGAGTCAATTAATTCAGTAGTTTGTTTATCCAAATGTTCTCTAAGTCTATCACACTCTTTTAATGCTTTACATGATTTAGAGCAACTATCATTAGGGTGTACCTCAGAATCAGAGAAAGCCATGAGAGCTAGTTCAGTTGCCACCATTGCAGATTCTGTAGGTGCTTCTTCCCATCAGCCATGTAACTCCAGTCATAGCTGACACCATCAATGGCTAACATTGACTTAGGTTCTTCCACAGTAGGCTCCTTCTTCTTCTCTTGCTTGTACCAGGTGGATTTGTTGTGTGCCTTTCTTGGTTTTCTGCACTCTCTAGCAAAGTGTCCCATCTTGTGAGAGTTGAAACACTCCACCTTTTTATTGTCATATCTTGTAGTCTTATAACCATTAATGATAATCTTCCTTCCTGTTCTTTGCCAGAATTTCTTTGCCTTCATACTCAGTAGTGCAACCTGCCACTTGATATCTATCTCTTCCAGATCATCATCATCCACTTGCTCCAGATCTTCATGTGTTAGAAGTGAGCCACTGACTTGGTTTGAGAGATAAGCATAAAAGGTAGGGTCTCCAAGTCTAGCAATCTTCTTTTTGGAGCTAGCAGTGGTAACACTTGCACTGCTAGTAGAAATGGCAATGTGAGTAGCATCTTCATCTTCATCACTTTCTTCATCAAAACTGTCATCCACAGATGATGATATAAGATCTAAGTTCCCAGAACTTGTGCTTAGCTTCCCTGCCTTCTTCAATCTTTGTTCAATAACTTTAAAGTTATTGTAAAGGTCATTGAGCTTCATTGTTTCCAGTTTAGGTTTGTCTTCCCAAACAATAACATTGGTGTGAAACTCAGAAGGTAAACTCCTTAGAAACTTCAAATTGAGGTCTTCCGTTTCTACCTCACTGCCAAACACAGTAAGTTGTATTACAATCTTCTGGAGTCTAGTGAAGATACTGTCAATTGACTCATTGTTTGTTGAAGAGAAATTTTCATAGTTTTGTTTCAACAAAGTTTTCTGAGTCTTTTTGGTAGCATCATTGCCACCAAAAACTGAGAAAATCTCTTCAAACAAGGTCTTAACAGTCTTGTATTTGCTGAAGGCTATGATTTGATCCTTAGGAAGGGTCATTAGCAGTAAACTTCTTGCCTTTAGACCATTCTTCTTTTGAAGCCTCTCTTCATTAGTGACTGGTCTAGTATTAAGGGTTTGAACAGTCTTGCCATCAATTGTCTTTGAAGAAGTACTTGGCTTGAACGAATCACCATACATGATGATTTCCCAGAGAGCATAATCTTGTACCAAAAAGAACTATTCTATCATTATCCTCCACATCTCATACTCATTGAGTTTGAGTTTAGGAAGCCTTGCTGCAATGTTCGACAGATTATTCTCCATCTCCAATGGACTTGTAAAAGTGAGTAACACTACAACAAAAGTGGCTTTTTAGGACCCTTTGTGTGGGACGGTATGATAATGGAGTCCTAAAAAATTGTTTAATAGGACATATGAGCGTTTAGGGTCCTTTTTAAATATTTGCTACTTAGGCGATGTTCTAAAAAGGTATATAATAGGATGGTCGATGATTTGGGGTCCTATTATCATATAACTTAATATGACACTTAAAATATGGATCCTAATAAATTACCTTTATAAGACGTTTATTCATTATGGTTGTATTATAATAAACCATAATAGGACACTTGAGTTTTGAGTCATAAGACATCAGTTAGTTAAAACGCTTATTCACAAAAAGTTTTATTATAGCAAAATTTAATAGGACCTTTGACACGTGGGTATTATAACGTTAACCTTTATAGGACACTTATGTACAATGGTTTTATAACATCATTTTTTTTAAAACGATTATTTGCAAATGTTTTATTATAACAAAACTTAGTAGGACCCTTAAAGGATGCATATTAATTATGGTTTTATTACAATACACCATAATAGGACACTTGATATATAAGTCATAAAACATTAATTATTTAAAACGCTTATTCGCAAACGTATTATTAAAACATAACTTAATATGACAGTTGACACTTTGGTCCCATAGATTGATACACCATCATAGGACACTTGATATTTGAGTCATAAAACATCGGTTTTATGGAACACTTATTCGCAAACGTTTTTTTTATAAGAAAAGTGAATAGGACCCTTGACAATAGCGTCTTATAACGTTAACCTTTATAGAATGCTTATTCATAATGGTTTGTTTATGATACACCACAATATGGCACATCTTTTTAGAGTCGTAAAACATCCGCTTTTTATAACGCTTTTTCAGTTTTATAGAACGCTTAATTGCAAAAGTTTTATTTGAACAAAAATTAACAGGACCCTTGACACCTGTGTCTTTTAACATTAACCTTTATAGTACGCTTATTTGTTGTGGTTTTATTATCCTATGCCATAATAGAACACTCCTTTATTTGAGTCATAAAACATCAGTTTTTTAGAACGCTTATTTACAAAAGTTTTATTTAAACATTAGTTAGTATGACACTTGATACTTGGGTATCAAAACTTGATACACCATAATAGGACACTTGATATTTGAGTCGTAAAAGTCAGTTTTATGAAACGCTTATTCACAAAAGTTTTATTTAGACATTAGTTTTATGCCATGTAGGATTTCCACTAAATCCTTATTATAATAATACTTCCCCTATTATTTTTCCCCAATTATAAACCCTAAATAAATAAAAACATAAAATGTCTTCATCCTCAAATAGAAGTAATCGGCCACCACCACCAACACATTGTGAACATGATCAACCAGTAATTAGGCAGACTTCGTGGACAATTGATTTCCCTTTAAGGCGTTTTCTTGGATGCGTTGAGTATTATAATGTAAGTTTTCTTGGATGCGTTGAGTATTATAATGCGTTTTCTTGGATGCGTTGATATTAGTGATGGTTGTTGTTTGTACCATATAGGGTTCAAAATGTAAGACATTTTACTGGCTAGATCCTGAGTTGCCTAATGACTATTACAAACAAGAGGTTTTTAATTTGATTCAAAAGGAAAAACGTTTGAAAGAAGACAAGTATGAAAAAATAAGAGATTTGGAAAGGGAGATTGAGTTTCAAAAATCAACTATGGAGAAGGAAATGTTTCTGCTGCAATTGGAGTTGAAAGAAAGCAAGTCTAGTGTGGTTTTTTTTTTTAAGAAAATTGTTGTTGTTTTGTGTTTGGTTATTGCTGTTATGTTGTCAAAAATTGTGCAATGAAATGCTTGTTATGTAGGTTTGATGTAATGACCTTTTGTTTAATGAAATGCTTGTTATGGGATATATGTGTAGATGCATTTACAGTTGTTGATGTTTGCTGAGATAGTAATGGATGCATTTACAGTTGTTATCAAAGAAGTTGAAGCTAAATGGGAATTGAAGTTGCAGAGAACGAGTAGTTAATAGCATGTTATGATAGTCATACTCTGTTACTACTTTGCAATTGTTTCTGATAGTATTAGCTTGTATTAGAATATAGACTAGAATGCCTTGTTCCTAGCATTTCAAGATCTAAATGAGTATTATTTTGTTGCATAAGTGATAACCATTTGAAGCTCAAAATCATCACCTATGTCAAGCTGTGAAGATGAGTTAAGCTCAAAATCATCTTGGGCTGATTACTTTCCACCTAATTGGAAATTCAAAGGATTAACAAAGTCAGAAGCCAAAAAGTCAAAAGGCAAGAAGTCAAAAGGCAAAAATGTTAAACAAGTTGAACAAGTTCCTGGTAAAAGGATACAAGTGTTAGGTCTTGCTAACAATGTTACTTGGGATGCAATAAAAAAGAAGACATTTGGAGTCAAAAAACCATCAGGATAATGTGTTATCTGTCTTTGTATTGTTATATGTCTCAATCTTTTGGAAGTTATGTATGGGTTATCTGTCTTTGTATTGTCCTTATCTATCAATGATAATGGTTAATTTGGTGCATTATTGCTGTACTATACTAAGCCAGAATTGCACTCACAAAATAAACTAGGCTTGATTCAAAAACAAAAATGACTGAGTGCAGGGCATCTTAGTCCTAATGGGGTGATTAGCAGACCAAATTAAAGCAACAAGATAAGATCTAGAATGCCAATTAAGCTCAGAATTCTCTAGTCAGTAGTACAAGCTACTAAAGGAAACAAAAAACAGAAGAGAAACAACAGTGAATAAGCAAAAATTAAGGTCTTAATATGGGCATTTGAGCCAAACAGTGATAAGCCATATTGACCCGTTTGACCCATTTGAGCCAAACACCCCTTAAGCAGGGTTGTTTTGAGATCTCAAAGTGAAAATATAAATAACAAAAAGCTAAAAAGTTAAAATTACCTAAATTTAAATAAGAAATGTATAAGAAAGAGTTATACAAACAGTAATGAGGATTGTCATTGATTCTTAACAACTAATTTTACATAAAAACAGGGACTATTACTATTTAGCTAATTGAAATCATTAAGCTTCTTCAACTGGATCTTCTTCATCGGCAATAACTAAGTCATTGTTGTCCACAACGGTTCCATCGAAACCACCTCTAACCAATTCAATATCCATTGTTTCGTCATGTTGAGGACAGATAAATGAGTCACCCTGCAAATGTGTTTCCACGTCATCAAGACTTGTTTGTTCATCCATGTCATAAACATGTCTGGGCGCTGTCTTGATCACAACTTGCCATCCTTTGTCAACACTATCTGCAACGTAAAATACTTGATGTGCTTGAGAAGCTAGTATAAAAGGCTCGTTATGAGCCTTCAATCCTTCAAAATTCAATAGAGTAAACCCGTTGTCATCTTCTTTTTTCCTTGAATCATTTGAAATCCAATCACAATCGAACAAAACTACTTTCTTGTCAATACCATACTCCAACTCAATTATATCATTCAAAACCCCGTAGTAAGTTACATCTCCCGTGATAGGATTGTTATCTGTAGCACTCGAGTAACTGTTTGTCATGGCCTGAAGATTAACCCCACTATTCTGTGTTTTCCTATTATGTTCTACATCTTTTGTGTGAAATCGGAAACCATTTATGATAAATCCCTTATATTTTTTCACATACTCAGATGGACCACTTGCCAAGCACCTTAGACTTTCTGTGATCCCCTCTAGCATGTAGCTCCTCAACCTGAAATAAGGCAAGATGTGTTAATTGTTTTGTTATTAGTAGGTCGAAAATGCTATGTCATTATAATTATTTTGCAAAAGTAATAAACCTGTGTATATGCCTTACATGATCTTGAAACCACGACTCAAAAGTCTCACTATGTAAACGTTGAATGTCACGCTTACGTTTTCTCCGATTTTGATGATGAACCAATGCCAGATGTTCACTGCAGTGTTAACAGATGATAATGATGATTACAACGACAACTATTAATCGTATAATATAATTTATGAAACTCACAACTAATATAATTACTTACGTTTGAAATTCATCAACTTCACTACAATTGAACAACACATATGAATGTGCTTTAGCCAAAATGTCAAGTTCCATCATTTCTACCTTTGTAGAACCAATCGGTCGACCCGCCATAGAAAAGATAGGTAAAACATCCTCATAACCATCGTCATCATTATTTCGACTTGTCTTATTATGTACGGTCTCAACATCAGTGGATAAGTACAATGAACAAAACGACACACACTCTTCAGCTAGATATCCTTCTGCAATGGAACCCTCCGGGTTATTCTTGTTTCGCACGTAAGATTTTAATGTAGCTAAATACCTGAGATATCAAAACCAATAATTTTAGATTCAATAATATTTTTTAATAAAGGTATTTACTAAAATAGTAATGTGCACCTCTCGATTGGATACATCCAACAGTAATGAACTGTCCCTCCTAATCTGGCCTCTGAAGCCAGATGAACCGAAAGATGAACCATGACATGAAAGAATGATGGCGGAAAAATCCTTTCTAAATCACATAGTATTTTTCCAATCTCGGTTTCCATTTGAACCAAATCATTTGGATTAAGAACCTTTGCGCATAATTGTTTATAGTAACGACATAGCTTCATCACAGTATAGCGCACGTGCTTAGGCAACACATTTCGCAAGGCAATGGGAAGCAACTGCTGCATCAAAATATGGCAATCATGACTTTTAAGTCCAAACAGTTTTGGAGGTTTTAACTCTACGCATCTTGATATATTAGCTGCATAACCATCTGGAACTTTCACCTTCTTAAGCGCACGACAAAAAATATCTTTCTCTTTTTTATCCATTGAGAAACAAGCAGGTGGCAAATAAACTTTGTTGTTATCTTGAACTATAGGATGAAGTTCAGGTCTAATGCCCATTTCTTGTAAATCTAGGTGTGCTTTTATATGATCCTTGGTCTTCCCATCTAGATTCATTAGCGTTCCAAGGACACTGTCACAAACATTCTTCTCAATATGCATTACATCTAGATTATGGCGTAGCAAGTTATCTTTCCAGTACGGTAACTAAAAAAAAAAAATACTTTTCTTCTTCCAATTAAAAGGTAAATTTGGGTTGCTCTTTACAAGTTTTCCAAGTTTAACTTCAAAACCATCTAATTCATCAAGTACTTCTTGTCCTCTTAAGCCACGGGGTTTCCTGTCTAGTTCTTCTGTGCCATCAAAAGAGTTTGTATCTCTTCTAAAAGCATGATCAGTAGGCAAATATCGACGATGTCCCATAAAACATTATTTTTTTCCATGAGTCAAGCGTGTTGATTTTGTATGTTTATGGCAGTTAGGACATGCAAGTTTACCTTTGGTGCTCCATCCGGATAAATTTGCATAAGCAGGAAAGTCACTGATCGTCCATAACAAACAAGCACGCATCCGAAAGTTACTTTTTGTTGATGCTTCATAAGTGTCTACTCCTTTACGATCCCACAACTCCTTTAGCTCAGCAACTAACGGTTCCATATAGACATCTATATTATTCCCAGGAGCAGATCGGCCAGGTATAAGTAACGTTAGAAAGAAATAAGGTTTCTGCATGCACATCCAAGGAGGTAGATTATATGGCGTCAAAACAACAGGCCATGTACTATGAGAAACACTCATTGTTCCAAAAGGGTTAAACCCATCACTCGCTAAATCAAGCCTAACATTACGAGATTCTTTGGTAAACTTATCATACTTAAAATCAAATGCTTTCCATGCCGGGGAATCTGTAGGATGTCTCAAGTAACCATCTTTCGTGCGACTCTCTTCATGCCATCTCATGGAGGCGGCTGTTTTAGATGACATAAATAACATTTGCAATCGTGGTATGAGCGGAAAATGACGCAACACCTTTGCTCCAATCTTCTTACGTGTATCAGCTGTGGTTGACTCATCTGCACAATCATCTTCACTTTCTTTATACCTTGACGTATGGCATATATCACATTCTGTTTTATTAATGTTTTCCTTCCAGTACATCATACAATCATTAGGACACGCATCAATTTTATCATAACTAAGTCCTAACTCTCGAATTATCTTCCTTAGTTCATACAATGACTTTGGTATAGAAGCATCGGGGAAGGCTTCCCTCATTGTATCTAGCATCTTGCTGAAACCATTATCACTACATTTCCCAACACACTTACCATGAAATAGTCTAATGATAAAAGAAAGAACTGATAAGTTACACCCAGGATATAGTGGTTTCTTTGCCTCTCCCAACACTTTATAAAAAATTTTCGCCTTTAGGTTTGGCATACTCATACTTTCAGTTTGTGTTCCCATGTCATCGGTTAGTGTGTCATCACCAAACCGATGGAAGGCATCATTCACCAACCCTTGCATGTCATCTTCAGCATCCAACATTGGAGCATCACTTGATTTGGAACTGAAAGGTGGAATTGTATAACCTTTCATAAACCCGACACATAACAGATGTGTTATAGCCTCCGTCCGATTTACCCATATCTAATTACCACAATCAATACATGGACATGAAATCTGTCCATTTTTACCCTCATTATAGAATATATGATCAAGAAAGTCGTCAAGACCTTTTTTATATTCAATGGTAAATCTAGGTAAAGACATCCAACTCGTATCCATCTTAAACCTAATTCAATTAACCACAGAAAACCACATATAATTTCAACAAAAAGAAAGGGAGCCTAATTCAATTAACCACATATGTTGTTTCATAAAAATTTAGCAAAAACGATTAGGGTTTCAATTATGAGGTATTACCTGGTCTTGATGATGGTGGTGAGTCCTGTTGGCAATTTTGGATGGTGGAATGATGTGGATTTGGATCTTAAAATTAGAAATACTTTTACAATTTATTTTGAAGCTATTTCTTAATTAATTGCCTAATTATTACTTCAAAGCTAGATAAACTAATTTAAATCTAAATATTAGAAATTAAAAGTCAAAAGCAAAAGTAATTTTTACATAAGCTTGAAAACTTATAAAAGGTAAAAAAAAATTATAAAAAGTTATCTGGCATAAAAAATAAACAGTAAAACTAATCTATTTTTTGCTTTTTAATTTAAAGTAATTTAATTAAAATTAACTCTAAAAATTACCTAGTGATGAGTAAAAATTATGGGAAAATTACTAGGAATGCTACAAGTTACAAGGAACCTAGGAAAAATATGAGGAGGGGGAAAATGGTACGGATAAGCATTTAAATAAGCTAAATTGCAAGAATAAGCTAAAAGGAACAAGGACTATATTAAGTATATAGATTATGCAATAACAAACAGAACCGGTACCCCAGAGCAATTGAAAGGGGGTTGTGGTATTGTGCATGTATGCTTGAGGTCCCAGGTTCGAACCCCACTTTTTGCAATTTTTCCATTTATTTTAATTTTTTTGATTTTTTTTTACAAAACTTTTTTATTACTAATTATAAGTAACTTTTGTTAAAACACTTTTTTCAAAAGTAAAAAATAAGCTCTCTATGAGCTTTTTAGCTTTACAGATGCTTTTGTTAAGCCAAAATGGATTTATAAAAGGCATTAAGCTACAAATAAGCTACAATAAGCTAAATAAGCTGTAACTACATGAGTTGTACCTACCTTAAGCTAAAACCTACCAGATAATCTAACGGAATAAGCTCTAGACCACAATAAGCACTTGGCCATATATCACATGCCAATCATGCGAAAACCAAGAACCTTGCAGCCCTTGTGGGTCCCACTAGGGTTCAAAGGGATCCAAAGCGAGACTTGATATGAAAAGGTGACTTATTGAGGTTTCTAAAAAGCTAGAAATAAGTAACTTTTATGAAACCACTTTTGAAATAACTTATTAATAAGCTATGTGCACCCCCTTGTGCTTAACAGTTAACTTAATAGCCTATTAGGATTTATGCACTTTTGAAAAAGCTATGAAATGAGCAAATGAGAAAAAACAGATGATAAACAACTTGAAACAAGGCAAAGGACACAAATAAGCACTGGGTGGTGCTTGGAACCTGTGGGCAAACTCTGAGTCACTCAGTGTATGTTTTGAGACAGGTCACAAGTATGAGTCAAATAAGCTAAGGGCAAAAGGGCTAGAGTCCAAAATAAGCACTAATCCAA
This sequence comes from Artemisia argyi, assembly GCA_030686995.1. Lineage (NCBI taxonomy): Eukaryota > Viridiplantae > Streptophyta > Magnoliopsida > Asterales > Asteraceae > Artemisia > Artemisia argyi. The sequence goes on along the minus strand of CM060678.1, from coordinate 74,767,741 downwards.
TAAGATGAACTTGTAAGCTCCCTAAAAAGCCCAAGGTTGTGTACTGGAGTCCACAGATAATCCAGATAAGAGCTTATGAACTTTGGCTAAAAATCAAGTACACACTGACCACCTAGTGTACACAGTCAAATAGGACAAACTAAAAGCTACTTGCAGCCCTATTAGATAAGCTATAAAGTGCAAACTAAGCTATGAACTAGAAAGATCAGCTGATTGGCTTTCCAAAAAGCCAATAATCACACTATGGGGCCCATTATTGAACAATCTATGGTCTATTGAAAATGGTCAATTTCCTGTGCATAGGCCAAGTACTTGCCCTGCAAGCTTAAAGAAGCACTTGCACAAGCTACAATAAAAATCCTAAAAATAAGCTGGACACAGATTTTTAAAGATGAGCTGAGGGACTATGATTTGTGAAAAGGTCAGGTTCCCAATCCAAATACAAAAATCAAAATAAATCTCCCTATTTTTGGATTTCTGAAACAACTATGTTTTTGACTTTTTGAAATTATGAACTTAGGTTGACTTTTGTGAGATTTGATCCTAATTTACTGATTGGTTAATGTGACTTAAGCTATATTAAGACTAATTTATGCTAGAACAACTACTTGTGAGATGATTTGAAGCTTATGCCACACTAATTTCCACACAGACAGATTTTAGGCCAATATCTTGGTGATTTTGACTTTAAAGCTTCTATCCACTAAAACCTTGTTTGTTTCTGACTTATTAGCTGTTAAGAAAGTTGTATGAATAGGCCTTAGTTACTGAGTTCAACTAATACTCACTACACAGACCTAACCAAACACTACTTTAAAACACAGATTGTTTAATAACTGATTTAACAGATTTAAAAGGCAAATGATCAATCTAAATCATAATACTGATACATAAGCTTCTACTAGGCTAAATTAAACACATATAAACAAAAGCAACCAACATTTAACAATAACAACTAACAATCACAGATTTATGAAAAATTGGAACAAAATAATGAGAGCTTGCCCCTAGGCTCAACCAAGGGCTCTTGAAACATGTACATAATCAACAAAACTCTCTTCTCCAACACCCCAACATAATCAACATAAGCACATACAGATTATCATCAAAGCACATAACAAAACAAACGGCCATTAAACATAAATATGCACATACCATTAAAATAATAACCATAATAAGTTTTCAGAAACCATTGTTCAGAAACCATTGTTCACAAACCATCCCCTTCAACATAAATACATAATAAGTTTTCATCAAAATGAGTACATAACCCAACAACATGAGACCATCAGACACAAAAACCACAAAAAGACCCAACAACTACCTTCATTCTTCATCATACTTCTCCAGAATCTCAATGGTCTCCTTCTTCAATGCTATCAACCTCTGAAAATCAGCCACAACACTTGCAAGAGATTCAACCAAACGCCTCTCAATGAGCTGGACTTCATGCATTGAATAATAAACATCCTCAGCTGCCATTTCTTCATCAGTATTCAACCGAAATACCTCTATCATTCTTTCTGTTCTCTTATCCACTTGCATTCTCATGTCGTCTCTGACGGCCGCAACATTTCTCATGTTGACCTCATTCGTAGGTATCTCCTGAATATTGAGAAAAATAAAACAATCATGAATCTTTTCGGACACACAAAGATCTTTCAGTTCCTTCAAGTATGGCGTGGCAGACATTTTCAATTAGGGTTGTAGTGAAAAAGTTATGAACTGAAAAAAGTATATGGATGAACTGAAAAAATAAAAATAAAACCAACATATATATAAAGGGTAGATGCATGAACTGAAAAAATTAAGAGTGTTAATGAGAAATGAAATAATTAAAACAAGTAATCATGAGAACTGAAGAGACTGCAGAAAATCAAAGGTCAAGTAAAACTTACGTGTTCCCATAATATTGATGATTATTATTTTAATTGGGATGACTCAAAGTGTAACCAATTCAGTTTCAGTTTGAAGCATTTCTAAAAAGAGAGGAACTAGTAACTCGGTGTTGAGTATAAATATATTTCGGGTCGGGTTTGGGTCGACCCATCTAACCCATTTATTAATCATGGTAGGTTCGGGTTGTGAATAAGTTAATTGGGTCAACCTGACAACCCGTTTAAGCTTTTTTTCTTAATCTGGAAACTTTTGTATCAAAAAAGGGTTGACTGTGTCAACCCAAAACCCGTTTAACCTTTTCAACCCGTGAATTTCAAAAAGATCACGCCTATCTTTATAAATGGTTATAATTTGAATATTATTTTTAAAATATTCATGATTATTATTTTCAAATTGAATGAAACCAAACTAACCAAAAAATCCGATAGTACACTTGGGTCATATGAACCGGTGATATTGCCCTGTTGTCGACCTTGATGAACCTTAATGACGAATCTTCATATGATTCTTTTTACTATGAACCTTAATGACGAATCTTTGCTATGAAACTTTTATTATGAACCTTTGATATGCTTTTCTGAACCATTTGATATGACCCATTTGTTATGAACATTTTGGATATGAACCTTTTGATATGACACTCTGATTAAGATATGATATCTAACTATCAGTTTGATACACGAGCCATTTCACTAGTCATGGGGGTTCCATGTCCGGGTCATTGATGCACCAATGGCATATATGACTCTAGTGTGTTTGAGTGACGTTCCACACCATCCCTTATATGTTACATGTTATGAGCTCAAGTATATGTTTGGTCACTATGTTATCTGCAGGGGAGTATGGATGCATCCTATATCTGTTATCTACAGTTACTGGATTATCTGTTATATGATATGATATGTTATGTTTCTGGGCTCGTGGTGGATTACTGTCCTATATCTGACTTGATGCGAAGCAATACATTCAATCATAATAGTCGGCACTTTATGATCACCTCGCGTATATTGGCCTCGCAAATGCCTAGGACAATTCCTCCGTTCAATATGTGTAGAATATAGGCTACAAACCATCCCCGGAATGTGACGTCATGGGAAGTCGGCTTACGTAAAAACTCTTGACGATATAAATGAATGACCGCATCCGTTGAGAGTTATTCATATTAGCTTTTTCAAAGTTATTATTTCATAAACTTTACGTTTATACCAAATCAATCCTGAATCCAAAGCAACACCCACCAACCAAACGGGCCCTTAGTTGATAACCCGAGCAACGACCGGGTAATACTCTAGTTCTTTTTTAGTTTCAAATACAATAAAATACCTATACCTATATATTATATATATACAATAATACAATACTTTTCATATACTGTATACTAGGTAGTATTAATTAATTTAATTATACATCAAATTATACCCTATCACTGATTCATCCCGCCCAGACCGATTACAAGCTACAAGGTGGTCGACCGCCCGACTACTGATTCACGATTTTTGCAACATTGGATATGAACCTATTGGATATGAACCTTTTGATATGACACTCTGATTATGATATGATATCTGACTCCCAGTTTCAAACCCGAGCCATTTCATTATTCATAGGGTTCCATGTCCGTGTCATTGATGCACCAATGGCATATATGACTCTAGTGTGGTTTACTGTCCTACATCTCACTTTATCTTTCGGGTCAACTGGATGCGGATACGCTTTAACAAACGTAGACCACTTAGGATAAATCCCGTCTGTAAGAAAATAACAACATTTTAAATAACGCCCGCGTAAAACAAATGAACTATTTGGCGCCGCTCCATTTCGGGCAGTAAGATACAACAGAGACTGATTACTTCAACACATTCATATTGTTGTTTGACCCGGGAAGTCGGAAAAACGAATGCCAAATCTACTTCAGTTTTAGTTTCACATACAATAAAATACTTATATATTATATATACAATAATATAATACATTTCATATACTATATATTATATATACAATAATATAATACAAATCTACTATTAGTTAATTTAATTATAAATCTAATTATAATCTAAAAATTTGGGGAAAACTTACACACCCACGTTCACATAAACCCGCTTAAAATTTTTGGGGAAAAATTCAGATTCATAAATAACTTTTGGCGCTGCGAAAATCAAGCATATCTTTTTGGAAATTAAGTATTTGATTCGATTTTATTAATGGAAATCGTTTTACACAGACGGTTAAACTCTCAATTTTGGTTTAGGGTTGTATGTGGGCAGCAAAACAAGGATTGTGGGTTTTCACTTTTGAATGAAGATCTGACTCAACAGGTAATGAAAACCTTTCTTGTTGTTATTATTATTATTGTTGTTGTTATTATTATTATTATTATTATTATTATTATTATTATTATTATTATTATTATTGTTATTGTTATTGTTATTGTTATTGTTATTGTTATTGTTATTGTTATTGTTATTGTTATTGTTATTGTTATTGTTATACATTGTTATTGTTATACATTGTTAGTGTTTGTTTAAACTTTGTGATGAGTCTTAAGTGTGTGAAATGGTGGGTTCGGGTATGTGTTTGGTTGACCTCTTGTGATGAGTCTCATATGTGATCATAAGTGCTGCTTATTTGTGATATGGTACAAGTTGTATTTTAGTTGCTCTGTTTATTTTAAATGAATGTTGGTATACCTGTGTAAAGTTGGGTCAAAGGATTTGGGTAGTGATAGTGATAGTGATTTGATATCAGTTTCTAGCTAATGTATTTCATTCTGTGACATGTAACTGAAGGATTTGCGTCTATTTTTGTTTGTAGATAATGTATTTCATTCTGTAACATGTAACAGATAGTGATTTGATTTCAGTTTTGTTGTTCTCAAATGACTATTGTTCTTTGCAATCTCATAATAATTTTATTTGTTTTGTGCACCAGTAATGGAAAATAAAAGGATGCAACGCCAAGTCACCACGATAAATACGAATGATTATGAAATGTCCAGAAGGACAAGGATTCAAGAAAACCAACAGAGATTACAAGCTTTAGGAGTGAAAAATATTGCTAAGTCTTTGACAAGTCTAGTAGAGAGTGACAACACAAAGAAAAAGAAAAAGAAACCAACGGATACCGGTGAGAAAGATGCAGATTATATGTCTGGTTCAGACTTTCATCTTAATGCTGAGGAAGATAACCCAGAAGAAGCGGCTACACAAACAAATAAAAAGGTACGAATAATAAATTTGGCTACTATATTTTCTTTATGTTTGTTTTCTAACAATTCTACTTGCATGAAACAGCATCGAAAATACATTGCTCCACAGTCCATGACTAGATATAAAAATTTAGCACAAAAATGAATGAGTGCTCCGAATGTCTCCAGTGGGCTAACATCTTCAGAATCTCAATCGCAAAAGGGACAACAGATTGATACAGGGAGGGCAATACGTAATAGGGTACAGGAGTCCGACCAAGTCCAAACGAGAAATGATCAACCAACTTCTGTCAAGAGAGGGAGATTAACTGCAACTGAGAGAAACTTAGTTGCAATTGACAACGATCATGACCACGGGGAGCGTGACTTGAGATCTGATGGTAACTATATATAAATTTCAAATACTATATATATGATATTAAATTACTATTAATTGTATATTTAGTTAACTGTTTTCGGTGGTTACTTGTTTTTTTTTCTTTTTTTTTAATATAGATAACAATGAAGACCTTTATGATGTTGAAAATGATGATATCGAAGACATACCTATGAATGAAGATATTGAACAACAAGCTACTTTAGAATATGATGTAGATAAATACATGGATGATTTGGAGAATGAGGATGATTGGAGAATGTGAACGATTTAACAAATGACGACGATGATCTAGTCGGAGAAGAGATTCAAGCTGAGCATTCTGAAAATGAAGAAAACCATGTAGTTACACAAGCTCAAAATGAAACAGGTTAACATGGTCTACTTGATTGCATCGTTTTAAAAATCATATATCATATATTGTGTCATATAAGTAGAATATATAATAAAGTTAAATTAAAACAAGACAAAAAACAACGCTAAGATATTGCCTCCATTTCAAATTATTTAGTATTTTAAATGTATACGTATCTATTGTAAATCATGTTCACTTTTTGTAGTTCGGATTGTAAGTAAAAGAAAGAGAGGACCAACACGTATGGCAAAAGTTTGGGCCCAAGAAAAAGGGGATAGAATTACTATTTTAGTTAATGAACACGAACAACCTATTAACGAAAAAAGTAGTCATCTGACTCATTTCATGGGAACCCTTTCAAGGAGTGGAAATTATTGTCCGATTTATAAACCATGGAATAAAGTTGAGGTAAAAAAAAAAAGCTTTGCTTGAACTCTTAAAGGTACACAATGTTAAATTTGTATGTTAATGAATAAATATTTGTTTTCTAATGTGAGCTATTACATTTTTTAGACAAAATTTGATATTCCTGAAGCTGGAGAAAAATGGATATTGCAATGATTTGGGTGGAAGGTGAAGAACTGGAGGGCAAGCGTTAAGGAACTCTACCATGATCCGTCTTTGTCAGTTAAGCAACAAATAAAATCTAGGCCAAAGCAAGTGCAAAAAAAACAATGGAAGAAGCTTGTGAAGTATTGGAATAAAGAAAACACTAAGGTGTGAAATTCTCTTCCACTTTAAATAACATTACTTAATTTCCCATTATGATATTTTAATTTCCTGCTACAGAGTTTAAGTGAAAAAAACAAGGCGAATCGGGCAAAAAAGAAGATGATCCAAAGAACCGGTAAAAAAAGTTATGCTCGCAAAAGGGAAGAGTTAAAGGTAAGTGTATGGAGAAAGTGGGATTGTTAATGTATCCTGTCGGTATCCACTTTTAATATTCATTTTCTTTTTATTCATACAGACATCTTTGGGACGAGATCCAACTCGATTGGATCTTTTTAGTGCATGCTTCTCCAAAGATGGAAATACCAAAAATGATGACACTGCAAATGTGATTGTAAGTAATATGCTTTTATGTTTGCAAAAGTGTATTAATAGCAGAAGTTAAACATAATATGCTTTTTTTCGTAATACATGCTTTTCCTATATGTGGTTCATGTCTATATAAAATGCAGGATGAAATGAAACGACTTAGTGATAATCTGCCCGAGGGTTCGATTGATAATCCTGGACCAGATGATATTTTTTCTGTAGTTATGGGTAAAGATCGAAATTAGGGTAAAGATCGAAATGGTGATGCAGGCATGTATGGTCTAGGTGTTTGTGCTTTTGCTGTTTGGGGTGTAATACCAAGTCGTTCAGCATGTCATAGAGAAAACAACGAATTGAAGTCTAGATGTGGAGAACATACTAGTGAAAATGAAAAGTTACGAGCCCAGTTATCAGAGAAGAATGGGTCGACGGATAGTTCCATTGTTCCACCTCTTACATCACAACATTCTCCTGTTGTAACCACTGAACCTCCACGCTTACGGGTATGTTCCTTTCTAGTTGTTATACCTTATTTTATCTTTGATAGCAAATGAACCTAGGCTACAAGCTTATGTATCAGTATTATGATTTAGATTGCTCATTTGCCTTTTAAATTTGTTAACTCAGTTATTAAGGGGTGTTTGGTTCTGTGTTGTTTCAACTGTGGTAGTTGCCTTTTCACTTGTTTATCTGCACACTCTGACCTCTTAGGTGATTTAGAACTAGTAAAACTATAAAACCAATGTTTGAACTACAGAAAGTCAAAATCAAATTACCTTCACTCTCACGGTCCACTGTTGGGACCTGTGAGGATCAAATCTTACCCACTTGGTCTAAATCTTGTTCATGTATCTTAAATTAGTGTTATCATAGCTTAAATAATCATAATTAGTGCATACGGATCAAACAAGTTTCATTAAAGTCAAAGTTTAAGTTCAAAATCAAAAAGTCAAAATGGTATGTTAGTCAGAAACTCAGATCTTGGGAGAATTTTTGTGAATTTTGTGTTGAGATTCAAGTCTTGAGATTTTTACATGTTGAAATTCCCCATCTAATCTTTTGAATCCCACAGTTAGCTTATTTTTATGTTTTTTTCTCTGGATTAGGTGATAGTTCAAAGTGGCCTGCAGGGCTAACCATTTCCCTGCACCAGGGCATCAGCTCAAAACCCCAACTATCCATGTGCCTTAGCTTCTTCATTAGTGGGCCACACAGTGAGCTTATTGGTTTTTTTGAAAGTCAATAAGCTCATCTATAAAGTTCAGGGCTTATTTCAAACTTTTGAGCTTATTAGATAGGTTTGCAGATAGCTTTTTGTTTGTCCAATTCCACCCATACACTGACTGATCAGTGTTGACCACCCAAATTCAAGCCTCCATACCTGCAGTATTACATCTGTTTAACCTAATACATGTGTGTTGACTATAAATTGATAAATGTTTGTTGAAAACTGAAATCTAGGTCGGGAATGAAGTTGTCCTTAAAAGCATTCTAAACTCAACTGAGACTGTAGCAAAAGGATGGGTGAGGAGCTTGAACCCAAATGATATAGTTGGTGGTACAGAGATTGGACGAGGATGGTGTGAGGTAAACATTCAAGTACCAACAAAAAGAGATGAAATTTTGGTGAGACCCTATGGGTTATTTACCACAATTGAAGACTGTGTTGGTGCAACCATAGTATGTCTTTGTTAATCTTGTGATACCAATAATTTTACTAACATGGACCTTAATGCTTATACATGGGTGTTTATTTGTAGGTGGTCCGTGAGGATTGAGAGAGATGATGCATGATGACCACGGACTAAGCTTCTTGTTGCGTTAATGTATTTTTTAATGTTAACAGACTTTATGTTTGATTCTGTCTACCTTATTTATGTTTAGTGCTTTTGTTATGACAATTGGTAATTTGAAATACAATTTCATTTTATTCATTTAATATTTAGTTGATGTTTTATTCATATCGTAATAATACAGTGTGCATGGTGAAAATAGCGTCCTATCATATGACTTGTCAGGACTTTGAAATTGTCCTATTAAACTTATTAACCGTCCTAACAATTAACTTAACATTGTAAAAGTGTCCTAATATGTTGTTATTAGGACGTTATTTAGGTTGTTAATAGACATTTTATACGACCAAAAATTTGGTTTCATAATCTTCTTTGAGATATTAGAACCCTTTTCTTGGTGCTAAATTAGCTATAATGTTATATGATAAGCGTCCTAACAATTATCTTTTAAGTACGCTTGTACGTGTATCAAAAGATTAAAATTAGGTAACAACGTTTTACAACGTTGTAAAAGTGTCCTAATATGTTGTTATTAGGACGTTATTTGGTTGTTCATATACATATTATGCGACCATAAATTTGGTTTCATAATCGTATTTGGGATATTAGGACCCTTTTCTTGGTGTTAAAGTAATTATTATGGTATATGATAACTGTCCTAAGAATTAACATTAAAAGACGCTTGTATGTGTATCAAAAGATTAAAAGTAGGTTACCACATGTTATAACATTGAAAAAGTGTCCTAATATGTTTTTATTAGGACGTTATTTGTGTTGTTTATAGACGTAAAATGCGACCATAAAATTGGTATCATAATCTTATTTGAGTTATTAGGACCCTTTTCTTGGTTGCTAAAATAGCTATGATGTTACATCATAACCGTCCTAACAATACTTTTAAGGACGTTTTTATGTGTTTCAAAAGATTAAAAGTAGGTAATCACATGTTAAAACAATGTAAAAGTGTCCTAATATGGTTTTATTAGGACGCTATTTGTGTTGTTCATAGACATATAATACGACCATAAAATTGGTTTCATAAGGGTTAGGACGCTTTGGACCTATTACAACCGCCTTACATGAAACACTTTCATCCTTGGTCCTGTTAAATGAAAGGTCCTAAAAAGTACTATTTTATGACGCTTATGGGGGTCCTAAAAAGCCACTTTTCTTGTAGTGTAATCTTCGGATTTTCTAATTCAAAGTATCAAAACCTGGCTCTGATACCACTTGATGGATCTAAACACACACCTTGTGTTAGATAGATACTTTGAGTATTTACTATGTAGCACGCGGAATTTACTACAGAGTATTTAGAAGATGCATATGAGTGATCTGTATGAGTTGTATGTGAATGAAACAGTATGAACACAGGGATTAACCAAACTTTAAGCTTCAATATTATTAATAATAATACGAGTGATCTGAATATCACTAGGATTACACCTTGAAGCTCTTGCTATTGATACGTACATAAACCTAAACCCAGGACCTCCTTTTATAGGACACAAGGAGTTCTTTACAAGATAAGCATAAGACTAATAGAATAGATTATACATAAGATCTTTTCTATACTTATCTAATACACGGTTTTCTAACAATTATCCCATAAGCAGTGGTAATAATATGTACTCCATCCGTCCCATATTAAGTGTCCATAATGGAATCTTTAGATGTCCCAAATTAAGTGTCCACTTGTACCTTTCAACCAATAAAATGAGACTTTAGTGGGTAAAAATAATATTTGATTGGTGGAGAGTTTAGTTAGTGGAATCTCCTAAAACTTTGTGAATTATAAAAGTGGACACTTAATATGGGACAGAGGTAGTATTAGCTGTGGTAATGAGTTTCCACTGCTAGTGCATTCTTCAGTAGTGTCTTCTTCTATGCTTAACAATGGTAACTGTTAGTTATGATTCCCTACAGTTTTTATATCAAAACCCGTCTCTTTGTAAATCTTTTTTATTAAAAAAAAAAATAAATTGGAAATTTTCCAATTTTTTGAAATCCATAATCTACAATTTGACTCACTATAATACAGTAATATAAATGCAATAAATATGTATAAGATAATACTTCAATCGAGCAAAACATAAATCCTAGACAAAATCCAAATTGAACCACTAGAATTCAACAAACTATAAAGAGAAACACCAGAATTCAACGTAACTAGCCATAGGATCAATCACGCCGCAATAAACCATGCACCAATGATGGCGTTCAACTCTTCATTCTCTAACGGATGCTCGTCACTCTAAGGTACCTATACATAAATTAATGAAATAAAAACATCAACAATCGAAAATAAATAAGATGTTTTTATGTGCAAGAAACAAATTGCAAAGTTATTTAACAAGTACTTACTATGTTCGGGAAATTGTCGTTTTGATTAATACTCATTTCAATAATTTAGCTCACAAGTAACTTTTCCTGCACAAGTAACATCGATCCATCCCGATTATGCAATAAAATAACAATCTTGATTTTATACATCTCTACAAAAAATGTTACAAAAGGCTTACACCAGCATCAATGCAAAATAGGATTTCCGAGATGTCTCTGTTCAGCTTCAAGATCAGCAATAGTTTTGCTGATTAATGACTGTAAACCTGGGATTCGGGATTTAATAACACCTTCTAAATGCTGTAATCAAATAAATTCATATGTCAACGCTACTTAGATTAAACAAAACATCAACAAACTTCATTTCAAGAAAACAGTTTCTATTTTTTGAAAATGGCCTACCTTTGAAAGCGTCTTTGCTAGATATTCAGAGCCCATCCTTTAAGTCAAATGCTCGTATTCTCTACTGCTAGAAAATTATTCCCTTTCTTTACGTCTAGCAGAAGTCATATCAACCTTTTTATTGATATATTGTTGTGAACAATTAACAACACCAACCCACAAAAACTTTAGGAGCTAAAATTTTCCTTCTAAGATCTTCAAACGCATTTGGCTGCATCAAGAAAATCTCATTAGTAGAAATAAATCGATTAGCATATACATGTCAACATATGAAATCATACTACCTTTTGAATGTAGGTATGGAGCGTATTCTCAATATCCTGTACGATTCCATCAGATTGATCATCTACATTCATTCAACATTTTTAGTTAGAATTAGCTCGTTTCACATCACAGATTTGTTTTCACAGTGAATTTTTTCTACTTAACTTACCAACTGTTAGCATTAAAAAATTATATTAAAAAGTGATGGTCATTCTCATTTATTGTAACGTTGTAATGTGTCGTAGTTTATGTTATTAGAATAGTCAATGGGCCTTGGACTTGGCAAGCTAATATGTTATGTGCTATGTTTCATAAGCCTAGTTATCCAACCATGTGACCAAGTCCAAGTCCAAGCCCAAGCCCATCAAAGCCTATGTATGGAACTATAAAAGGCACCTTACCTCTCATTTGTAAGGTGCGCTTGTGTGTGAAAGTGTGTATGTTTTTAATAAAAGCTTTCTATTTCATCTCTTATTCTTATTACATATTCACGCCACATACATCTTACCAAGTCACCATCTTTACTTCTTCTAGTGCTTATATTTATGATAAAGTTGATAGATTTAAGGTCCTACAAGTGGTATCAAAACGGATTAATCCAATGGCTTCTCACGAAACCAGCACCAAACAGATTAGGACCCGCTCTAGAGCCCGCGCTTAATCCAATGGCTTCTAATCAAAACGGATTAGGACCCGCACCAAACCAGCAGACTTTTGGACACATCAGTTCAGGACTCGTGCCTCAAGGAGCTCAGTCAACAAACATGGACGAACCTTCAGAACAAGAACTGGAAAATTTCTTCGAGTTAATGTTTGGTGAATATTATGGTGGAACTTCGACAAACGCATCTCAACAACATTCTGCTGCACCTGCTCAAAACCATCAACCACCACCACCACAGGATGCATCTACAACAATCGAAGCTGAAGCACTAACTACCTCAACATCATCAACATCTACTCCAGCAACTCCAGTTATTGAAACTGATCTACCAAGAGTTGATGAGCAAAACAAAAACACAAATTTTCAAGAAGAACCAACAAATAATTCAAACAATGATGTGTTAGAAGAAGAAGAAATATTTGAAAACCCATTTGCAACAGACTCTGCTGAATCTTCTTCAAGGTTACAAGAACCATCTAACACACATTTGTTACACCCAAGGTACCCTTCTACGTTTCAATGGACAAAAGACCATCCAATAGAACATGTTATTGGTGAACCTTCAAAGCCAGTTCAGACAAGGAGACAACTTGCCACTGATCTCGAATTGTGCATTTACATTTGCTCAATTAGCCTCAAAGAACCAAAGAACATTCGGGAAGCAATGGCAGAACACCCTTGGATAGAAGCGATGCAGGATGAAATTCTTCAATACGATTTACATGACAGTTGGGAACTTGTTGAACGACCACTTGATATACATGTTCTTGATCTCAAGTGGTTGTGGAAGAACAAACTGGATGAGGAAATGATTGTTATTCGCAACAAAGCTCGTCTCGTGGCTAAAGGTTATCCACAAGAAGAAGGGATAGATTTCGAGGAATCATTCGCGCCTGTAGCTAGACTTGAAGCAGTCCGGATTTTCTTAGCCTATGCAGCTCACAAAAACATCACAGTCTATCAGATGGATACTAAGACTGCTTTCTTGAATGGAACTCTGAAAGAAGAAGTGTATGTGAGTCAGCCAGAGGGATTCATCGACAAAGATCATCCAGACTACGTCTACAAGCTTAAGAAAGCAATTTATGGTTTAAAACAAGCTCCAAGAGCGTGGTATGACGAACTATCATCTTTCTTGCTCAAAAACAATTTCACAAAAGGAACGGTTGATGACACCTTGTTTATTAAAAATTCAAAGAAGACATTTTGATCGTTCAAATTTACGTGGACGACATAATTTTTGGATCAACCAATCCTAACCATTCAAAACATTTTGAAAATCTCATGAAAAGCAAATTTGAAATGTCCATGATGGGGGAACTAAAATTCTTTCTTGGTTTACAAATACATCAATCCCCTCGTGGTATTTTTATCAATCAAGCTAAATATACTATAGAGATTTTGAAAAAACATGGAATGGAAAATTGTGATTCTGTTGGTACTCCAATGGTCACTTCACCAAAAATTGATGCTGATTTGTTTGGGAAACCCGTCGATCCGAAGAAATATCAGAGCATGATTGGTTCTCTCATGTACGTAACTGCTAGCCGACCCGATATTCAATTTGCTGTTTGTTTGTTAGCATGGTTTCAGGCAAAGCCTACCGAACTTCACCTCAAAGAGGTTAAACGGATTTTTCGGTACCTACGAAGCACCATTAACATGGGACTTTGGTATCCGAAGGATTCGGGGTTTAATCTAACAGCATTTTCAGATGCAGACCATGCTGGTGATCAAGTTACTGCAAAGAGTACATCAGGTGGAGCACAATTTTTGGGTGAAAAGCTAGTAAGCTGGTCGTCAAAGAAACAGGACTGTACTGCGCTATCAACCGCCGAAGCCGAGTATATGTCTCTATCTGCGTGTTGTGCCCAAGTTCTTTGAATGCGGACACAGGTCACAAATTATGGCTTTATTTTTGACAGAATACCTATGTATTGTGACTCAAAAAGTGCCATAGCCATCTCGTGCAATCCCGTACATCACTCTAAGACGAAGCATATCAAAGTCCGCTACCATTTCATCAAAGAACACGTGGAAGAGGGTACTGTTGAATTATTTTTCGTTAAGACTGATTACCAACTCGCCGATCTATTTACTAAAGCCCTTCCAAAAGAACGGTTTGCCTATTTAGTTCGACGAATTGGCATGCGAAGCCTAACTCCTGAGGAGCTAGAACATCTTCTCAAATCTTCTTGAAAAATGATTTCAAAATCGCTTCGCTGTAAATATATTTTTGGAAAAACAAATTACAAAATTTGAAAAACCAACAAAAACAAAATACAAAAATATAAAATTTTCAAAAAATACAAAAACAATATAAAATCAATATCCAAAAATATTCTTCTCACGACATGTCTCTCGTATAAATCAATATTCTGTACGTTTCTAGAAATGTCATTCAACAATGATACGGATATGTACAGATGCTTGAGCGGGAGTTCTTTAAAATGTTTTTCTAAAACATGTCGTTTCTCAAAATCTTCCTCACAATGGCTTTCGTATACATCAGTACGAAACCCGTACTTAAAGATGACTTCTGATCATTTCAAATCAAGGACTCATACGTTCAATGATGAACTCTTTTTCAAAAAGTTTGAGTCTAAACAAACGAAAAAGATTTCAAGGATAAACTCGTTTTCAAACAATATTCTTGAGCATTTTTTCAAGATTGTTCAAAAGATTTCTCAAAATCTCTCAAAATTAGTGCTCAAGATAACTCCCTCAAAACCCTTAATTGATTTTAAATATGCTATCATTAAGGGGGAGTACAAAAAACAAAATGTTCCAAATTCATGCAAAATCTGTCTTTCTCTCCAAAAGCTTTTTCCTTAATCAGTTGGTATCAAAAATATCACAATATGCTATTTTTGAGGGGGAGAAGACATGATTAAAATGTGATCAAAGATGTTTAAAGTTTGTGACTGAATCTCAAAAAGAGCTCGACTCAGTAAGTACCTATGAATTGACGAAGCTTAAAATGTCAGTAATCGAAAAGACTTGTCCTGGACAGGTAATAATTTCAAGCTAGTCTAACTAGTGATGTAAGCGTGTCTCGAATAGGACTTGTCTGAGTAGAATGTACCATATCGAGAGACTTTCTTTGGACTTGACCAGGACGGGTAATAATTTCAAGCTAGTATAACTAGTGATGTAAGCGTGTCTCGAATCGGTCATGTTCACTGAAAGTGGATCAATTCAAAAAGTGCAAACTCCTCACGCATGTGCAAATTTCTTAAGAATTCATGAGCATATGTGAAAGGGGAGTCCTTCAAATGAAATTCAAAACTCTCAAAGTGTCAACAATGTGTTTTATTATCATAAACACTTTGAGAGATTTTCAATGAATGGTTTTATGGCAATGATAGGATAGTCATGGAGTTATAAGGTGACTAAGGTTAGGAAAAACCGTCCTATGATCCGCCAGAGCCGGAGGGATCTACCCAAGGACAATTCCAATAGATTAGAATTAGAAGTCCTTAGGTATGATTGAAAAAAAGGAGAAAATGAGAAAGGAGAAAGAAGGGGTTGAAGAATTAAAAAGAAAAGATATGAAAAAGGGTGAAAAGAAATAGCCCTCCATATGTTCAAGCTTAGGGCAGACACCGAGTTCAATTCGTATGCTACTGGTCGTTACTAAGGTGACACCGGTATTGAAGACAAGACGTCATGGACCCAGTGACGCACTGCACTAAACCTTCTAGCCACTCAAGTTC
The DNA here is from genome assembly GCA_030686995.1 of Artemisia argyi. Lineage (NCBI taxonomy): Eukaryota > Viridiplantae > Streptophyta > Magnoliopsida > Asterales > Asteraceae > Artemisia > Artemisia argyi. Next base: position 74,751,686 of record CM060678.1, on the reverse strand, counting down.
TCTTAAAAGAGCTTGTTTCATTTTCACAGGGAACCGGTGCAATCTATCGACCTGTCTCTTAGAGATGGTTGATATTGAAGCAGGAGACCTCTCCCTAATCTCCGCATAGGAAACCATATGTGCACTTATCGAGTCTAGAGCCCCGAGATTCATCAAAAGGTCTCATAGGAACACATAATATTCCTACACTGGTTGTTCAACATTAAGGATGCCATATGTAAACTTAAGAGTCCTACGTAGATCTTAGCAATCTGCCAGAACATTTATGAGAGGATTCACATTTGTGATTCTCAATGATTGAATGGAAATTCCTGCCAGGGTCGACATCAAACAGCCCTGACAGCAGGTCACTTCGGTAATTCTTTATGGGTTACGCTTAGTGTTCACGGTGGTTTCAAATGGTCTACAGTCGTAGAGTGATCCCCAGCGACTCACCCAGTCATTAAGCTACTAAGTAGGTCTTGTAAGCTCTCTCGAGAGTATCTGACATGGGAACGGCCTTGGTAAGGGTTAGAAGGAGTCTTCACACTATGCTGTTGATGATCTCTAATTCTTATCTGTAAGTACCGGATGTTTTATTGCTAACTGTTTACCGGCAGGGACACTTCATCTCCATGGCGAAGGATTCCACATGCTCATACATGCATCTCGAAGTCAAAGGAAAATTCTCACAAAGATCAAAGAAACGAAAGATTCAAAGAAAGATTCTACGCAATGTGAAAGAATCTACTAAAGTAAAGTGATAAAAGATCTATGTGAAAAGAACGAGAACTACAAATGCATGTATCACAAAGACTAAAGATGTATGAGCATGTTGGAATGGCGAACAACCACCACAAACGCAGAAGTGACGAAAGGCAGATTGCTCCACATCACAAAGGAACAAAGAACGATGAAAAGTCAGTCATCAAAGATCACAAAGCATGAAGGAACAAAGACTAAAGATTATTCCACTACGACACACAATGGTCAGCAACAAAGAACAAAGAAGACCTAACCACGTGGAGCATCATTTGAATGACCACCCCTTAGGGGGAGATTGTTAGCATTAAAAAGTTATATTAAAAAGTGATGGTTATTCTAATTTATTGTAACGTTGTAATGTGTCGTAGTTTATGTTATTAGAATAGTCAATGGGCCTTGGACTTGGCAAGCTAATATGTTATGTGCTATGTTTCATAAGCCTAGTTATCCAACCATGTAACCAAGTCCAAGCCCAAGCCCATCAAAGCCTATGTATGGAACTATAAAAGGCACCTTACCTCTCATTTGTAAGGTGTGCTTGTGTGTGAAAGTGTGTGTGTTTTTAATAAAAGCTTTCTATTTCGTCTCTTATTCTTATTACATATTCACGCCACATACATCTTACCAAGTCACCATCTTTACTTCTTCTAGTGCTTATATTTGTGATAAAGTTGATAGATTTAAGGTCCTACACCAACATCTTTTGTGAGGCCAGGAAGATCAACCTGCGTCAACTTGACCACTGTGAAGATCAAAATTATCATTAAAACATGCTTAGCCAATTTGCTATAGGCCTATGCTAGTAAAATTTACATTGAAATGGCGTTGTTGATTATCATAAAGTTGCCATTTGGAGAGTAGATTATAAGTTGAATCGGGACACTTGAAACTTGTTTGGTTTGCCCCATTTCCCTATTAATCTCATCTAAAATCTATTTTCTCATAGCAGCTACACATTACAACATCGCCACAATTGTTATATAGTGCATGATGTAATACATAAAATCTATTATTTGTGGTGCATCACTTGAAACAAATATTATATGGTATTGTATAGTCTGATAAAATTATCATTGATCCTTAAAGAATAACAAATATTTTATGAAGTAAGACTCGTACCAAAATCATAAAACTTTCTTGATGGAAGGTGGAGAAACTCTGCGTATTCTTTACCATTGTCTATCTTATGAAGCTGGAAAAAAGAACAAATTCACATCCTAAGCTCTTGCCCAATTTGGAATTTTTTTAATTAAAATATCAAAAATTAGTGAAGTTAATATGATATATTGAGACACCTGATCCTCTTGGCAAGAAGTCCTTGCCAAACATACTTTCCAACACCTATGACTTCTCGGAAATTTGTCAAATTTAGACAACAGATACATATAATATGTTATTTAGAGACACAAACCCAACTTAAAACTTACATAGAGCTATAGAAATGAAAGATAAGTGGTGCATGCATATATTAAAGCAAGTATCTTGCATGTAGGGGTGTCAATAGAATCAGGTTGACCCTACATGACCCGACCCAACAAAGCTTATAAGGTCAGGTTGAATCGGGTTTAAAAGTCTTATTAGGTTGTTTTGACCCAAACTCGATAACCCGACATAGTTATCGGGTCGGGTTAGAGTTAATTTATTTTTTGTTATCGGGACAACCCGATAAGACCCGAAGTTTTTTTTTCTATATTTTTTCCACTAAAATTTAATAAAGCCACAAAGTTTATATAATCACGAGGACATTTCAATCAACAATTTCATAGCTACTTAGTTCATTTACCATAGGTCACATGCCTTTGTTTTTCTTTGGATTATACTTTTTTAATATTTAAGCTTCTTAAACTATGTTGACCAGTATTTAATATCACGTCAATATTGATTATGTATTTGATACACATGCACGTAAACAAATAGGGATATGCACCCATTGACAAATTATACACACATATCACATTAAATACAAATGTTTGCAAAAGCAATAATGATAAACTAATTAACCAACATTGATACAGTTTAACAGGAACATTTTGATTCTACCTGAACATAGTAATAGGCTAATAGCCCAACGGTTCAACTTCATGCAACTATAGATTTGACTATTGTTACTGTTTCTTTTTTTACACAAAGGCTACTGCCTTGTGGTTTATACATTTTCAAGTTTTCTTGACACTCGCCTCTAATTTTTAGTGGTTATTTATTTGTGCAATAAGCCTACTTAAATTATAAAATAACTTTGAGCAATAACTTATTTTATGGATAAAATAAAACAAAGGAACCCGACTGACTCGAATCACCCGACCTGACAACAACCCAAACCCAATTACTTATCGGGCCGGGTTGCGGGTTACTTTAAAAAAATTAAAAACCCAATTCAACCCGACCCGATAACACCCCTACGGCCCTACCTGTATGCATATCATCCATTTTGAAGATAGTTAACCTGGCCACCAACAGCAGCAGTGGAGGGTAAAGAGTACCAAAAAGTATGCAATGAAGTTGTATCACCATTGTCTCCCAATGTCATGCATGCTCTCGGTAACTTGTTCACTAAACTTATTAAACTCTCCATTAATTCTATGTGTTTAAGTGTGCTTTTGTGTTTAAGTAACAGTGTGAAAGCCTAGTTTCCATAATTTCGTTCACAAAAATACATTTGAGAACAGGGGCGGAACTACTTAGTGTTTGGGGGCGGTGCCCTCCATGCTTCGCCAAAAAATATCAATTTTTACAAGCCACTAGCACCATATTTATTAATCCCCTTTTGAAAACCCAGCTTATTCGTAGTACTTAATTGAAATTTTGCTTGACTCCAATTTCCCTCGCCTTTAAATCAGAAACTTTATCTTTATGAAACAAGTCAGGAATAACCAAATCATCAATATCTGAACAGTCTTATCAGAATTAACTATATATCTTACCAACTTAACAACATGACCTGGATCATGAATTCTTGTCGATAACCTGATTTGAGAGATAGCACATCAAGTCACAAGTCCAACTACTCATACAACCATGTTTTCTAGTGTCACTGAAACAAGAAGAGAAACGTTATTTCGATAACTAAGATGAATAAAAGTCGTCTATTTTGGTCAAGCATTATATCGAACAGTTGGTGTACATGTCCAAAACAGAAAATGACCAACATGTGTTCTACAAGGGATACCACTTTTTCAATGGAATAACACTTTTTGCATCAAATTTTCACATGTATAATCCTCAAAAGTAACTTTCTAAACTATACCATATCAACATCTAAAATCGATAAAAAGATATCAAATATACTTGCATAAAGCAAAAAGACACGTACATAAATCACTCATAAGAAACGTAGGCATAAAAGGAATCCGATCGATTATTACCGGAACCATCATCAAAGCTGATAAACTACTTGAAATAAAACCTAAAATTGATCCAATGAAGATATACTCGAGAAGGTCATGAGGCTGTGGTGGTGTTGTGGTGGTTTTGTGGTAGCAGACTGATGGTGGTGTTATGGTATCGACGAAAGAGCGAAGAATAACGAGGCAAATGGTGTGATGTGTGGTATGATGTTGTCATGGTGGCGGAGCGAAGGGTTTAAGAGAGTAATTGGTAATAATGAGTAAAAATCTAATAAAAGGATGAAGACTTGTGAAAACAGACGGAAAAGTAATAAAAGGATGAAGAATTATGAAAACAGATGAAAATGTACAAAAGCAAATGAAAAAAGTAATAAAAGGATGAAGACTTGTGAAAATAGATGAAAACATGTGAAAACGCAAATAATGTACAAAACGGATGAAAACGTATAAAAATGGATAAACACGTATGAGAACATATGAAAACATAGGAAAACGTCTGAAAACGGCCAAAAAACGAACGAAAACTGACGAAAACGTATGCAAATGGAAAAAACGTATAAAATTGTCTGCAAATGGCAGAAAGCGTATGAAAATGGACGAAAGGGTATGAAAACATTTGAAAATGGTCAAAAACGTATGAAAAGGACGAAAACGTATGAAAATAGAAGAATGTATAAAAACAGATGAAAAGGTATAAAAATGCACGAAAACGTATTAAAACGGGCGAAAATGTCTGAAAATAGACGAAAACGTATGGAAAATTATAAAAACATCCGAAAACTTATCAAAATAGCTGCAAACGTAAGGAAACGGACATCAAACATTATGAAAACGAACGAAAGCGTTTAAAAATGCACGAAACGGACGAAAATGGATGAAAACGCCCGAAAACGTATAAAAACGTCTGGAAATGACCGATACGTATCAAAATGGACGAAAACGTATGAAACAGACGGAAACTTATAAAAATGAATGAAAACGTATGAAAACGGATATAAACGTATGAAAACGGACAAAAACAAACGAAAATGTATGAAAATGGACAAAAACTTAAGAAAATGGACAAAAACGTATGAAAACAAACAAAAATGTAAAAAAACAAGAAAATGTTTTTATTATGAGATAGTTATTTGTCATTCCAAACTTTGGAGGTGATTCATTTTGCATACCTTTTTCTATGTTTATCTACGTTTTCATACGTTTTTCTTTGAAAACGTACAAGAAGGGATGAAAACGTAAAAAAAACATATGAAAACTGATGAAAATGTAAGGAACGTATGAAAACATATGAAAATGGGCGAAAACGTATGAAAGCATAGGAAAACGGCCAAAAATGTATGAAAATAGACAAAAACGTATGAAAGTGTCAGAAAATGGCCGAAGGCGTAAGAAAACGGATGAAAAGGTACGAAAATGTCTAAAAATGGTCGAAACGTATTAAAACAAACAAAAACGTATGAAAACGGACGATATCGTATGGAAATGGATGAAAACTTCTGAAAAAGGACAAAACCATTTGATAACGCCTGAAAACATATGAAGAATGGACGAAAATGTATGCAAACTTATAAAAACAGCCAAAAACGTATAAAAAATGACAAAAATGTATGAAAATGTATGGATACAGACGAAAACGTATGAAAACATATAAAAATGCATGAAAACATATGAAAACATTGAAAATGACTGAAAATAGACGAAAACGTATGAGAACATATAAAAATGTCTCAAAACGGCCGATAACGTATCAAAACGGACGAAAACGTATGAAAACGTATGAAAACAGACAAAATCGTATAAAAACGAACAAAAACGTATGAAAATAGCCGAAAAGATATGAAAACGGACAAAAACTTATGAACGGACAAAAATGTATGAAAACGTATAAAAACAAGAAAATATTTTTATTATGAGATAGCTATTTGCTATTCTAAAAAAGGCTTTTGGTATATGTGAATTAATAAGAAAATAATAATGACAAGAAAGACAATAAAAGACAACAAAATAGGTTTAACCAATTAAACCTTTGATTAAATCCTCACAATTAGATCAAATTATATGGATGGTGGGGATGTGTCCCTCAGTATGTAGAAAAATAAGGGTATATAAATGAATTTATCTCATCTAGTTTGTTTTCAGAGGTTGAAAAGTTATTGACGCGGATAGCTACATGTTCAAGAAAGTCACTAATATATAGACACTTTTACCAATATGGTTCAACCATGTCGCAAGCTAACGACACCTATAGCAACATCTTTTTAGAAAGTCGTAAATTAGCGACTTTCCTAGCAAGATGGTAGAGAATGACGTAAATATAGCGACGTTTATTACGACACTAACTGCAACAATTTCATCTCGAAACTCATCGGGACATTATTGGCGACATAGTTTGCGATTTTGACAGCATAATGATGCTAAAGCAGTCGCCACCTATGTCGCAACTTTGCGACTTCAAATAGTATGTCGCTAAGTATGACGCTAAAAGACCTTTTTCTTGTAGTGATTATTTTCCAAATTTAGGTGTACAAGGGGGTGAAGAGTCATTGAGGGATGGAAGTTCAAAATAAAGAATACTCGCACTAGTTGTTTCTTCAAAAATGGTGCCTATAACATAAATACATAGAGACATGTCTTTACCTACACACCATTGTCATTGATTGTGTAAAAAGACCGGTTTTTACCCACAAAACAAGTTTTTATGTGTTTTGTATTATGAAAACAGGTTTTTTCAAGAAAACCAATCTCAGTTCCTTCCATTCCCTTTAGTTTTTTTACCATAGGAATAGGGTTTTATATAACCAGTCTCTATTTGGGGGTGTTTATTGCCTTTTGTGTAGTAGTGAGTAGAAAATGTTAGGAAACCTAAACTAAAAAGATGAGTTTGGAAAGCAATAGGAAAGTTGTTCACTGATGTCAGTTATCAATGCAGACCTACAGAAAAACATTTGCTAATATTGGTTATCAATGGAGAACCACTAGAAGAAAATTTACTTTAGGAAATCAGTGCCCCTTAACTAGAATGACCAATCCTATGTTAGTAACTATTAAGGAATGAAAGCCAACTGGTAGAATTTTTCCTTTAGAAACACAATGCCCTATTACTAGGACCATTGCATCAAATAGTGAAATTTCCATTGAGAATACCATTGCATCTATGAATCCTGTCATTCCTAAATTTGTGTGTGCTAACCAAACGGACCCCAGTTGCACATGGGGATCCACGTTTTTCAGTTATCCATCCTTGTCTGTTTTCAAATGCAGGTCGTAGAAATCATCCTTTGGTATTTGGACTCAGGCTGCTCAAAACATATGACCGGGGATCGCTCACGGCTCAGGAATTTCATGAAAAAGTTTATCAGGACAGTTAGATTTAGGAATGACCATTTTGGAGCTATTATAGTGTATGAAGACTATGTGTTTGGTGACAACGTAATCCAGGGTGTACTACGTGGAAGGACTTGGGCACAATCTCTTTTCTGTTGGTCAATTTTTCAATCCCGATCTTGAAGATGCCTTCAGAAAACACACATGCTTTGTTAGAGAACTGAATGGAATATATCTTTTTAAAGGCAGTCGTGGCACAATCATTACACCATCTCTATCGAAGACATGATACGGTCCTCTCCTATTTGCTGGCTATCTAAGGCCTCTAAGAAAAAATCTTGGTTATGGTATCGCTGTTTAAACCACTTGAACTTTGGTACCATAAATGAACTTACTCGCAAGGATCTTGTTCGATGCATGCCTAGGTTGAAATATTAAAAAGATCATATTTTTTCTGCATGTTAACTGGGGAAAAGCAAGAAACACACTCACAAACCCAAAATTGTCAACATCATTATGGAAGTGCTTCATACCCTTCACATGGATCTGTGTGGTCCAATGAGAGTAAAAAGTATTAATGGGAAGAGATATGTTCTAGTGATTGTAGACGATTACTCTCGATTCACATGGGTGAAGTTTTTGAGATCCAAGGATGAGACTCCAGAGATTCTCATAGAACTTATCAAGCAACTGCAAGTTAGACTCAACAAAACTGTCAGAATCATCTGCACAGATAATGGAACAGATTTTGTCAACAAACAACTTACTCAATTTTATGAAAGTATTGGCATCAGTCACCAAAAGAGTGTTCCATGCACACCTCTGCAGAATGAAGTTGTTGAAAGATGAAACCGTACCCTTGTTGAAGCTGCTCGAACCATGTTGATATTTTATAGAACTCCAATGTTTCTTTGGGCAGAGGCTATCGCAACTGCTTGCTACACCCAAAACCGATCCTTGATACATCCTCTCCATAACAAAACTCCATATGAGCTGGTGAATCTTAGAAAACCTGACCTCTCCATCCTATGTGTGTTTGGTGCACTATGTTACCCAACCAACGATTGTGAAGATTTAGGTAAACTTAAGGCTAAACCAGATATTGGAGTCTTTGTTGGATATGCACCAGATCATAAGGGTTACCGAATCTACAACAAACGAACCTGACCAATCATGGAAACTATTCATGTCACGTTTGATGAGCTGACTGAGCAAACAGTTCTTGGACACATCAGTTCCGGACCCGCACCTAATCTTTTGTATCCTGGACGAATCAGTCCAGGCCTTGTACAGAATCCTACTCTTGCTGCTCCTTATGTACCTCCCACAAGCGAGAAATTGAAAAAGTTGTTTGATCCCATGTTTGATGAATATTTTGAGCTACAACATGTTGAGGCACCTGAACCACAAGCTGCTGATCCTCCTGCTGCTGTTACAAATGCTCCATAAGACACAAATGGTCCATCTATCTCTGCCACCATCAATCAAGATGCACCATCTACCAGTCATTCACCAACTACTTAAAACGTTCAATCTTCTTCTGTACATCAAGGGACTGTAGTTAGTAATTCATTTGAAGTGAATCCTTTTGCCTATGCTGATGATGCTCCATTCGAAAACATATTTTCCCATGAACCTTCTAATGATACAGCTTCCTCAAGGGATCTTAACACGACAACATCAGTTCTCTACCCTCAACCACATGAACATCTTAGAAAATAGACCAATGAATACCTTATTGACAACATCATTGGGAATCCCTGTCGACCGGTATCCATACGAAAACAACTTGCCACCTATGCCTTGTGGTGCTTCTTTAATTCTGTGCTATCGAAAGCTGAACCCAAAGATTTCAAAGATGCATTGTCTAAAGACTGCTGGTTCACTGCAATGCAAGAAGAAATTCATGAGTTCGATTGACTTGACGTATGGGAATTAGTGCTTCCCCCAGATTGTGCAATGATTATCGCTCTTACGTGGAACTTCAAAGTGAAGCTTGATTAGCATGGTGATGTTCTGAAAAACAAGGCACGGCTTGTGGCTAAGGGATATTGTCAAGAAGAGGGCCTAAACTTTAAAGAATCATTCGCACCAGTTCCTCAAATTGAAGCCATGAGAATCTTTCTTGCCAATGCTACCAGTCAGAATATGATGGTCTACCAAATGGACGTCAAGACAACATTCTTGATTGGTGGCTTGAAGGAGGTGGTCTATGTAAGTCAGCCAGAAGGATTTGTGGATCCTGAATGTCCTAATTACATCTATCGCCTGAAGAAGGCTCTCTATGGCCTAAAGCAGGCTCCTAGGGCGTGGTATGACACATTGTCTAAGTTTCTTGGGGAAAACAATTTCTCCAAGGGTATTGTTGATCCTACACTATTCACTAGTAAAATGGGCAAACATCTACTACATGTTTAGATCTACGTAGATGACATTATCTTTGCCTCGACTGATCCTATGGAATGTGATCGGTTTTCAAAAGAGATGAGTTCCACATTCTAGAGGCCAATGATAGGACAAATGTCTTTCTTCTTGGGCTTACAAATATCACAAAATCCCGAAGGCATATTCATTAATCAATCCAAATATGCTAATGAAATATAGAAATTTAGATTTGATACTAGTGATCCTGTTGATACTCCCATGGTTGAAAGATCAAAATTAGATGATGACATCTCCGGGATTCTAGTTGATAAAACTAAGTACAGAAGTATGATTGGATCCCTAATGTATCTTACTGCTAGCAGGCCAGACCTTCTATTTGATGTGTGCATGTGTGCTCGGTATCAATCCAAGCCTACCAAAAAGCACTTGGAAGCTGTCAAGAGGGTCTTTAGGTTTCTCCAAGGAACTATTCACATGGGTCTCTGGTATCCTAAGGACACTGCAATGGAACTCACGGCCTATTTAGATGCAGACCATGCGGGATCTCAAGATACTCGTTGAAGTACTTTAGGAGGTGCTCAATTTCTGGGAGAAAAACTTGTAAGCTGGTCATCCAAGAGGCAAATGAGTACATCGATATCCTCCACAGAGGCTGAATACATTGCCATGTTTTCTTGTCGCGCTCAAATCTTGTGGATGATTACTCAACTGTCAGACTATGACTTTGCTTACAACAAGATTCTGATGTACTGTGATAACAAAAGTGCCATTACTCTTTGCTAAAACAACGTTCAGCACTCCCGATCTAAGCACATTGACATCCGACATCATTTCATCAGGGAACAAGTTGAGAAAGGGGTAGTGGAACTTTTCTTCGTGAGGACAGAGTTTTAGCTGGCAGATGTCATTTCTAAGGTACTCTCAAGAGAACAGTTTCAATTTATTCTCCTACGTCTTGGAATGAAGAGTCTTACACCAGAATCATTCAAAAGTCTTTAGGATGAGAATGAGGAGTAATGGATTTTGCTTCATGTATCCTGAATACAAAAATATAAAACTCATCAAAATCCATAAAAATTTGAAAAATCATAAAAAAATCCAAAAATACTCTTCTCGCGACATGTCTCTCGTGTAATCAATATTATGTACGTTTCTAGAAATGTCATTCAATAATGACACGGAAACTTACATATGCTTGAGCGAGAGTTTTTACTATTTGTTTAAATAATAATGTTTTCTAAAACATGTGTATCCTCATAATCTTCTTTTAAGACAGCTTGTTATTACTTCAGATAGAAACCCATTCTTCAAAATGAGGAAAGCACGTCGCCAAAAAGATGGTTGTTCCTGTCAACGGGTGATTAAGTTCTCCCGGGCATGGATTACTTTACATCCATGCACCCTCGACTTGATGTACATTTCAGTGCATCATTTCTTGTATAAGAAGAGAAGTCTTTTTTACATCGAAATTACTTTCCCATCTATGATTCTTTAGGAAAGTATTTGTGCTAAACTTGGTGGTACTATGATTTTTGAAAATCAATCAGACTTGAAAATTTTCATAAAATTTTCCACTCAATTGATGAGAAAAAGTTAAGTCTTTCATTAAAATGTTAAATAGAAAAAGGGTCATCGATTGAGGGGGAGAGTGATTTCAAAAATTTGATATCATCAAAACAAGTTTCTTTGTACATAATAAGCAGCGAACAAAATGTAGTCGTTATGTGTCAGAATATGAATTTTTCAATTAGTTTCTTGATAAACTCTAAATCTTTTATAAACTCATCATTTCTGACACTAACAGTGTCCCTCAATGATTGAGGGGGAGTATTGTATCATCTTATTATCGGTATATCTTAAAACATACCACATTTTTCTCCCAAGCTTTTCTAACTTATTTAAATCACTTGGGATCCCAAATCTCAAAGGGTTTAAAAGCTTTTCTAACTTATTTAAATCACTTGGGATCCTAAATCTCAAAGGGTTTGAAATTTTTGATTGGGGGAGAAAATGTGATTTAAATAAAATCTGATAAAAAATGTGATTGTTTGGACTTAAAAGTAAAGCTCTTCCATATGTGCTAAACTCTTTTGTATATCAAGGCACATATTGAGGGGGAGCAAATGGTTTGTGGCGACAAAAGGATATGGCATCTCATATGAGTGTAACTCAGACTTCACCAATAATTGATGAAACAAAAACTGTCATTAATAAAAAGGACTTGTCCTGGCCGGGTAATAATTTCAAGTTGGTCTAACCAGTGATGTAAGCGTGTCGCAAGAGGACTTGTCTGAGTAGAGTGTACCGTTTTGAGAAACTTTTTGTGAACTTGACCAGGCTGGGTAATAATTTCAAGCTAGTTTATCTAGTGATGTAAGCGTGTCTCAAATCGGTCATGTTCACTAAAGGTGGATCGATTTAAAAAGTGTAAACTCTACCCATCATGTGCAAATTTTAAATAAAATCATATGTGCACATTTTAAGGGGGGGGGGGGGTATTTGAAAAATACAAAACTATCAAAGCATTAGCAAAATGTATTTCATAATCATAAACCCTTTGAGAAATTTTTCAAAGATTTGGTTTATGGCAACATAAGATAGTCAGGAAGTTATAGGGTGGCTAAGGTTAGGAAAACCGTCCTATGATCCGCCAGAGCTGGAGGGATCTACCCAAGGACAATAGCAAATAGTTAGTATTAGAAAGGCCTTAGGTATGATTATGAAAAAGGGAGTAATGTGAGAATGGAGAAAGAAGGGGTTGAAGAATTAAAAGAAATATAATGAGAAAGGGTGAAAATCAATAGCCCTCTTTTTATTCAACCTAAGGGTAGAAACCGGGTTCAATTCATATGCTACTGGCTGTTGCTAAGGCGACACTGGTATTAAAGACAAAGATGTCATGGACCCAGTGACCCACTGCACTTAAACTTCTAAGCCACTCGAGTTCTCTTAAAAGGACTTGTTTCATTCACACGGGGAACCCTGCATAATCTACCAACCGCTCATTATGAGCTATGTTGATATTGAATGAGGAGACACCGCCCCAGTCTCTGTCAACGAAAATTGCACTTATTGAGTCTAGAGTCACGAGATACAACAAAAGATCTCATAGGAACACTTGTTACTTCTACACTGGGTGTTCGACATTAAGGACATCAGTTGTATACTTATGAGTCCTACGCAGATCTTAGCAATTTGCTAGAACATTCATGAGGGAATACATACATGTAAATCTCATTGATTGAATGGAAATTCTTGCCAGGGTCAACATCAAACAGCCCTAAAAGCAGCTCACTTCGGTAATTCCTTGTGAATTATGCTTAGTTGTCAAGGCGGTTTCAAACGGTCTACAGTCGTGGGGTGAACTCCAACGACTCACCTGAAACGTTGATTACTTCAGTAAATCTCGTAAGCCCTTTCAAGGGTATGCGATTCAGGAACGGCCTAGGCAAGGATTAAAGAAAGTTTTCACACTATGCTGATTGCGATCTCGAAGTCCAAACCTATAAGTGTTGGATGATTTGTTGCTAACTGTTTGCTTGTTGAAATAAATGGCGGTAGATTCCTATCCATCACCGAGTGCTCATACTCAACCGTCTTGGTCAAAGAAATCATGAGAATTGAAAGGCCTTATACAAATGCTTCTGCTACTCTGATGCTGAAAATCATGATTCAAGAAAAGTGTGAGCACGCCGGTTCAAAGATCACAACATAACATGAAGATGATAATGCGAAAGATGACTTGAAGAAGTGCGTTGGATGATGATTTCTAAAAAGCCTCAAATATCATCCAAAGACCAATGGACAGTTATTAAAGGTTCACTGCTTGAAGCACAAAGACTAATGACTATGATGAATTAATGACTACGAGCTACGAAGTTAATTTGAAGAATATGATGCTTGAATTCAATTTGTAATTTCCGGGGTGACCTCCCTTAGGGGGAGATTGTTAGAAATATAAATATTCATATGAAAGACTCGGTCACCCCGAGATTGGTTTAGCATTAAGTAGCTCATAGTATTTATTGTATTAATATAGAAGTAGTTTAGTATCGTAGTTCTCGTGAAGTTGGGTCCGGTCTTTACCCACTGTCAGGTCACTCCACAGCTCGTGTAGGGACGTATGGCTTATAAGTATAAAAACCCCTCTCCCCCATAGGAGAGGGTTGGAACTTGTCATTAATCTAATATCACATATTCACTTTCTCTCTCTAGAAATCTCCCACTTTCTCTCTCTAACTCTTCTCATTTGATCCAAGATACAAGAACCATCCATGTTTTGATTATGAATATCTTACACGTAACTAGCTTGAACATCTTAGAAAACGTAACTATATGTGCAATATAGGTTTTTCTCGTTGTATTTAATGCATGAGTTGACGTTGATGATCCTATGATAGCGTAATTGACTTCGGTTGTAGGTGAAATTGATAATTATAGAGTTGGGGAATTTAGCACACCCCCACGACTAGTATTAAGGAATACAACGCTTCAACTAAAACAACTGCACTATGACATTCAACAATTCGATAAAAGATAACTAGGGAGTAATTAAATCTAAATAAACATGGTTGTCTCATTATAAGAAGTTCACCACTTTTACTTTTCTGTTATTTTAATTTTTGTTTTATAAAAATAGTTTTTGGGTTAGTTGACTAGCAACTATTTCTGCCCACTCTTCCAAAACCTGAGATATTAATTTGCTTTCATAAAATATAAAAATAAAAAAAGAATCATCCCTCACCTTTAGACTTAAATCGTCATACACTTCAACCTAACGACACTATTCCCCTAGATAACGATCAATCCCCCGGACATATCTATACTACACTACAATGACTAGGTACACTCCCTTGAGGATTGTAAGCTTCTCAAGATCCTTTGAGAAGTAAAACTTTTTGCGTGGCCGCAATCCTCGCATCAAGTTTTTGTCGCTGCTGCAGGGGATTTCTTAGGTTTGATTTCGATTTCGTTTAGGTCTACTCCCTAGATTCCTATCAAGTGAGATTTTTATTGTCTTTTTCTTAGCTTTATCTAGTCTATCTTTTTCTTCGTGTTTTTGTTTTGTAATTCAACTCATTTGCCATCATGGTGAATGACGACATCTTCGATCCCATTGTCTGACTACAACCACCACCACAAGACCAAAAAAATCACCAAGACCCACATTAACAACCTAGAGCCCGCACTTTAGGTGAATACTCCTGACCTAGCCACCAAGACTATCGAAACACCATTGAGCTCCCCCTAAGAGCTAACGTGTCTCCGTTGCGATTCGACACCATCCAGTTGGTGCAAAGCGGATGTGCATCCCAACGACTTCGTTCCAAAGATCAAAACCAACATCTCAAGGATTTCCTTAAAATCGTTGATTCTATAGACCTTGATGTTGCCACTAAAGAAACGACATGCTTGTGTCTCTTCCAATTCTCTCTACGTGACTGATGTGACGTGCTATGTCGTTGTAGAATGTCCTTACTCATGTTTTAAATGTATAATAGCCGAATTATTGTATAGTACACACAAACGAGCAGTGGACCCGATCAATGTAGCCTAGTTCGTAAGTAGAGTGTCAATCACTAAGAGTGGAATGTTAATAACTAGTATGTTTATCAGTACTTTAATATCTAAGTTAGCTTTACAATCTAGTCTAACAAAGGGGGTTTTCAGTGTGAGTGACTGGCAGGATTTGGTTTGATTAAACTAAACTAAAACTATTGAGCATAATACAGCGAATGGCGAACATGTACACAGATAGATAACATAAAGAGATAGAAGGCCTGACTAATGATTAAGTAGCTTGTCACTTGTTTTATTGCTAGTTTTATATGATGAGTATCGTAAACTATTCTCTCTCGTTGCTTCTTGACTATATGCGAGTAAACCCTTAATGAGCACTTATGTCTAAGAATTATTTTACTTTTTTACAGGCTTACACTAACTTATAATGCTAGTGAAGTAATCGTAGGAGGGGTATTGTGGCCCAAAGCTTGCTACTGCTGGACACAGAGGTTATCAAAGCACATATAACAAGAACTAAAAAAAACATCATATGAACTTTAATCGATGGGAAAGCAATTTTAAGGGGTGCAATATGGCAGTTACAAGCCCATCAATCCTGATGGATTAAAGCTTACTATTACAATAAAACAAAACTACTTAATTGAGTTAAAACACATTCAGGACCTTCTTACTGCTATGAAATCTTTACTTTGGCGTATCTTGTGTTGCCTTTTCATTTGTAATTTTCTCCTTAGGGTTTCTTCTTTTCATTCTAGGGTTTATGGCATATGAAATCCGGCTGTATCTTGGGGTATTTATAGTTTCTATCCGAGGGATTGGTGCGGCGCAGTGACTTAACTTCACGTGGGGTCCAAGATTAATATATTCTGGAATATTCGTACACCGTCTTCATATGCAGCGTATCTTCAATGCAATGCGGCGCATGTCCTTCAGTATCTTGGATTGTATTTGGTGAAGTTTAGATAGTGATGCGTCGTATGTCAGAACTGTGATGCGTCATATTTGAGCTAAAACAAGTTGGTTCTTCTTCATTGACCAAAGTTTCATATGCAGCGCATCAAATAAATTAGATGCGGCACATTCTTCAAAGTCAGGCTTTAAATCATCGTTTAGTAGACTCTTCCAATCTTGATCATTTAGCTTCATATCTCGTCCAAAATCACTAACTTTCACCAATTGCTTGTTTTTACCTAAGAATTACTAAAGTAAACAATTAAGTATCGATTCTCATAGATAATAATATAAAACAAGTCAAATAAATAGAATAAATGATATATGACAATAATATGTACTTATTTGATGTTGATAACACCCTAATTATACATATTCTCGGGCAGAATATTATATGTTTTATGATCATTTAGTGTGAACTTTTGATACTTAATAGCATGAAATGAATGCAGGTTCATTCTCGGATGCTATGAAGCAAGAAAAATCAAAAGCACAACTATTTTAGCAATCGATGTTAATAAATAAGAAGTCTATTATATTAATCCTTTCTTCCAAGCAATCTGTAACAACCCACTAACTTCCCTTTAGGTTTGAAATGCCTTACTAACTTAACTTAGGCCCTCATTAAGCACAAACTAGGAATAGAAATGCCTATAGGATTTTCCCGAGTTAATTTTTTGCTTTATTATATCCTTATGACCTAACTAACCTCTAGGCAAGCTCATGTATCCACCCATGCCAACCACTACCATGTTTACTTGATGTAAACATCCCAGTATGTCAATTCAAGGTTATAAACATATTTTCAGTAAGAAAACTGTCGCTCTAATACACCATACTTGCTAGAAAACCCTAAATGCACCTATGTGTTCCCGGTTAGCTTTAAAACCCTAAATGCTTATCTGAACTAACATGAAAGTGTTTAAGACTTAGATATAAGTTACATTAGTTAATTTAGGATATATTAGATTCCCTAGATCATAGTACAACCCCCTAGAACTTAGGTACAAGTCATATAAGCACAAAACCCTAATTAGGTCATAACTTCCCGAAACTAAGTCTAAACTATCCCAAATCTTTACCATAAGTTGTCACCACTTAGTATAAGCTACTTAAGACATTATATTAGTTACTAAAAATCATTAGAACCCTAAATGAAACACTAAATCCAAGACAAAACCTTAAACTCTCACCATACAAAACTAAGTTAAAATTTGACCTAAACACTTAAACCATGATACTTAAGCAACTCAAATGAAACAATCAACCACCCTAGCACCTCCCTAATAACTAAGACCCCAACCTAGAACCTCTAACCACCCAAGAAAGTATGTGGATCACCTACTTGTCACCTTCTTCCCCAAACTGCCTCCCTCGGCTCATTTCCACCACAACCGGCCTATGGCACCCCCTAGCTACCACCATAGTTGCTCCTCATCACCACCTAGACCTGGCACACCATCCCATAGCCTTTATTACTCTACCCTCCCCCTCCATGACACCTAGATGCTCCTTGCATGCTCGCTACTCTATACACGAGTATAAATACCCCTCCCTTCCCCTCCATTTCTCTTCATACCTTTCTATAGTCTATGACCTTAAGAAGATTTATAGAATGAGTAGCGAAGCCCTGGCCTAGTCGAGTTGTGGTTTGAGCTGAAGGAAACCCTAGAAACCCATAAACCCTCGTTAACCCTTGCACGACCTAGGTAAGCCTTAATTTTCATTATATTAGTCTTAGAATAGAGCTAGGATACTTAGAATGAGCCTTGAAACCATAGGATAACCCTAAACCTTCCCGTTTGCATGCTTTCTTTTTGTAACCCTAGATATAGTCAAATTGCACGTTTACATATGATATAGCTTATTCTCATGATATAATCTGAAATATATGACTTATGTGAACTTATATGAGCTAAAAATAAGCTTAGAAACTTAGTTGCTATGTTAAATATGAATTACATGCATTTAGGACTAGTTTTGCAAAACTTTACCTGCATAGGGGTATATATTGTAAATTCCTGAAACTATAAAGTCTAGGGACTTTTTTGACATTTCCTAGAATTTATAAGTGTAAGGACTAGTTTTTCAAAGTATTAAAACCTTAGGATAGAAATAGAAACAAGTTATAAACTAAAAAGGACTAATATTGCAAATACAATAAAGTTAAGGGTAAAAAGGGTAATTAATAAAAGTTAGTATAGTTTAGGGACCTTTTTTTTGTCATTTATCTAAAATATATAAGTATAGGGACTAAATGTGCAAAAGTTAGAAAGTTATATGCTTAATTGTTATAAGTTTATAAGTATAGGGTAGAAAATGTAAATATATAAACTTAAAAGGTAAAAATGGACTATTTTCATATAAATATAAAACCTATTTAAGTTAGAAGCATAACACAATACTAGAGAGCTTCATGCGAGGAGTACTATGTGGATATTTTGTTTTGACGAGTTTGCTGGGTTTACGAATTAAAGTGCGCTGGCTCCTCAAACGATTATTGCATATACTTCTGAGATATGATGACACGGACGGTATTATGTTATAACTAAAAACCTAATAACAACTTAACTCAATAGTAGGGAGCTTCGTGTGAGGAGTATTAACTTCTGAATTATGATGGCCCGAACGGTATTATGTTAATAACATAATACAATAGTAGGGAGCTTCATGTGAGGAGTCGTATACTTCTGAATTATGATGGCCCGAACGGTGTTATGTTATATATAAAAACCTAATAGCAATTAGTTAAGAAAACCTAGACTAAGACTTGACATACACACACCTACACTACCCCCAGGATACGTGAGTGAGTTGTCTAAACACCAACTTTACTTACCTTAAGACCCAAGTGACTTTTCATAGCCTCACTTTTAAATGTTTTACAACCCTATGAGGGGGGATACATGCTTTAAACCGAATACAAGTCTTTTCCCTTTGTTATTCCACGAGTAAACTATCTGCCATTATTACATAACAAAAATTCATGAATCTAATAATTTGGGATATTTTACCCACACAAATGCGAATATAGTTGATAGATCTATTGGAGTTTGACAACTCCCGTTGGTATTAACATCTGACTGGATGTTACCAATAAGTACTATATTTGAACCCACTGAAGGATTAACTATGGCAAGTTATCTTTCCCGTCCCCTCATGGTTTGGTTTGCAGACCCAATGACCCGGACTGTTAACGTGTGGTTCATGAGCTTAGTGCAATATACCTTCTATCACTAAAACCATTCCACACATAGGGTTTAAGCTGAACCCTGTGGAAAGTGTATTCATACCTTAACTACTTAAACCTATGTCTCTCACTCAACCTATGTGTTGACTTTTAAGCATGTTATCTTAGGTAATTAGGGACTATAGGAACCTTGGCATGGAGAAGTACTTGACATGAGGACGTCTAGAATAGTTATCATTCATCAAGTTTTGTATCATAAAAAGTATCTTAGGGACCTCTCTTTTTGTAAAAGTACATCTTTTACTGTACAAACTCTGATGAATAAATGAATGATAACACCTTTTTCAAAAATGTCTCTTTTCGAGTTGTTTTCTATTATCTTGTCTTTGTTTCCATGAGTAATACCCCAAATACTTAATCCGCTGCAATCAGTGAAAAATGGGGGTGTTATAGATTGGCATCAGAGCCTTGGCTATAGAGAACAAAAGGATTTTTCCTAAACTATAACCACTTTTTCAAAAAGTCCTCCGTGCCACTAGAATCCCCGAACTTGCCTTTAGACTCCCAACTTGCCTTTAGGTTAAAATTCTCGACTTGCCTTTAGGTTAGAATTCCCAACTTGCCTTTAGGTTAGAATCCTCAAATTGCCTCTAGGATAGATACCTTACCATTGCCTTTAGGATAGAATCCCCACTATTAGTATTGCCTTTAGGATACCTACTTAGGTTAGAATTATGCTAAGATACTCTTTCAGTTATTACAGTTAGATATGTCATCCTTTAACAATCCTATCATCACGTTGGATACCGATGATACGGATACTTCATCCGATAGTTATGAGTATGCTCTGGCTACTCCTACTCACTCATCTTCTGGTTCTAATTCTTTCATAAAACTAGTATCCCGTATTAGGATCCCCTATTGCCTTAGGATTTAAAAACTAGAAAACATAGGAAATTAAAACAAGTAGACATACCTAGGAACACTAAAAACTTAGGATCCTTTAGAATCACTATGCCTTTAGACGGGGGAAACTATCTTTGGTGAAATATAACGATTCTTGTTAGGAAATTCGCCCTTTTAGTTTTAGGATTTCCTACCCATCCGGTATCAGATAATGTTCTAAGCACTTAGATCAAAAACTATGACACTATTCTTATCACATCTTACCTATAGAATGGCATGTACAAGAGCTACCACTCCCGTTACTCCCACTACTCCCGCCATGACTCAGGAAGACCTCCAGCGGCTAGTGACTGACAATGTGACTGCAGCACTAGGAGCCAGGGATGCAAACATGGCTAGAAACAATGAAATTCCTGTAGCGAAGAAGAGTAACTAAAATTAATTTATGAGCTGTCAGCCCTTCAATTTTAAGGGGACAGAAGGGGCCATAGGATTAATTCACTGGTCTGAGAGATGTGAATCGGTATTTTCCCGTAGTAATTGTACTGAGGATTGTAGGGTTAAGTTTGCGACCGGTACGCTTACTCAGGAAGCGTTATCTTGGTGGAACGTATGCCCAACCCTTAAGAATAGAGGAGACATACAAGTTATCTTGGGTTGAGTTTAAGA
Source organism: Artemisia argyi (assembly GCA_030686995.1). NCBI lineage: Eukaryota > Viridiplantae > Streptophyta > Magnoliopsida > Asterales > Asteraceae > Artemisia > Artemisia argyi. The sequence continues at coordinate 74,730,650 of CM060678.1, read as the reverse complement.
AACTATTGATTAAGAAATACTGCCCTTGAACGGAAGTCAAGAATATGGATGATGAATTTTATAACTTGACTGTGAAGGGGAACGATGTTAAAATTTATATTAGGAGATTTCAAGAGTTGGAAACTTTTTGTCCTACAATGATGCCAACTGTTGAAAAGACGATAGAAGTTTTCATCAGAGGTTTGCCCCGGAGTATCGAAGGGAATGTTACAGCCTCTAAACCTCAAACTTTAGAGGAGGCCATTAACATAACTTTGAGGTTAATGGACCAAGTAACAAAGCACAACAATAAACGAAAGTTCCATGATGGGAGAGCTTTCGGTAACACTCGTAATACCACTAGTAGTAACCGTATGAACCCCTATCCTCAACCAAGGCAAGATAATGCAAGAGCTTATGCCACCACTTTAAATGAGAAAAGTGGTTATGCTGGGAATGCCCCTCTGTGCAAGAAATGCAACTGGAATCACACAAGGCTTGTTTCATTAAATGTAATACGTGTAACAACGTGGGACATCACTTAAGGGATTGCAAGAACAAAGGACCAGTTACTGGGGGTAATCCACCACCAGCAATAGTCATTTGTCATACTTGTTGAGAAAAGGGACACTATGCGAATAGATGCCCAAAAAAAATATTTATGGTGCCTAGGGTAGAGCATATATGTTGAGGGATAGGATTGATCCACAAGATCCGAGTGTAGTCAAGGGTAAGTTTCTCTTAAATAATCACTTAGTTAGAATATTATTTGATTCTGGAGCCGATAGGAGTTTCGTATCTATACCCTTAGTCTCTAGACTTAGGATTAAACCCATAGTTTTAGAAAATTACTATGAGATAGAAATGGCCGACGGAAACTAAGTTAGTACTAACACGGTCATTAAGGGTTATACCCTGACTTTACTTAACCACCCATTTGAGATTGATCTCATACCCATTAGACTCAGTAGTTTTGACGTTGTTGTGGGAATGGATTGGTTGTCCAAGAATCAAGCAAAGATTCTTTGTGAAGAGAAAATCACCCATGTACCTATCAACGGTGAGACTTTAACTATTCGAGGAGATCAACGTAAAACTTGACTTAACTTCCTTTCATGTATCAAAACGGAGCGATACATGTCACGAGGTTGTCAAGTTTTCGTGGTTAAAGTAACAAAGACTAAGCCAGATGAAAAACAACTGGAAGAGATCCCTGTAGTCAGGGAATACCCAGAAGTGTTTCCTAAGGATTTACCTGGCTTACCTCCTGTTCATCAGATAGAATTCCAAATCGATTTAATTCCCGGAGCGGCACCAATAGCCCAAGCACCCTATAGGTTATCCCCTTAAGAGATGAAGGAACTCTCTGAACAACTCCAGGAGTTAACCGATCGAGGTTTTATACGCCCAAGTACATCACCCTGGGGAGCTCTTGTCCTATTCGTAAAGAAGAAAGACGGATCTATGAGGATGTGTATCGATTATCGTGGATTGAACAAACTTACTATAAGACCGTTTTCAGGTTATTTGATCAACTACAAGGTTCATTTGATCAACTACAAGGTTCAAGCGTATATTCAAAAATCGACTTACGATCAGGTTATGCCATTTGGTTTGACAAACGCACCGGCGGTTTTCATAGACCTCATGAACCGGGTGTGTAAACCATACTTGGATAAATTTGTTATAGTGTTCATAGATGATATCATTATCTATTCACGTAACGAGGAAGAGCATGCTAAACACTTGAGAATAATCTTAGAACTGCTTAAGACGGAGAGACTTTATGCAAAGTTCTCTAAGTGTGAAATCTGGATTAGTGTTGTGCAATTTCTCGGACACATGATAGATAAACAAGGACTTCCTGTCGATCCAATAAAAATCAAAGCCGTTAAGGATTGGCCGCATCCTATGAATCCTACTGAGATACGACAATTCTTATGCCTTGCGGGCTATTATCGAAGGTTTATTGAGGGATTTTCAAAAATAGCAAAACCTTTGAAAGAGCTAACCCAAAAAATAGGAAGTTTGACTAAGGAAAAGATCAAGAGATAGCTTTCCAACTTTTGAAGAGAAAGTTATGTGAAGCTCCGATCTTAGCATACCATAAGGAAACGATGATTTTGTCGTTTACTGTGATGCTTCGCGTAGAGGTCTTGGAGCTGTGTTGATGCAAAAGGATAAGGTAATCGCTTACGTATCACAACAACACAAGACACATGAGGAAAACTACACTACACATGATCTAGAATTAGGAGCAGTAGTGTTAGATCTAATAATATGGAGACATTACCTGTATGGCACTAAGTGTACATTCTTCACCGATCACAAAAGCCTACAGCATATTCTTAATCAGAAAGAGTTGAACATGAGACAACGTCGATGGATAGAACTGCTCGCTGAATACGATTGTGACATTCGTTACCACCCTGGCAAAGCTAACATAGTAGCAGATGCTTTGAGCCGAAAGGAATGAATCAAACAACTTATGGTTAGTTCATTAGTTATGACTCTTCATTCAAATTTATCTTCTCAAATACTCAAAGCCCAGAATGAAGCCCTCGAAATGAAGGATCGTAAACTTGAGAATTTACGAGGGATGGATAAGGCTTATGATTTACGTTCATACGGAACTCGTTGTATTAAGGGTCAGAGATGTTTACCTCATCATGGTAACTGATGAGTGTGTAAATACTCATCATTTTCACCTAATCTGAGTTGCCAAAATATCCAAAAACACTCAAATATGAATCATAATACTGAAAATATCCCAGAAATGTATTTTATATGTTTCAGATGCAAAATAATCAAAAACAAATGAAAAATGAACAAAGTTCGCATAATTGGCAGTTTCAGTCCCTCATATTTCAAAAGTTGTCAAAACTAGTCCATGGTTATTCTAAAAACATGAAAAAGTCACCAAAGGTCCTTTTAAATCACAAATAAACATTATTAGTCCTTTGGTAAAAAGTTTCACAAAATTGCAAGTTTAGTCCCTGAACTTTGAAAAATTGACAAAAATAGTCCCTGGAATATTAAAACTTTGAGAAAAACAATTTTTGTCCTTGTACTTCTCATCTATGTCAGGAATGGTCCTTGGTTGGAAAGTTTGGTGAAATTACATGTTTGATCCCTGAAGTTTACATGTTTGGCAGATTTAGTCCCTAGGGAATCTAAAAATGGAAAAATCAACAAGGGTCTATGTACTATGGAAACTTGGCAGAATACACCCTTGTGATAACCTTGGAAACTTCCCAAGTCCACCCCCCAACTTTCTGATAAATTGCAAAATTGGTCCTTGTATTAACATTACACCAAACCGGACCCTTAATATAAAAAACGCCCAAAAATCAAATCCAACCCAAACAACAAACACTGTAACAATTCGCAATTTCAGATTAACTTTTATTCCCGAAAATTTCATTATTCACTTTTTACTATTCACTTTTACTATTCACTTTTCACTATTCATCTCAGAAATTTTTATTTCATATTCTCGTAAGTTAAACTATTTTAACGATAATCCGAGAGTTTGACGCTCGTCGGATCATTTCTGCAAAAATCACAAAGCCGTGTCCGAGATTTACTTTTAGGTTTAAACGTCCTTCTAGCATCCCGATATGTCCATAAAACATTATAAACAATAGAAATATGATTTTCTCTCATTTTAGGACAATTCCAAAAGTTTCAGAATTTTACGTTTTTCAGTTCAGCGTTTTACGCGAATTGCGCGTTTTAGACCCGTGTTTCCAGTTTTTAGCAGGGTTTTCGCACCCGATAGAACCTACCACTCATTTTATATTTTATTATGGACTATATTGACATGTTTAACCATATTTATAAGTTTCATATTTTTAGGATACCCGGTTTTACGTTTCGTGGCCTAAAAACTTACGGTTAGCAATTTACGGAGTCAAAACTAGCTACATACTTAGGATATTATCATCCAAAGACCATGACTACTCATCTAGTCACCCTTATCATGTATAAACCGACTTAGGGGGGGTAGGAGTCACCATTTTGTGGCTTGATCTTGACCATTGATCTCTAGGATGTTTACAAGTGTCTAAACTAACCATGGTTAAATTCTAACCCAATATATGGTTAACTATTTTTCCTATCCTATAAATACCAAGCTAAAACACATAGAAAACTTGCACCACACCTTCTTATAACCTTCAAGTCCTAAAACCTAAGGCACTTCTCTTATATTTTGTAAGAAAGTTAACTAGTTTTTGAAAGAAAACTAGTGTTTGATCTTCAATCTTGGAAATTTTCTAAGAAGAGTTGTTATAACTTTAAAGTCTCCAAAAAGACGTCGTTATAATCTTCAAATAGCTTTGGACTTCAAGAAGGCGTCGTTATAATCTTCAAATGACCTCGGCTTATCATAGATTGCAAAGGGTGAAGCTTAAGTCTAACAAAGTCCGTACCTTACTAGTTGCTTACCTTTCTTTAGAAAGCCAAAAGTTGTAAGCAAACCCTTATACACTTTCTTGCTCAATATCATTTCATGCTTATTATGTTTCTTTCATGCTATATATGGTCTTTGTATTGTGTTCATGATGTTTAAAAATGGATAAAACAAGTATTGGTATACATATGTTAACTTATGACAAGCAAACAAGCAAACTAGTGATTTTTATGGAAAACCACGACCACAATAGTATAACTTTGATATTTGACACTTACTTACTGTTAAAGAGGACTTAACAAGGAAAACATAGCAATTTGAATCACCCAAAACGAGTACACGAGTCAAAAGTTATGACCATTTGAAGTTAGCGAAACCAAAACGGCAAATCTGCCTAATTAGCATTCTGATCAAATTATGATTTTGAAAGTCCCACTTCTGGTCCGATTCATCAAAAAGTTAAAACACGAAAGTTGTCCGGAACGACGTTTTCGTTTAGGAGGAAAGAAGCTCGAGCCCTGAAAACGCTTTCTGAGTGATAAATTTCTTCAAATTCTTAACAGCCCATTTTTAGACCAATGTAACTATATAATTGTTATAATTAGATGAGACCAAGAGGTCTAATGACCTAAAGCCAAGACCACAACCATGGCTAAAGCCAAGGTTGAGTCTTAAGACCATGGTAACAATGACCAAGGTCACGGCAAAGCCACGGCTAAAGACCATATAACTATTAAAGATCAAAAAGCTTATATATATATATATATGTTATCAAATACTACAATAGTAGGGAGCCTCATGTGAGGAGTTCATTGAGTAAGCCGTCGAGACGAGTTGTGGATTTACGAGTTAAAGTGTCCTGGCTCCTCGAACGTTTACTCCATGAATTCTGAATTATGTCGGCTCGAACGGTAGTAAGAGATTTACAACCTATACATGTTTCATAGACCACTTATATTCAACGACTTACACATTATACTAAAGTACTACATCATGAACATTATGCAAGACTTATATAGGCAATTCTTCGTATTCTTAGACGTTACTCCAAACCTAAGTCGCAACGTTCTATTATAGGCTGCTCTTAGAGACTTTCGCGATTCGACTACCATTTTCATTACTCACTACATAGACTTAAGGTGAGTCATAGCCCCTACTCTTTTCGTACTTGTTTTAACTCCTGGGGGGGATACATGCTCAACTACTTGCTTACTTGTACAAATACTCAAAACGTCTATACTTGACTGTGTTATACTTGATTGCTTACATACATGACTGCGTTATACTTAATTGCGTTATTCTATTTATTGACTAGTAGTTGTCTTTGGGAATTGACTCCCAGTTGTCTTTGGGAAGTGGCTCCCAGTTGTCTTTGGGAATTGACTCCCAGTTGTCTTTGATACATCCTAACATTTGCGAATGTTGGATACATCATAAAAGTGAGGTCTTCGGAGATGAAGTAGAGACTCACTACTAATTGCTTAATTGTCTTGATGAACTTATACATGTCTTTATTATACTATATGTTAGCAGTGGGTTGTGAACACACAGGTTGCAAGTCTCTTATGGCGGGAATTGCAACTGAGTGGATTCACGATGCCTTTGCTGTGTGATCATTCTTTAAGGCTTTTTCAACTATTTTAAGACAAACTCTATGAACTCACCAACCATTGTGTTGACACTTTAGCATGTTTATCTCAGGTTAGTAAGGCGATAGCTAGTGCATGGAACTTAGAGTCAAGCTGCATATTCTGAAGACTTACGCTTTTATCATTTACCATTCAAAACACTTTGTATACATTTATGTATCATACTTTGGAATCTCATGTTTGTAACTTTGAATTCATTAATCGAATGGTAACTTTTCAAAACGTCTCATTTAGAGTTCGTTTTCTATAACTTGTACTTTGTATTATGAAGTAGCACCCCTATGACACAGTCTTCCGCTGCGGTATTTTGGGGGTGTTACAAACACCACCAGGCCCAAGTTATTACCCCAGCCCACACACCCATATAACCGTTCTAAATAATGAACGGTCAAAACCAGCCAAACCAAACCACTATTCACCCTCCTCCCTCACACCACAACCTCTGCAAAACCATCCCTGGTATTCATTCCCCCTACTCCCACTTGACTTTCACTTCACCACCACCCTCTGCTACCCCCCTTTCACCTCACATTAAATGCTCCCACCCCAATTGCACCTAAAAGGAGAGATACGGCCAAAACTATATTTCCCGCCAAAACTACATCAACGGATAGGATGCATTTCAAGGATCCAATGGTGATGGGATTTGGTCAGAGGGTGTCCACAAACCCTAATATAAGCCTATAAATAGAAGAGAAGCATGAACGAAGAAGTATTAGAGTAATTTTAGTTTTATTTATGTCGTTATCCTAGTGGATAATTTAGTTTTAAAACTTTGTATTTCCTGTTCTCAGTTGTAATCTAAACCTTTTTCATAATATAATTCAACTTTTAGTGGGTATCTTAGTTTGTGCAATTTTCAATTTTATTTCAAGTTTCTTAATAAGCTGTATTGTTGTTATTGTTAGATCACATGGACTCTTAAGCTCACATAGGCTCCCAGAAAGCTTTGAAAAAGCTTTTAGAAACCTTAAAACATAATCTAGTTATAAAAAACTCAAAAATACAAAAACAGTCAACGAAAGTCAACATTCAAGTTTCATGGTGTTCATGACTGGAGCAGGGTATATTATGGATGGCCTTGGTTTAGTACTCCATGGGGAGTGTTAGGAATGATTCAGTGGTCCTTGGTTCATAAAAGTTTGGCTGGAAGGCATTTGTAAGCCAAATTCTAAATTCCTACTCATTATAGTATAAACTTGTTCTGAGATTACTTATTTATGTTTCTTTAGATTGCTTTTAGCTTATTAGAGTGTTTTAATCAATATCTTGTGCTTAGATCTTTATTTGCTAAAGGTTTCTACAAATCTGTCTTATTAAGTAGTGTTTGGATTTGTGTTTTTCTGTGAATCAGGCTTGTTCTTGTTGTTGTTTCTTGTTCATACAAGCTCCTTAGTGTCACATTAACTTAGAACATCACTCAAACACAGGCCTTATTCATAAAAAGTCAAAATCACACACCATTAGGCCTAATTAACCCCCTGTGTTGGATTTAGAGTGGCTTATGCCCCATTTCCATTCACAAGTGAGTGGTGTAGCTTATTCTAACCTTAATATAGCTTAATAAATCATAATCAGTCATAAAACCAAGGTAGAGTTTCATAAAAGTCAACTTAGCTTTATATTTCAAAAAGTCAAATTGCAAGGGACTGTCAGAAAACCAAAAATTGGGGGATTAATTATGATTTTTGTGTTAGGATTGAGACCCTGAGCTTTTCATAAGTTATTGTCTGTCACCTAAGCTACAAGTTCCCACCATAAGCTTATTTTTGTGAATTTTATACAAACTTATGCAATAGCTTATTTAGACCTGCAGGGCAAGGTACTGCCCTACACCAGGGTACTTGTGTTTTTGGTCAAATTTCAAACTTCCCTCCAGGGTGCAAACCAAAACCTTAGATCTTGATTTTTAGCTTTTTGAAAAGCTCATCAGTAGTGCTTTTAGGATTAATGATAAAATTGGATCATAGTTCACTGTAGCATAGCTTATTTTGGTCTTCAAGTTTGCTGATTTCACAAACCTATACTGAGTCATCAGTATAAGTGACCCACATTTCCAAGACCATAGCTGATTCAGTAGTGGGCCGCACCCTTAGCATTTTAGCTTTTTGGAAACCCCATAAGCCCAGCTTTAAGGTTCTGAGCTTAAGGGCTTAATTTTGGCTTATTTGGTAGGGCTGCAAGCAACTTAAACTTTGTCCATTATCACTGAGTACTCAGTGTTTGACCACAAGTTCCAAGCACCACACAGTGTTCATTAATAAGCCATAAGCCTAGCTTATTGGCTTATTTGAGAGTTGACCAGTCCACCTTCAAGGTTCAATCCTCATTTTTGACCCTCATTGACTTCTGCGGACCCCACAGAGGTCCAAAGTTCATATGTTTGGCCTGTTTTGGCCTATTGTTTTGTTAAGTGCTTATTTGCTTACCACAACTTATCTAGAGTACTTATTTATTCCCATTTGTCTTATTTCAAGTTGTTAGTCATCTGTTTATGCTTAGTTATTCATTTCTCAGCTTTTTCAAATAGTGCAAGGGGGTGTACATAGCTTATTTATAAGCTATATCAAAAGTGTTTTCACAAAAGTTACTTATTTTTAGCTAATAATCATCTGTCAATAAGAAAAACCAACAAAAACCAAATTTAAAAATAGTGATAGCTTCTATTTAATAGGATTTATCTTTTTCTGTTTAGTTTATTAATTAGCACTTCATCACTTTTATATTTTTCTTAATTTTCTTTTACCCTAAAGTATTTTCAGTAATTTTCCTAGATTTTTCTCCTTCCATTTAGTAATTATTATAATTAAAATTAGTTTAATTAAATAATTAAGTAATATTGGTAATTAAATAGTTTTATCAATTTTTAATTAACAATAGTAGGTTTTTTAATATTTTTCCTAGGTTTTATAAATTATTTAGGATTTTTCGAAAATAGTTTCTTAAATTCTACTGTTAATATTTTAATTTTATTAATTAATTTAACTATATTAGATATTAATTAATAATTAAGTAAATAATTAGTAAAATAGTCTAAATATAATTTTTAGAAATTTTTTATAAATTTTTAGGATTCTTGAGATGGTTAATTAGATTTAAAAAGTTTTCTATAATTTTCTAAGTCATTTAAGTATTATTAGTAATTTAAAATTAGTTAATTAGTATAATTAAATATAAATTGTATTTAATTAATAGAAAATCCACAAAAAGACAAAAACAAGTATTTTTTAGTTTTTAAAATTTATTTTAAGTCATTTTATATTTTTAGGAATTAATTTTGCACTTTTCTAGTTTAAATTTGTATTATTAAGCTTTTAAGTTAATTAGTTTTAATTAAAAAGTTAAATAGTTTTAATTTAAATAATTAATATTAAAATAATCAAAAAAATAATTTTCTTTTTAATTTCATTTTCTTTTATAATTAAGTTTGTGAAATTTTCATTTGCACCCCCTGTAGTTTTAAATTGTTTAAAAGTCACCTTTTCTTCAGTCTGTATCCCATTCTGATTTCTAATTTGTGCTTGTATACATATCTGTTTACTGTGCTTGTTATATATTATTTCCAAAATAACATCAGTAGTGTAAATCAAACCCAGTCATCTTTGGTTACTGTCCTCAGTGCCACTCATTCCCAAAAAACGTTCAAAATACAATTTCAATCTCGTTGGTACTTAATGACCCGGGGATTTCCCTGTACTTCCACGGATTTTAATACACTTGATTTTTTCTCCCAGGTGGGCCTATCAACTGCACCCGGTTGACTGGTTAGTTTGGGAGGAGTCAAAATTTGGCACCGCTACCGGGGAGCTTCTTGCGTATTTCAAAACGTTTTAGGTTTAGTGGTTTTCAAAACCCCTCCTGTACAAATACCATCAATTTGTAAATTTTTGTGAAAATCAAAACTGAAAAAGTTCATTAACACTTTTTCTGAAGTGTTAAAAACACCAAAAAAATCATAAACAATAAAACAAACTGTGAAGTTAAATTACTTCGTTTACTTTAAGATTACAACCTACACATGTGGAATATGGAAGTTCTGACATTAAATTGATAACTGAAGAGAGATCCATTTATTCTCTCCCGCCACCCTGCGAATAATCTTGAAGGAACGATTTCGGTTAATGAATCAGTTCCAAAAATATTGTCCAAGTTTTTTCACCCATACACGAAAAGCCAAAAACATATTACTGTGAATAATTACATAAAATATTACCACCGCAAACCAAGGCAGAACACCTACCAACTGGGGGTGTGAACATAATAAGTTCCAAACATAAGATAAAAACTTGCCATTGTATCCCTGTGAGTGGTGTACCTTTTATAAAGAAGCCATTCACTTGTGATTATTGGTTTAAGTTCACTGTGGTTTTGCCTCGATCTCGTTTTGAAAAATTGTTTTTAGTTCATGCGCACTCGTTCACAATCACGACGTAATCGTCATAGAAACGTAACCGAGTTACGTACTGTTGAAGAAGAACACACGATAAAAATGGACGATGTGCCCCTAATCCCTCCCAAGGAGGATATAGTTCCTGACACCCGAACAATGGAGGAACTATGTCAACCAACCATGCACAGGAGGGTGGACCCATTGCACCATGCACAGGAGGGTGGACCCATTGCACCACTTACAATTGGAGCCTCGGATTTTAGACTTACGCATAACATGATACAACAAGTCTAGAATTTGTGTCAGTTCCATGGTTTGCCGGGGGACGATGCTAACAAGCATCTCGATAAATATTTAACCATCACCCAGAGCATGAAACAAAATGGCGTCACCGAAGACGGCCTGCGTTTATACCTGTTCCCATATTCTCTCACTCATCATGCGACTACTTGGTTCGATCGACTTCCTAAGAATTCGATCCATACCTTTGATGAGATGGTTACTAAGTTCTTGGCTAAATACTTTCCACCATCCATGGTTAAAAGCTGAGAAACGATATTAGTAACTTCAGACAGCTTCCCGAAGAATCCTTATTTGAGGCATGGGAATGCTACAAACTTGCTATTGATCGGTGTCCCAATCATAACATGCTTCTTGTCACCATTATTGATACCTTTTATAATGGTTTGACACTTCGTCATCGTGACACCATCAATGCTGCTGCTGGGGGCACCTTTATGAAAAGGACCCCTGAAGAGTGTTATGACTTAATTGAAAACATGACTGACCATCATAATTTTTGGGACTCCTCTGCAGAGAGGAATGACTCATGTAAGTCAGTCACTCCAGCAAATAATGAAATAGCTGCTCTTACAAAAAAGTTTGATGATTTGTCTGCTGCGGTTCTCCGAATTCACCAGACAAATCACAATCAGCAGATCAAAACTATCAGTTGTGAAACATGTGGTGGTCCACACCCGTACCATGAGTGCCCAGCCTCCGGTGGCTTCACTCAAGAGAACGTATTTGCAGCTCAAGGTTCCTACAATACGGGAGGTAATTCTTACCAACCGCAAGGGGACCGAAATCTGTTGACTTATCGTTTCAATAATTACATTGGACCATCGGGATTTAATCAGTCCCAGAACCAAAATGGTTAAAACAGAAACCAGAAATTTAACCAGAATCAGAACCAGAACCAGAACCGAATGAACCAAGGTTTTAACAACCAAGGGAATTTCAACTCTGGTCAACACCAGGTTCAACAAAATCAAAACCAAGGGGATTATAACCATAATCAAGGTCAGAACAATTACCATCAGGGTAATTTTCAACAACAAAACCACTCCCAAGGTAATAACAACCAGCAACATGAGAATTTCCAGAACAATCGGGCTCAAAATTTTCCTAGTCAAAATCAAGCCATTGTTCCAACTGGACCATCATCAGATGAATTATTGAAACAGTTTATGAAATCCCAAGATGAATTGAACAAAATGCTGGTCAGTCAGATCTCTGAATTGAAGAAGTATTTAAATGATCGACCCTCGGGCTCAGGTACTTTACCTAGCAACACGATCGCTAATCCGAGGGGCGATGTAAAGGCGATCACCACAAGAAGTGGAATTTCTTGTAAAGGACCCACAGCTCCGTTTACCACTTCTCCTGTCCAGGTAGAGGAATGTGATACTGAGGATACTACGGATACGGTACTTCCCACTAATAACGGAGGTACCAATGACATCCCTCCTCTAGTTGTCCCGGTCCCGACTCCTCCTAAAAGAGTCGTGTTTGAAACTCCCAAAGGTCCTGTTGAAAATCCAAAAGCCAACCCAAAACCATCAATTCCATATCCCTCACGATTGCAAGACCAGAAGCTCCGTGAAAAAGCTAATCATCAGATGGAAAATTTTTTTGAAATTTTCCAAGAGCTACACTTTGATATTAGTTTTGCGGATGCTCTTCTTTTAATGCCCAAATTCGCATTGACAATCAAAAACCTATTGAGCAATAAAGAGAAACTATTTGAGATGGCACGAACTCCACTCAATGAAAACTGCTCTGCAGTTCTGTTGAAACAGCTTCCCGAGAAGCTAGGAGACCCCGGGAAATTTCTAATACCATGTATTTTCCCAGGGATGGTTGAGTGTTTTGCTTTGGCCGATCTTGGTGCAAGCATCAACTTAATGCCCTACTCAGTTTGGAAAAAGCTCTCTCTTCAGGCACTTAGTCCCACATGCATGACTCTCAAGCTTGCAGACCTTTCAATTTCATGTCCCCTTGGTATTGCCGAGGACGTATTTGTAAGAGTGGGAAAGTTTCATTTTCCGGCAGACTTTGTCGTAGTTGATTTCGATGCGGATCCAATAGTTCCTCTCATTCTTGGGAGGGGATTCTTAAGGACGGGTCATGCATTGATCAATGTTTTTGATGAGGAAATCACATTACGAGTTGGCACTGAAGCGATAACGTTCAACCTTGATCAAACCTCGAGATACTCCTCGAATTATGATGTTGAATCGGTCAACCGAATTGATGTCATTGACATTGCATCTGAGGAGTATGCTCAGGAAATTCTTGGATTCGCTGATAGTTCTCTGAGTGGAAATACCACTCCCTCTTCTCACCCCATAATCGCTAATTCTTCTCCTCCCCTCACTCCGTTTGAGGGAAGTGATTTCGTCCTTGAGGAAATAGAGGCCTTTTCTCAAAAGTGAATCAGTTCCCGAAGGAATTGATAACCAAGAGATTGACCCGGAGGGGGATATCTTTCTCCTTGAGAAATTATTGAACAAAGATCCCTCTCCTCTTCCTGTTTTGCCTCAACAACTTCATAACGCGGAAATCAAATATGTTGAGAAAAATGATGATTTCCCCGAGGTCGAACTTAAGAACCTGCCTCCTCATCTAGAATATGCATTCTTGGAAGGTAACGATAAGTTACCGGTCATTATTGCGAAAGATTTAAAGGATGAGGAGAAAACTGCACTGCTTAAAGTATTAAAGTCTCACAAACAAGCAATTTCTTGGAAGCTCTCAAACATAAAGGGTATTAACTCGGATTTCTGTACACACAAAATCCTAATGGAGGATGACTTTAAGCCTGCCGTGCAACATCAAAGAAGGGTAAATCCAAAAATCCACAAAGTTATCAAGCAAGAAGTTCTAAAACTTCTCGATGCTGGATTGATTTACCCAATATTAGACAGTCCTTCGGTTAGCCCCATACATTGTGTTCCAAAAAAGGGTGGCATTACGGTTGTCACAAACAATGATAATGAGTTGATACCAACTCGGTTGGTTACGGGATGGCGAGTATGTATCGATTACAGAAAACTTAACGAAGCCACCCGCAAGGACCATTTTCCTCTGCCCTTTATGGATCAAATGCTCGAGAGACTGGCGGGGAATGAGTATTATTGCTTCCCCGACGGCTTCTCGGATTACTTCCAGATTCTCATTGATCCTCAGGATCAAGAGAAGACTACCTTTACATACCCTTACGGGACATTTGCCTATCGTCGCATGCCTTTTGGGTTATGCAACGCTCCGGGCACTTTCCATAGGTGCATGATGGCTATTTTCTACGACATGATCGAGAAAACCATGGAGGTATTCATGGACGACTTCTCAGTCATCGGGAATTCTTTTAACTCATGCCTCTCCCATTTAGAAAAGATGCTTCAACGTTGTGAAGACACGAATCTTTGTCTAAACTTGGAGAAGAGCCACTTTATGGTCAAGGAGGGCATTGTCCTATAAAATTTCAAAAAGTGGGATTGAGGTCGATAAGGCCAAAATTGATGTTATTGCTAAGCTACCTCATCCCACCACTGTTAAAGGCATAAGGAGTTTCCTCGGCCATGCCGGGTTTTATCGGAGATTCATTCAGGATTTCTCCAAAATAGCCCGGCCCATGACTCATCTTCGTGAAAAGGAAGCTCCTTTCATCTTTTCCCCTGAGTGCGTTGAAGCTTTTTCTACTCTAAAGAAAAGGCTCACCGAGGCACCGATCCTTGTTGCCCCCAACTGGGACTTACCCTTCGAACTTATGTGCGATGCTAGCGACTTCGCTATTGGTGCAGTTCTGGGGCAACGCAAAATAAAACATTTTCAGCCAATACACTACGCAAGTAAGACCATGACTGAAGCTCAAACGCACTATACCACCACAGAAAAAGAATTATTAGCTGTGGTATATGCCTTTCAGAAATTTAGGCCTTACTTAATCCTAACCAAATGCGTGGTGTATACGGACCACTCGGCTTTGAAATACCTGTTTGCTAAACAGGATGCAAAGCCAAGACTACTTCGTTGGGTCCTGCTCCTTCAGGTATTCGATATAATCATACGAGACAAAAAAGGAGCAGAGAACCTTGCAGCTGATCACTTGTCCCGGTTAGAGAATCCTCATCAGGATATTCTCGAGAGAAAAGAGATTAATGAAACTTTTCCTCTGGAGACTCTTAATCTAATCTCTTCCCGGGATGAAACCACTACCCCATGGTTTGCCGATTTTGCAAATTACCATGCGGGTAATTTCGTTGTGAAAGGGATGTCGTCCCAACAGAAAAGAAAATTCTTTAAAGATGTAAAACATTACATCTAGGATGACCCCTACTTGTTCAAAATATGTGCGGATCAAGTCATCCGACGGTGTGTCCATGGCCAAGAAGCCATGGAAATCCTTAAAGCTTGTCATGATGGACCCACAGGGGGACATCATAACCCAAACTACACCGCCAAAAAGGTGTTTGATTCGGGATTCTTTTGGCCCACAATCTACAAAGACGCCCATGAACTTATCAAAACCTGTGAGGCTTGCCAGCGTCACGGGAATATTTTGAAAAAGAATGAGATGCCGCAAAATGCCATCCAAGTCTGTGAAATATTTGATATGTGGGGCATTGACTTTATGGGGTCGTTCCCGTCTTCACGAGGGAATAAATACATACTCGTGGCTGTCGACTATCTGTCAAAATGGGTTGAGGCAAAAGCCTTACCCACCAATGATGCCCGAGTAGTCATTAAATTTTTAAAGTCTCTCTTTGCTAGATTCGGGACTCCTCGTGCCATTATCAGTGATCATGGCACACACTTCTGCAATTAACAATTTGCAAAAGTGATGTTGAAATATGGTGTAACTAAATCTCTTTCAACTGCATACCACCCACAAACAAGTGGGCAGGTGGAGGTCTCGAATCGGGGTATTAAGAGAATTTTGGAGAGGACGGTTGGAGAAAACCGTACCTCTTGGTCGGATAAGCTGGATGATGCACTATGGGCTTTCCGCACTGCTTACAAAACACCCATCGGGTGTACTCCATATAAGCTAGTGTATGGGAAAGCATGTCATCTTCCGATCGAATTAGAACATAAGGCCTACTGGGCCTTAAAACATGCAAATTTCGACCTTCACACAGCGGGTGATCACCGCAAGGTTCAACTAAATGAATTAAATGAACTTCGTGATCAAGCTTATGAGAATTCTTTGATTTACAAGGAAAAAACCAAGAAGATACATGACTCAAAAATTAAGAACCCTGTTTTCAACATCGGTGACAGAGTCCTTCTCTTCAATTCACGATTGAAGATTTTCTCAGGAAAGCTTAAAATTCATTGGTCTGGGCCATTCACTGTAACAAAAGTATTTCCATATGGAACTATTGAGTTGTCTCAACCTGACGGTTCCAACTTCAAAGTGAATGGCCATCGGTTAAAGCACTACTTTGGATGGGACATTCCACCAATGGTTGTCCCGGGTCTCCAAACTTTTCCAACGAACCAATGAATTCGGGGATCGAGTCAAGCTAGCGACTCGACAAACAAAAACAGTAGCATGTATAAGGTGTTTTCACCCTAAGTGTGGGGGAAGTTACCCCTGCTATGGTTCACCATGTATATAATCGCAATATATATATATATATATATATATATATATATATATATATATATATATATATATATATATATATATATATATATATATATATATATATATACTAGACGAGTACCCGTGCATAGCAACGGGATTTTATAGCGACGGATAATTTATTGATAAAAAAAGTTTATATGTTATAAATGAAAAATAATAAAAATTTGAAGATTTTAGAATTAAACATAATGTTTTGAAACCCGGTTCGACCCGGGTGGTTCAACCGTTTGAACCATTCCGGTCGAAAAATTGGTCGAATTAAACCGGGTCAACTTGCTAGGTTGGGTCAAAAATGGGTCAAATTAAACCGGTTCAACCCGTCGGGTTTGAAGCGTCCCGGGTCAACCCGGTTTGTGATTTGTATTAATTTTTTTAATTGGTTGTATTTAATTTGGTAGATATGTTTTTAATTGGTTGTACAATGTGAATAAATCATTGTACTTTTAACTAATAGGGTGTTTTAATAAGAGTATTAATTACATTTCATAATTTCCTAATTAACATAGGGGCAATTTCGGGATTGACCGAAAGTTCAGTTTCTCACATTCCCCTTTGACCATTTTTGCTTTATATGTGTATATATATCTATATAAAGAAAGTGAAAAATATTATTTCCACATTTAGCTTGTACCCACTCGTCTATGCTTCTCATATCCATTTTCTTTTCTATTTTCCAAGTCCTTTAACCGCTCAGCTACTTCCCACCATCTTATCTTGCGCCATCTCGGACGCATGCCACCATACCCTGCCGCCATCTTCCATCATCCACCATATGGGTGCACCATTTGGATCTATGGTTATCATTTTAGTTTTTTAAACCGTATTGGATTTCAAATCTAGGGTTCTATCTTTAAACAATTTTTACCTAATTGTTGTGTTTATTTTGATTATTTGTTTTTGGATCTTTGTAAAACAGCTTTGATAGAATTCATAATTATTAAATTTAATTAATGGCTATTAATTTTCAAGGTTTTCATAGAAAGGGAAGTATACTATTTCTTTTGCTTATTTCTAGTTATTAAATTTAACTAGTGGGCTACTTAGTAAATATTATGTGTGTCTTTATGTATGTACGTTATGGTTAATGCTAGTGTTTTGGATTCATTGTGTTCATTTTTGGGGTTTTTTTGTTGGTTTTCTTAAGTTAGGTATGTATCTATGATAATGGTTTCGTTAAGTTTTAACATTGTTTTCTTTGTTTTCTTTTTATGTATGCAAATTGGTGTTTACACATGCCAGTTGTTAAATACTCAAAATGGGTTAGTTCGAATTAAATTAAGTACATTTAGACACTTAAATTGGGTTTGTTTGGTTTGCACTCACATGTATAAAATGACCTACAGCAAAAAGAGACAGAACTTTTTCTAGTACGCCGAATTATCGGATTTAGGTTATTTTTTTTATTGGTTATGCAGGTTGATAAATTAAAAGTTGTATCAGAATCTCTTCTCAGCTCAGCATCTAAAACTGAAAAGGGGATGTCAGATCACAGGTAATTGTTTCTGTTACCATTTTGTCTTTCTAATTATTTAGTAATTATTTGTATGATGAACCATATTTTTACAAGTTTTTTTTTGCTTTCGTGTTTTTATCTATAAAAATTTTATGGACATGGTTACATTGTGTAGCAAACTCAACGATCAACTTTAGTTCTTTTTTTATCACTATCTATCAAATTGTTGTTTGTATGTTACTACTCGTGAAGAATTTATATAAACTTTGAAATACACATAGCCTTTATGCGTTTTCAGGCAACAGAAAGAAGAAGCCCCGCACTTTCTTGTCGCCAAAATTAGTGAAGTCAGCCAAATTGAAATGGTATGTCTTATGGCTGACCCATGATGATTCTTGTTTTTGAAATATTTTTATCATTTATGTCTCGATAATCTTGCAAATTCTAGGAATTGGTAGCCGAAATTAGTGTGCTCGAAAAGCAGAGAGACGAACTTGAAATTGAGATGAAAAAGGTGCCTTCTCCTTTAAAATGTTACTAGCGCTGTTATGTGATTTATTGTTTTCGCAAGTTAATCAACCCTTACATTGTAACACTAGCCAATCTACAAAGATACATTACTCGATTGATTTGGGAATTAAGATAGAGTAATTAGGTAAATTCAATACAGTACTTTGACTACTTCCTCTAGGCTGTTTATTTTGTTAAGTTTGGTATATATCTATGTTAATGGTTTCGTTAAGTTTTGACATTGTTTTCTTTTTATGTATGCAAATTGGTGTTTAGACATACCAATAGTTAAATACTCAAAAAGGGTTCTTTGGAATTAAATTAAGTACATTTAGACACTTAAATTGTGTTTGTTTGGTTTGCTAGTGGCATAGTTACTATAACACAAGTATTTGATTGTTCAAGTAGACTACAAACATTTTTTTTACTAACCATCATGACCATTATTTAGATTCCTAACTATCAGTTTCTTAATGTTTTAGTGAACATGAAGCGGACTTTGAAGAAGAGAAGTGCTAGTAAATCAAAACAAATTTCTATGCAGGTGGAGGTAGCACTAGTTCAGCTGGCTCAACAGGTCATGTTGATGTTAGTGATATTGTAGCAAATGATATGACCCTTGATTCAAACATGCTGACATGCATTCCTTATTCAGGCACTCTAACAAATCATGCAGAGGTGACAAGGGTTGAACACCAACCATGAATTGAATCTGTATCATATTTTTTATGTACCTATATTTCAGTTACTTCAGTTAGAAAAAAAAAAAGTTGGAGCAGCAACGAGAAGAAGGAGTTCGTCGTGAAATCGCTCTAAGGAAGGAATCTGTTGACCAACGGGAAGATGATTTTCGTGAATGGCAAGCCAAGTAAGAAATAATTTATTTAATTGGTTCTTATTGACTTGCTAAAACTCACTGTTTAGGAAACATAGTTATTTTCTAAAAACTTTCTAGGCTTCCATCTTATTGTTCGTGTTACAATGAAAGGTAAAACCTGACACAAACTTGTTATCAAATGTATACTCTGCCACCTGCCTTAGCTTGATATTTCAGTTGCCAATTTGTTGCTTTAATAACCATGTAGTTTATGTAGCATAAAGTTAAAATATTTGTATGTATCTATACGGCCACACATTAGATCTCTACATATCACACATGATGGTAGTGTTAATGAAATTATGATTTTGGCATGTAATGTGTTATTAACTTATTTTGACGAATGTACACACTTAAGTTGTTTGTTTCATACACTTAAGTTGTTTGTTTCATAATACAATATTAATTCTTTTTTTTTGAACAGACAATATTACAGAGTAATTCTTATACGTCTTGGTTGCAACAAACATCGCTGTTTACTCAAGTGACAAAATTTTGATCTCAATAGGACATGAATCTACCAAGTAACATACTACAACGTATAAAAAAGTTAAGTTTTTTGCTTTCAGTAATATTGGCGAACTTAGTAACAAAAATACATCAAATTATATGGTCCATGTATGCTTAGATTCTGTTTGGTTTATTCGTACAAGGCCATATGGTTGCTTATATAATTTCTATTGATGTCTAAAGTAAAGATATCAATATATATATAACTTAGCAACATTAGGCAGATATACACAAAAGAAGACTTGCATATTTGTTTTACTTTCATTTCACATGTGATTTGAACATATGTTACTATGAAAAATAAGCTAGTTATGCAGATGCATAAATGTTATTATCATTAATTGTTTAAAATAAAGGGTTAATAAGACCTTCTACTTGGTTGTTCATATATTTAAGGAGTTGCCGCAACATCAACTGTATGTGTGCGTTTGTTATTTTTGGATGTTTTGAGTGGGTAATATAAGGTTATGGAATTATATATTTTGAAGTAACACTTTTTTTATAAACAGGTTGAAGTATGGCTTCATGGCTTTTTCAATATTGTCATACAAATTAGCAAGTTTGCACACTTGATGATCTAAATGAAAGTTACCATAAAAGAGATGGAGCTCTTTCACAAAGCAGCGGTGTTGAAATTAAGAAGGTAGATAGAGAATTGGTATTGGAGGGAAACAAACTAGAAAATGGAATTTATTTATTAGAAAATGAATTGTATGTTATCATATGTGTTTGTTTATGTATGAATATTTCTTAGAAAATGAACTGTATGTTATCATTGGCAGAACATGGTTGTACTTTATGATATTACCATTAATAAGACATTGCACTTTAATTTAGTTGCATTTCTTGAATTTATGAAAATTTGGGAATTCTTTGTGGTAGTGAAACATGCTATGAAATGGTGTTTATTTAAGCAAAAAATTGTTAGTGAAGGTTTTAAGACAATACTTTTAGTGGCGGATTAACAATAAAATGGTTGGCCGACTATTTGCAATGGATTATTGACTGCTTCGTCTATTAGCGACAAAAAGTTTGTCGTTAAGCCGTCATTTGATGGTCTAATCAAACCTAATTTAGGCAACTTTAAAAAAGCTCTAGTGAGGGGCTGGAGACCGAAAATCCGTGGCTGAAACTCTAAAACTTTTGTCTCTAAACTTGTTGCTAAAATTTTGCGAGGCCCTTTTTTGTGACGGAATATATCCATTACAATTACGTCGTTGAAGGGCTTTAGTGACAGAATAGAGATGCAAACTTTCATTGTTGATGCTTGATTTTCTAGTAGTGTCCTCCCTCCCACCACCACCTCTGCAAAACCATCCCTGGTATTCATTGCCCCCACTCCCACTTGCCTTTCACTTCACCACCACCCTCTGCTACCCCCTTACACCTCACATTAAATGCTCCCACCCCAATTGCACCTAAAAGGAGAGATATGGCCAAAACTATATTTCCCGCCAAAACTACATCAACGGCTAGGATGCATTTCAAGGATCCAATGGTGATGGGATTTGCTCAGAGGGTGTCTACAAACCCTAATATGAGTCTATAAATAGAAGAGAAGCATGAAGGAAGAAGTATTAGAGTAATTTTAGTTTTATTTATGTCGTTTAAGTAATTTCAAATTTCCTAGTGGATAATTTAGTTTTAAAACTTTGTATTTCCTGTTCTCAGTTGTAATCTAAACCTTTTTCATAATATAATTCAAGTTTCAGTGGGTATCTTAGTTTGTGCAATTTTCAATTTTATTTCAAGTTTCTTAATAAGCTTTATTGTTGTTATTGTTAGATCACATGGACTCTTAAGCTCACATAGGCTCCCAGAAAGCTTTGAAAAAGCTTTTAGAAACCTTAAAACATAATCTAGTTATAAAAAACTCAAAAATACAAAATAGTCAATGAAAGTCAACATTCAAGTTTCATGGTGTTCATGACTGGAGCAGGGTATATTATGCATGGCCTTGGTCTAGTACTCCATGGGGAGTGTTAGGAATGATTCAGTGGTCCTTGGTTCATAAAAGTTTGGCTGGAAGGCATTTGTAAGCCAGATTCTAAATTCCTACTCTTTATAGTATAAACTTGTTCTGAGATTGCTTATTTATGTTTCTTTAGACTGCTTTTAGCTTATTAGAGTGTTTTTAATCAATATGTTGTGCTTAGATCTTTATTTGCTAAAGTTTTCTACAAATCTGTCTTATTAAGTAGTGTTTGGATCTTTTGTGTTTTTCTGTGAATCAGGCTTGTTCTTGTTGTTGTTTCTTGTTCATACAAGATCCTTAGTGTCACATTAACTTAGAACATCACTCAAACACAGGCTTTATTCATAAAAAAGTCAAAATCACACACCATTAGGCCTAATTAACCCTATGTGTTGGATTTAGAGTGGCTTATGCCCCATTTCCATTCACAAGTGAGTGGTGTAGCTTATTTTCGCCTTAATATAGATTAATAAATCATAATCAGTCATAAAACCTAGGTAGAGTTTCATAAAAGTCAACTTAGCTTTATATTTCAAAAAGTCAAATTGCAAGGTACTGTCAGAAAACCAAAAATTGGGGGATTTATTGTGATTTTTGTGTTAGGATTGTGACCCTGAGCTTTTCACAAGTTGTTGTCTGTCACCTAAGCTACAAGTTCCCTCCATCAGCTTGTTTTTGTGAATTTTATACAAGCTTGTGCAACAGCTTATTTAGACCTGCAGGGCAAGGTACTGCCCTACACCAGGGTACTTGTGTTTTTGGTAAAATTTCAAACTTCCCTCCAGGGTGCAAACCAAAACCTTAGATCTTGATTTTTAGCTTTTTGAAAAGCTCATCAGTAGTGCTTTTAGGATTAATCATAAAATTGGATCTCAGTTCACTGTAGCATAGCTTATTTTGGTCTTCAAGTTTGCTGATTTCATAAACCTATACCGAGTCATCAGTATAAGTGACCCTTATTTCCAAGACCATAGCTGATTAACTAGTGGGCCCCACCCTTAGATTTTTAGCTTTTTGGAAACCCCATAAGCCCAGCTTTAAGGTTCTGAGCTTAAGTGCTTAATTTTGGCTTATTTGGTAGGGCTGCAAGCAGATTAAACTTTGTCCATTATCACTGAGTACACTGAGTACTCAGTGTTTGACCACAAGTTCCAAGCACCACCCAGTGCTCATTAATAAGCCATAAGCCCAGCTTAATGGCTTATTTGAGAGTTGACCAGTCCACCTTTGAGGTTCAATCCTCATTTTGGACCCTCATTGACTTCTGTTGACCCCATAGAGGTCCAAAGTTCATGTGTTTGGCCTGTTTTGGCCTATTGTTTTGTTAAGTGCTTATTTACTTACCACACCTTATATAGATTACTTATTTCTTCCCATTTGTCTTATTTCAAGTTGTTAGTCATCTGTTTATGCTTAGTTGTTCATTTCTCAGCTTTTTCAAATAGTGCATAAGTCCTAATAAGCTAATAAGTCCACTGTTAAGCGCAAGGAGGTGTACATAACTTATTTATAAGCTATACAAAAGTGTTTTCACAAAAGTTACTTATTTTTAGCTTATAATCATCTGTCAATAAGAAAAACCAACAAAAACCAAATTTAAAAATAGTGATAGCTTCTATTTAATAGGATTTATCTTTTTTTCTTTTCAGCTTATTAATAAGCACATCATCATTTTTATATTTTTCTTAATTTTATTTTACCTTAAAGTATTTTCAGTAATTTTCCTAGATTTTTCTCTTTTCATTTAGTAATTATTAGAATTAAAATTAATTTAATTAAATAATTATGTAATATTAGTAATTAAATAGTTTTATCAATTTTTAATTAACAACAGTAGGTTTTTTTATATTTTTCCTAGGTTTTATAAATCATTTAGGATTTTTAGAAAATAGTTTCTTAAGTTATATTATTCATTTTTTAATTTTCTTAATTAATTTAGGTAAATTAGATATTAATTAATAATTAAGTAAATAATTAGTAAAATAGTCTAAATATAATTTTTAGAAACTTTTTATAAATTTTTAGGATTCCTGAGATGGTTAATTAGATTTATAAATTTTTCTATAATTTTCTAACTCATTTAAGTATTATTAGTAATTTAAATATAGTTAATTAGTATAATTAAATATAATTTGTATTTAATTAATAGGAAGTCCACAAAAAGACCAAAACAAGTATTTTTTAGTTTTATAAATTTATTTTAAGTCATTTTATATTTTTAGGAATTAATTTTGCACTTTTCTAGTTTAAATTTGTATTATTAAGTTTTTAAGTTAATTAGTTTTAATTAAAAAGTTAAATAGTTTTAATTTAAATAATTAATATTAAAATAATCAAAAAAATAATTTTCTTTTTAATTTCATTTTCTTTTATAATTAAGTTTGTAAAATTTTCATTTGCACCCCCTATAGTTTTAAATTGTTTAAAAGTCACCTTTTCTTCAGTATGTATCCTATTCTGATTTCTAATTTGTGCTTGTATACATATTTGTTTACAGTGCTTGTTATATATTATTTCCAAAATAACATCAGTAGTGTAAATCAAACCCAATCATCTTTGGTTACTGTCCTCAGTGCCACTCATTCTCAAAAACGTTCAAAATATAATTTCAATCTCGTTGGAACTTAACGACCCGGGGATTTCCCTGTACTTCCACGGATTTTAATACACTTGACTTTTTCTCTCAGGTGGTCCTATCAACTGTACCCGGTTGACTGGTTGGTTTGGGAGGAGTCAGTAACTTAAGGAACGTAATAATGCACGAGTCCCATTAATCTAAGTACTCCATCCACCCAGGTTCTGATAAGATGTATCAGGATCTGAAGAAACAATATTGGTGGCCCGACATGAAGGCATGTATTGCCAGATATGTGGGCAGGTGTTTAACATGTTTTAGGGTAAAGGCTGAATGTCAAAAGAAATCCGGCTTATTGAAATAGCCTGAGATTCCAATTTGGCAGTGGGAAAGAATGACGATGGATTTTATCACTAAACTACCTAGAACATCCAATGGGCATGATGCTATTTGGGTAATAGTTGATCGCCTTACAAAATCCGCTCACTTCATTCCTATACGAGAAATGGATGATATGGAAACCCTTGCTAGGTTTTACCTCAAGGAAATAGTTTCCCGACATGGAGTGCCAATATTTATCATATCGGATCGTGATTCTCATATCACGTCGAGATTTTGGTAATCTATGTAAAAGGCCTTAGGTACTCAGATAGACATGAGTACGACATATCATCTGAAAACCGATGGTCAAAGTGAAAGAACTATCCAAACACTCGAGGATATACTTCGAGCGTGTGTGATAGATTTTGGAAAAGGATGGGAGAAACACTTTCTGAGGAAAACTAGAAGGGGGGGTTGAATAGTTTTACGTCTTTTTAATTCTTAATAAAAGATTGTTTGAAAGTTTTCTTTTTTTTTTCAAAAATATAGATTCGATGCTATATGAAATCAAGTCATGCACAATATGAACAACACTAAATATGTACGATAAATCAATAATAATGTAAGTAAAGAAATAGATGAGAGTTGGAAAGATCGAACCGCGAGATAAGAGATTTATATTGGTTCGGCTACAAGGTCACCTTCCTTGCCCTACTCCACTCCCCGAGCACCTAACTCGAGAGTTTTCTTCACTATGTCAACAAGCTCCCTTATGGCGGAGAAAACCTTACACACCAATTACACACCACAACTTCGTCACAACTTATTCACACCTTCTATACAATTATTTCACACCTATTCACTACTTAATTACACCACTTCTTCACACCAATCTTCTACACACTAATCTTCTTCACACCTATCTTCTACACACCAATCTTCTTCACAACAATCTTCTACACACCAATCTTCTTCCTAACTTTTCTTCTTCACAACTAACTACTAACCAATCACACCATATATATATATATATATATATATATATATATATATATATATATATATATCTAACTAAACTATCTTCTAACAAATATTCACAACTAATCACACAATGAGATAAATACAATGATGATGCTCTAACAACTTAGATATGGAGATCACAACAAGTTGTAATACTTCTTGTCTTGAGGGATAGAAGTATTCTTCTCTTGCACTTTATAGGATGATGTTTGGATCACTTTGAAACAAAGATTTAAGAATGTATGATCAAAGGATTAAGAGATTGGAAATAGAGATCTAGAACAGAAAGTTTTGGAGTGCAAAAGGTGAGAAAAATTCTAGATTTAAGGTGGTATTTATAGGCAACAGATTCTGACAGAGGAGCGTGGCCGGTCCCCTTAAATCAAGGTCGGCCCCCTTAAAATTTAGGGGACCGCCCCTTATAATTAAGGGGGCCGCCCAGCTGTAACGGCCAGAATTTTTGTTTTTTAGCGGGGAAAGTTTATTTGGTGAAAAACTAACTGATTTTGGTTAAAAATTTGAATTCATATATTTAGTATGAATAAAACATTTTTCTTTATTACCAAAAGTGTTTTTCAAAAATATATAATATGTTTATATAATTAAATAAACTTTGTAATACTTAATTAAGTTTTCCTTTGATCATAAATTTCACTAAACACTTTGTTTATTCATACCTTAAGTGATTTGGATGTAAAGAGAATGTTACTAACTAAATACTTGTTTATGTCACAAGCTTTAGTTCTATGAGTTTGTATTTTGTAATAATCAAAACATAGAGATATTGATAATATCTTAATAATGTTTTTAGGCATTATTTATGTCAACATAGATAATATCTTTATAATATCTTAATAATCAAAACATAGAGATATTTCCTATATACCCATTTAGTTCCTATGATGGTCATATTCATTGGATTTGGGACTAATTACCAAACGTCATTTACCTTAAATTGATTTAATTCTTCTTGCATAGCTATAACCCAACTTTCATCTTTTAAAGCCTCATTAATATCCTTAGGTTCTATTGCTGAGAGGAACCAAAAGAAATTATTTTTATCTTGAGCTTGTGACCTAAGGATCTTTGGTTAAGATGTCCTATTATATTATCTAGTGGATGTGATCTAGATTCTTTAACATTTACAATTTCGTTATTTCCTAAGTTCATGTCTTCATTATCATTTCCTATGGGTTTTGTTTTACTAACCTCAATAGCTTCTTCTTCGACTAAGTCATCATCTTCTAAAGGTAAAGTTTTAGGAGGTGGTGGTGTTTCATCAAATCTTACATTTAGTGATTCTTCTACTTTCATGGAGTGTTTGTTAAGTATTATATATGCTTTACTATTTTTGTGAGTATCCTAAGAATATTCCTTCGTACGATTTTGGATCAAACTTAGTGAGGTAGTCCTTAGTGTTTAGAATATAACATTTACTTCCAAATACCCTAAAGTAGCTTAAGTTTGGTTTTCTACCTCTTAGTAACTCATAGGGAGTTTTTCCTAGAATTCTCCTAATTGATACCCTATTAATAATATATGTTGAAGTATCTACGGCGTGACATCAAATTTTTTGTGGGATGGATTGTTCATTTAACATTTTCTACTCATTTCTTGTAGTGACCTATTTTTTCTTTCTACTACGCCATTTGATTGAAGAGTACGAGGAGCGGAGAAATTGTGAGATACTCCATTTAAATCACAATATTTTCTGAATTGTAATTCATTGTCAAATTCCCTTCCATGGTCCATCCTAATGGCTACTATTATGCATCCTAATTTATTTTGAATCATTTTACTAAATATTTCAAATTTTTCAAAGGCTTGGGTCTTGTCACTTAAAAACCTTGTCCACGTGTATCGTGAGTAGTCATCTACTATTACTAAGGTATATTTGTTTCCTCCATAGCTCTGCACAGCGGATGGACCAAAAAGTTTCATATGTAATAATTCTAGACACCTAGTAGTGGATACTATATTCTTAGCTTTGTGACTAGCATGAACTTGTTTTCCAATTTTACAAGCATCACAAAAATGCTTGTCATATTTTAGATTAGGCAAATTTCTAACTAGTTCCTTAGAGGCCAAAGATTGTATTTGTTGCATGTTAGCATGTCTTAATCTCCTATGCCACAATGTGGAGTTTTCATCTAGGGTTGTTAGGCATATCCTATCCTCCGGCTTGTTTCCTAGTTTCATAACATATATGCCTCCTTTCCTAATTCCTCTACCTATAATTTTTCCATTCTTAACTATTTCGCTATCCTCTTCGGTAAAAGTGACTCTACATTTATTATCACATATTTGTCCTATACTAAGTAAGTTATATGTTAAATTATCTACATTCTCTACATTTTCAATAGTAAGTGAGTCTTGAGAAATCGTACCTTTGCCAATGATTTTTCCACGTAAGTCACTACCAAAAATAACGTTACCTCCATTGTATGCCTTGTATGTAGAGAATAGCTTGCGGTTCCCCGTCATGTGCCTCGAACATCCGCTATCCTTGATCCATTCGTCAGGCTCCAAGTCAATTCCTAAACATATTTCATCAGTTTCTTTTGCCATAAAACACTTTTCGTCTCTTGGCTTTTCCACTTCTTCTTTGTCACTATCACTCCATGTTCCACTAACAAATGCGCCTTGATTTTCATAACCTGGCGGCTTTAGACATTCGCCAATGAGATGATTTGGACTTCCATATCTAAAGCACTTTCTTTTCCCGTAGTTGTCACATCTATTTCTTTGGAACGGTTTTCTTTCGTCTCGTGATGATCTAGTGAATCTTCCTCGTCTCTTGAAGAATTTCTTGAATTCTCTTACAGCCATTGCACATTCTTCATCTTCACTTTCGTCACTTGAATCATCATCATCACTAGGTTCCTTTTTGGCTTTTAGAGCAATGGATTTGCTTTGTTCTTTCTTGACTTTGACCGTTTCCGAATCTCTTCTTATAATTTCTTCATGGACCTTCAAGTTGCCAATAAGTTCATCTAGTGATAACGTCATCAAGTTCTTTGATTCTTCAATTGCCGTGACCTTAGCTCGCCATTTCGGATGTAATGCCCTAAGAAATTTCCTAACACAATTTTTACTAGAAAATTTCTCATCAAGTACTTTTAAACTTGTGATAATAGTGTTAAATTTAGCAAAAGCATTATCAATTGATTCCTCTTCCGGAATCGTAAATTGTTCATATTGTTGTACAAGAAGATCTATTTTGTTATCTTTAACTTGACTATTACCTTGGTGAGTAATTAGTAAAGAATCCCAAATTTCTTTTGCGGTTTGACACAAAAAAATTCTTCCATATTCTTTGCGTGGTAACACATTATAAATGATCATTTTAGCCTCTTTATTTATTGCTAGTTTCTTCTTCAAATCATCATTTTGTTTTTCAAAAGATACAATTTCATCCATTTTAGTTTCAATATTATATTGAATAGGGGGAAATCACCAAAGGTAATAATATGCCAAAGATCAAGATCTTTTGATTTCACATAAGTTTCGAATCTATTTTTCCAATATAAAAATCCATCACTTTCAAATAGTGGTAGTCTTTGCATAGATTGCCCATCTAAATATTTTAAAGATTCCATATATCGTTACAAGTTTTAAAATACAATATATTTAAAAAAGTTCTTGCTAGACGTGGCTCTTGATACCAATTGAGGAAAACTAGAAGGGGGGGTTGAATAGTTTTACGTCTTTTTAATTCTTAATAAAAGATTGTTTGAAAGTTTTCTTTTTTTTTTCAAAAATATAGATTCGATGCTATATGAAATCAAGTCATGCACAATATGAACAACACTAAATATGTACGATAAATCAATAATAATGTAAGTAAAGAAATAGATGAGAGTTGGAAAGATCAAACCGTGAGACAAGAGATTTATAGTAGTTCGGCTACAAGGTCACCTTTCTTGCCCTACTCCACTCCCCGAGCACCTAACTCGAGAGTTTTCTTCACTATGTCAACAAGCTCCCTTATGGTGGAGAAAACCTTACACACCAATTTACACACCACAACTTTGTCACAACTTATTCACAGCTTCTTCACAACTATTTCACACCTATTCACTACTTAATCACACCACTTCTTCACACCTATCTTCTACACACCAATCTTACCTATCTTCTACACACCAATCTTCTTCACAACTATCTTCTACACACCAATCTTCTTCCTAACTTTTCTTCTTCACAACTAACTACTAACCAATCACACCACATATATATCTAACTAAACTATCTTCTAACAAATATTCACAACTAATCACACAACGAGATAAATACAATGATGATGCTCTAACAACTTAGATGTGGAGATCACAACAAGTTGTAATACTTCTTGCCTTGAGGGATAGAAGTATTCTTCTCTTACACTTGATAGGATGATGTTTGGATCACTTTGAAAAAAAGATTTAAGAATGTATGATCAAAGGATTAAGAGATTGGAAATAGAGATCGAGAACAGAAAGTTATGGAGTGCAAAAGGTGAGAAAAATTCCAGATTTAAGGTGGTATTTATAGGCAACAGATTCTGACAGAGGAGCGTGTCCGGTCCCCTTAAATCAAGGCCGGCCCCCTTAAAATTAAGGGGACCGCCCCTTATAATTAAGGGGGCCGCCCAGCTGTAACGGCCAGAATTTTTGTTTTTTAGTGGGGAAAGTTTATTTGGTGAAAAACTAACTGATTTTGGTTAAAAATTTGAATTCATATATTTAGTATGAATAAAACATTTTTCTTTATTACCAAAAGTGTTTTTCAAAAATATATAATATGTTTATATAATTAAATAAAGTTTGTAATACTTAATTAAGTTTTCCTTTGATCATAAATTTGACTAAACACATTGTTTATTCATACCTTAAGTGATTTGGATGTAAAGAGAATGTTAATAACTAAATACTTGTTTATGTCACAAGTTTTAGTTCTATGAGTTTGTATTTTGTAATATTCAAAACATAGAGATATTGATAATATGTTAATAATGTTTTAGGCATTATTTATGTCAACAGTTTCCATTGGTAGAATTTTCGTATAACAATAGTTATCACGCTAGTATTAAGGCAGCACCGTATGAGTCACTTTATGGGAGAAAGTGCAGATCCCCGGTCTGCTGGGCCGAAGTTGGAGAAGTACAACTTATGGATCCAGAGATAATCCATGAGACAAATGAGAAAATAGTTCAAATCCGACAACGCTTACAAGCCACAAGGGATAGCAAAAGAGTTATGCTGTTAGGAATACAATTATTCCTATAGAAGACTCGGTCACCTAACTGATGTAATAGCATTTAAAGTTAGCTCGTAGTTAGTTTATTAGTTAGTTAGATATTAGATTAGTCTAAGTAACATCGTGGAAGATGGACGTGTCTTACCCACTGTATGCCTGATCCACAGCCCGGGTGTGGGCGTTTTTATGTTTCTTTGTAGGATTAGTATAAATACCCCTGTCCACATGTGGAGAGGGTTGGACCTTCACTTTACACTAATCTAATACTCTCTAGTTTTCTCTCATTCTAAGGTTCCAACTTTTCTATTTCTCTTCTACTCTCACGAATCACAATCACCACCAAGGTATATATGTTTGTAACTTAATATCATATCCTACAATTGGTATCAAGAGCCAAGGTTTCATCTTAGGGCCTTGGATATTCGGATTTGGTGTGGTTTTTGTGTAGTTTTTGTGAGTTAGAAGAGTTTTATTCAAAACATCTTGGTTTGATCTTTCTTGTGTTATTAGATGTGTTAGAGATGTACTTTTATGATCCTTGGTGTTAGTACAACATTGTGTTTCAGTTGGTTTTACTTTTTCATAAGCTTATTTGAAGTTTGGAATGAGTTTGGGTCGAATTTCATTGTTGCGATTAACTCCACTGTTTCATTGCTTAACTGCGATTAGCTCCTGATCTCTGTGGTTAGTTTGTCTGCGATTACTATTTTGGGAATACAAACAAATCGCAAGGAAAGTGACATCTTTGGACTATTGTCAACTGCGACTAGCTCCTGCGGTTAGATGATCTGCGGTTGGTATCTGAGACTATCTGACTGCGTTTAGCTTCTGCGGTTTAGTGGACGGCGTTTAGTTTCTGCGGTTTACTACTTGCGGTGGTTAGTGATTTGCGGGTAATCCATTTTGTGGTTAGTGTACTCTGCGGTTAGTTACTCCCTGCGGTTAACTCACCTTGTGATTACCTTTCTCTGTGGTTACCTACCTTGCGGTTACCCTCCACTGCGATTTTCTCACCTTGTGTTTATCTCCTACTGCAATTAGTGCTTATAGTTGCGACTATCTCACATTATTTGTCAATTTACTAAGTGATGAGATTCATGTGATTGGGTAATCAATTTGCAATTTGTGTATTGTTGTAACCTTAGTCGTTTCAATTAATCTAATTGTGATCTGACATTGTGAGATAATCCTTATGACTTGACTAATCTCAATTGGATATATTGCAACTGGACTTGTCACAACTTAACACTTGATGCAAACTGTGACTCATCTGGTATCTCTCTATTAGTATAATCTGCTGAATATATCTTCCGGTTTCTTTTGTTGACTTTATAAAATCCCTAGAAAGAACATTCTGCGATCTATCGATGAAGGTCCTATGCAGATGGGTACAACCAGAGATGCTATCTCCACTGCTGAGGATGGCTCTGTTGTTCAGGGAATTGATAGACCACACACTTACAATGATCTCACTGATGTTGAAAAGAAGTGCTATGATGCTGACATTCGTGCCTCCAACATAGTAATACAAGGGTTACCCAAAGATGTGTACAAGCTAATCAACTTCAACACTGAAGCCAAAGCGGTGTGGGATAATGTCAAAATGCTTCTGTCTGGCTCAGAGCTGACCAAAGAAGACCGTGAATCTCAATTATATGATGAGTTTGAGCATTTCAAAATGAATCCTGGTGAAAATATTACCGATTACTATGTCAGATTTCACAAGCTGGTTAATGACATGAGAATGATCAGAATGACAATGCCTAACATTCAACTCAACTCTAAGTTTGTGAACAACATGTCACCTGAGTGGGATCGGTTTGTCACTGCTGTCAAGCTCAACAAAGGATTGAGAAATACTAACTATGAGCAATTGTTCGCTTATTTGCAACAACATGAGAAGCATGCTGCTTATGATCGTCAACTAAGAGAGAAACTCAATCCAACTGTCACCAGTGACTCACTTGCTTTCATGAGTAGCATGGTGCCAACTAGTCAACCTGTGTCATCAATGGATCACTCATCGCTACAGTCATCAGCTGCCACGAACACTCATCTCGACTCAGGATACTCTCATACAGACAAGATGATTGACAATCTCTCCAATCAAGTTTCTCTACTGGTCCAACATTTCAGGGCTGCACTTCCATCTTCCAACAATCAACTCAGAACTTCCTCCAATCCACGTAATCAAGCCATTGTGAAAGACGGAAAAGTAATGGTGCAAAACGTTCAAGGAAGACAGAATGTGAATCAAAGGAATGTTGTGAGGGGTAACTTTCATAACAGAGGTGCAAATGTGAATCAGGGACAAGGAAGCCAACCAAAATGTTACAACTGTGGGGGTTTAGGTCACCTTGCCAGAAACTGTACTCAACCAAAACGTCCTCAAAACTCAGATTACTTTAAGGACAAAATGTTGCTCATGCTACTCAAGAGAATGGAGTGGTACTTAATGAGGATGAATTGGGATTTCTTGCTGGGGATGATGGAAAAACATTCGATAATGAAGTGGATGAACAGCCAGTTCAGGATTTAGCTCTTAATGATCCAAAAATCTTCCAAGCTGAAGATTGTGATGCCTTCGACTCAGATGTTGATGATGAACCCACTGCTCAGACAATCTTCATGGCTAATTTATCATCTGTTGTCTCACCCACACAACAATATGATCGATCCAAATCCTCCATCATATCTGAGGTACTAAAATTATATGATAAATGCGCTGTTAATGATGAACAAAAGACCTTCTATGATATACAACGAAATTATGTTTGCGAATCAAATGAGGCTGAATTGGAACCCATCAAAGTGTTCCCAACTAAGCAACATTCGGATCACGACAGTAATTCTGACGTATCTTGTGGAAAGTCTTCTGTTGTGTGTGATATTGATGTGATGCATGAGCAAACGATATGTAATGAGGTATAACAAACAAACGTTGTTGAATTAGATACTGCAAATTTGGGGAATAGCAATATTGTCCCATATGAACAATATGTGAAGCACAACGTTGAATCTGTTGTACCAAGTGATATATCCTCTGCTGATGAAGAAATGTGTGATTTAGATGAGTATACTGTTGTTGCACCAGATGACACCCTAACCACTAGGATAAATACTCTTAGGGATCAAGTTAGGTTCTATGAACAACGTGCTAAATTTGAGCTTACAGAACGTGAACAAAAAATGGAATTGCAAATGCATGCCTACATCACTGAACAAAACTTGAAGGAAATGGCCTTGAAAGAAGAGATTAAATCGTTCCAAAATCAACTTGAACGTGTTTTTAAGGAAAAACAGGAAATTCAGGATAGTGTAAATCTCCTAAAAAGTGAATTTCAACAAAAGGTAACTAAACTGTTAAACGAATTTTACAACCTTAAGCAGTTGAAAAACAAACTTGAAAACAAGTTGTATGTTCTTGGCCAAACACCTCAAATAGCTCAAATGGTGGAAAAGCACATGAAACTGCGGGATAAGCATAGTGATAAGGATTTAGGGTTGCCTAAAACAAACTTCCTTAAGAGCGTTAGAGACTCTCAACCTGCCCTCTATGATGCTAAGGTTATGCTCACTCCCAATCATGATCCCCCAAATAGTTCGTCCGATAAAGAATTGGATGAACTTGATTCTGCCAATAGAGAGAGATTTGATAAAAAAAAAATGAAGGATCCAAAGTGCATCAAACACAGAGTCATTGTTAAACCCCATGATTATTATGAACAAAACCGAGTGATTGTTTTTGCACCTCAAGCTAAGTTAACACCAGAACAGGTATTTTGGCCCTTAAATATCGAGAAAATAAAAACTCATGAAATTAAGGCCAAAACATCCCTAAAGTTAGCTGCCCCGACGGTGTATCCCCCCAATACACCGATGCACTTAGTTCAGTTGTCCCTTCCCACGCAATGTAAAACTCTTATTAGCATTTATGTCCTGTGTCAAATGTTTACTGATTTTGAGAAAACATGCAAAAAGAGAATCACACCAATGGGAATTACTGAGGGTGAAAGGGGATTTAAGTTAACCAAAGAGTGTTACTTAACTGAAGTCATTCCATTTTTTAAACAAATCAAAGAACATTTTGAGGGTTTACGACAATCCTTTGATGTTGAGCTTAAAGAAATGAAAGAAGTGTTTAAAGATGTGGAAAATGAGTGTAAACAAAAAGCTATAGATCTCCAGCACAGTGAAATTGCCAGACAAAATATTCTCATCATGAATGATAACTTGATTGCTAAATGTATTACACAAGATGTGTTTTACACTGCTACAAAGTCTTTTCTTAATGCTTGACAATTTCATGAAATGTCTATTGCTTTGAGTAACCTTCACAATCGTGTTGTTGAGCTTGAGGGGGAGAATTTGAAATTGCTTGAAAAAAATTCAAAATGATGATCATGACAACATGGTCAAGCATCTTTCTAAGCTAGAAGTTGAGAATCTTAATTTACAATTAAAATATCAACATTTAGAAGAAAAAATGAAAATATCAAAGGCCAAGACATCTTCTGATGCTCCGGAATTTGATGCATATTTTGAATTAGCAAAAAGGGATGAAAAAATTGAAGCTCACACGAACACAATTGGATTATTGAGGGCTCAAATTGCCCAATTGAAGTCTCCCATGAATGCTGTGATCAACTCCCATAAACCAATGTCTGCAGATTCTCATAATTTTGAAATTCAAAACACAATCAACTCACTTAAACATGAAAATGATTGTTTTCAAGCTGAAAAATCTAAAGTTAAACAACATTACAAAGAGTTATATGATTCTATCAAGATCACTCATGAGAAAACCAATGAAAAAATAACTTCTTTGCTTAATCAAATTGAGAATCTAAAGACAAAAGTGAAAGGGAAAATGCCGTTGAATGTAAGTGACAATATCAATTCTGTGGTTTGTAATTGTAAAAAACATGCATGTGAGGCTGTTTTTATTCCTCTTCCCCTTAAGAACAATGAGCTAGTCCATAGCGATTATCTTAGACATCTTAAGAACTACCTTGACATGACTCGTGAAACCATAGAAGATGATAGAACGGTAAGACCATCTGATAACACCCTATCGGATATTTGCTTTCTTACCAAGCAATCACAAGAGTTGTTAGAATATGCCATAGGTACGTGTCCTAAGATTCCCAACATGCGTGATAAAATTGGCACATCCTCATCTAGGAATTTGAAGAAGTATGTTACTTTTGATAAACCCTTGGCTAGGTCTGTGCATAGCACATCATCACCTAGAAACCAAACAACTTTGTAACAATCTAATGTTCCCATCGTAAATTCTACAGGAGTAATCAATATCACTAAAGCTAGCGGGTCAAAGCCTAAAGGCAATACAAGGAATGATAGGACTTCGTCTGCTAAGAATGATCAAGGGAAGAAAGTAGAAGACCACCTTAGGAACAATAAGATTAATTTGAATGAAAAGAATCGTGTTGATTATAGTATTTGCGTTAAGCGTACTGTAATTAATTCGAATTCTAATGCGACTTGTAAGACTTGTAATGAATGTTTAATTTCTGGTAATCATGATGAATGTGTTGTGTCATTTTTGCAATTATCTTATAAATCCCCTGTTAAATCTGCTAAGGATAACAATACTTGGAGAGCTACAGGAAAAGTTTTTAACAGTGTAGGATATCAGTGGAAACCTACGGGAAGAAAATTCACTCTAGGAAACCAGTGCACATTGACTTACATGCCCGACCCTAAGTCTTTAGAGGGTAAGAGATGGAAGGCTACTGGTAGAAAATTCCCTTTAGTGACCCAATGCCTTGATAGTAAGACAACAACTTCCACTGATATCGGTTCATCTATAAGAACCAATGAAAATATTGATCATGAATCTCTTAAGTATGCATGTGCTAACCTATTGGATCCCAATCACACTTGGGGATCCATGTTTTTTAGTTATCCATATCTGTCTGGTTTCAAATGCAGGTCGTACAAATCGTCCTGTGGTATTTGGACTCAGAATGCTCAAAACATATGACTGGGGATCGCTCTCGGCTCAGAAATTTCGTGAAAAAGTTTATCGGGACAGTTAGATTCGGTAACGACCACTTTGGAGCTATTATGGGGTATGGTGATTATGTGTTTGGTGATAGCGTGATTTCAAGAGTTTACTATGTGGAAGGACTTGGGCACAACCTATTCTCTGCTTGTCAATTTTTTGATTCTGATCTCGAAGTGGCCTTCAGAAAACACACATGTTTCGTTAGAGAATTAGATGGAGTTGATCTCCTTAAGGGAAGTCGTGGTACAAATTTGTATACCATCTCTATTGAAGACATGATGCGGTCCTCTCCCATTTGCTTACTTTCTAAGGCCTCTAAAAGCAAATCATGGTTATGGCATCGGCGTTTGAACCACTTGAACTTCGGCACCATAAACGAGCTCTCTCGCAAAGATCTTGTTCGAGGCATGCCTAGATTGAAGTATGAAAAAGATCATCTCTGCTCATCATGTCGATTGGGTAAAAGCAAGAAACAAAATCAGAAACCAAAACCCACCAACTCCAACACTGAAGTACTCCACACCCTTCACATGGATCTGTGTGGACCCATGATAGTGCAAAGCTTCAACGGGAAAAGATATATTCTTGTTATTGTGGATGACTATTCAAGATTCACATGGGTGAAATTTTTAAGATCCAAGGATGAAACTCCTGATATCATCATCAAGCAGTTGCAAGTAAGGCACAACAAAACTGTTAGAATCATCCGCACAGACAATAGAACTGAGTTTGTTAACCAACATCTCACCAAATTCTACGAAAGTATCGACATCAGTCATCAGAAGAGCGTTCCTCGAACTCCTCAACAAAATGGAGTCGTTGAAAGAAGGAATCGCACACTAGTTGAAGCGCCTCGCACTATGCTGATATTCTCAAAAACACCAATGTTTCTATGGGCTGAAGCCATTGCTACTGCTTGTTACACTCAAAGTCGGTCATTGATACATCCTATCCACAACAAGACACCGTATGAGCTTGTGTACCTCAAAAAGCCCGATCTCTCCTTTCTTCGTGTCTTTGGTGCCCTGTGCTACCCAACAAACGATAGTGAAGACTTAGGGAAGCTTAAAGCTAAGGCTGATATTGGGGTATTCGTCGGTTATGCAGCAGATCGAAAAGGGTACCGAATCTACAACAAAAGAACCCGAAAAATCATGGAAACAATCCATGTCACGTTTGATGAGCTGACAGAGCATATGGCTTCAGGACACACCAGTTCTGGACACACACAAAATCTTTTATCTCCTGGACCTATAAGTTCGGGACTTGTACAGAACTCCACTCATTTCACTCCTTATGTTCCTCCCACGAGTGAAGATTTGAAAAAGTTATTTGATCCTATGTTTGATGAGTACTTTGAGTCACAGCCACCTCATGAACCGACACCGCCGGCTGCTGTGCCTAATACTATGGCTGTGAATGCACCTCATGACACAAATGGTCCATCCGTGTCCATCTCTCTTGATCCAGATGCACCAGAATGTAGCAACACTCAAAATGAATCAAATAAACAATCGTCTTCTAAACATCAAGGAGTTACATCTGATAACACATGGGAAGTCAATCCATTTGCACCACCTGAGGAAGAACCATTTGAAAATGTTTTTGCACCTAAATCCTACAACGAAGCATCTTTCTCAGAAGATTCGAACCATGCAATATCAGTTCACTATCCTCAACCTCATGAACATCTTAGAAAATGGACAAATGATCACCCTATTGACAACGTCATAGGAAACCCCTCAAGACATGTGTCCACCAGAAAACAACTTGCCACTGATGCCTTGTGGTGTTTCTTCAACTCAGTCTTATCTAAAGTCGATCCCAAAGACTTCAAAGATGCCCTTACAAAGGTGTCTTGGTTCACCGCAATGCAAGAAGAAGTCCATGAGTTTGATCGTCTTGATGTATGGGAATTAGTACCACCACCTGAATGTGCGATGGTCATTGCTCTCAAATGGATTTTTAAAGTTAAGCTTGATGAGCATGGAGATGTGTTGAAGAACAAGGCTCGATTAGTTGCTAAAGGATACAATCAACAAGAGGGTATTGATTTTGAAGAATCATTTGCACCGGTAGCTCTTATCGAGGCTATTAGAATCTTTCTAGCCAATGCTGCCAGCAGTAACATGATTGTTATCAAATGGATGTTAAGACTGCCTTCTTGAATGGGGACTTAAAAGAAGTGGTTTATGTTTCTCAACCTGAAGGTTTCGTGGACCCAGAAAGACCAAATCATGTATATCGCTTAAAGAAGGCACTTTATTGTCTCAAACAAGCTCCTAGAGCTTGGTACGACACACTTTCCAAGTTTCTTCTTGCAAATCGATTTACCAAGGGTGTAGTTGATCCTACTTTGTTCACTAGGAAGACTGGGAACAATCTTCTTCACGTTCAAATCTATGTTGATGATATCATCTTCGCATCGTCTAATTCCAAGGAATGTGATCACTTTGCTACGGAAATGAGTTCCAAGTTTCAAATGTCCATGATGGGACAAATGTATTTCTTCTTGGGGCTACAAGTTTCACAAAACCCGAAAGGCATCTTTATTAATCAAGCCAAGTATGGTAGTGAAATCCTCAAGAAGTTTGGTTTTGATTCAAGTGACATAGTTGATACACCCATGGTTGAAAGATCCAAACTCGA
This sequence comes from Artemisia argyi, assembly GCA_030686995.1. Lineage (NCBI taxonomy): Eukaryota > Viridiplantae > Streptophyta > Magnoliopsida > Asterales > Asteraceae > Artemisia > Artemisia argyi. The sequence goes on along the minus strand of CM060678.1, from coordinate 74,691,124 downwards.
TGACGACTCAGCCAGGGTAACAATTGATCAGACCAAATATAGAAGCATGATTGGATCTCTCATGTACCTTACAGCTAGTAGGCCAGACCTTCTCTTCCCCGTATGCATGTGCGCCAGATATCAATCCAAACCCACCAAAAAGCACTTGGAAGCTGTCAAGAGAATCTTCAGATATCTCCAAGGGATAATCCACATGGGTCTCTGGTATCCGAAAGACAATGCAATGGCTCTCATGGCCTACTCAGATGCTGATTGATGAGACGAAAAATGATCCGTTTTTAGGGGGTCATTTAAGCCCGAATTCGAATTTATTTGATCAAATATTGCCCTAAATCGTTCCTTTTGTGATTTTAGGTACTTTGGGAGAGAAATCTGGAAAAGGAAGCAATTCGGACGTTTTTGGAGCATAAAAGTGAAGAAAATGCCAAAGTCTTAATTTTCCATGCTGGGAACAGTAGGTGACGGCGTCAAGAGTAATTCCCTGACGGCGTCAAGAGCAGAAGTCCATGACGACCCAGTACAGATTTGACGGCGTCACGAAGGTAGGGCGTCAAGTGTAAAAGTCATGACGGCCTGGAAATGATTAAATCTTGACAACGTCAAATGTAGATCAAGGCAGTCCGAGAATAGTTTTGGCGGCGAGGTGACGACGTCACAATGTTGGTCTTGATGCCGTCAGACCCATTTTTCTATATATAGTTTTCTAATTTTCACATTAAGGGGGAGAAGTTTTGGAGAAACCCTAAGTACGATTTTGGTGCAACTTTTACAGGTTTTTCAAGGGTTCCAAACCCTTGATACCTTTCATTGTAATTGAGATAAGTGTTCTTTTAATTCAATCAATATGTCTATGTGTTGGTTGTCTATATCTTGTTCTTGTCTTAATTGCATCATGCTAGGCTAGATCTATCTTGTGTTTGCTTGGATCTAATGAAACCTAGATGTTAATTATGTGTTGATTACTTGTTTATACTTGTCTTGGATGAATGATTTATATGTTAGGCTTAAGAAAACTGGCAGATCTCCACTTGGTAACATGCTTGAACGTCTTAAGAAACATGAACCGACGCGCACTAGGTCTTTATTGGTTGTATTTAATGCATGAGCCACTGTTTACAATCCCTATAGTTGTGCTGGGCATGGTGTAGGAGGAGATAAGAGATCATAGAATTGGGGAGTTAAGTGTGCCACCCCATGAATGGTATTAAGGAATACGATCCGTCATCCATGCAATTATAACAAGTAATTAACATGTAAAAGATGTCTAGGGAGTAATGAAATCTAAGTAAACACATTTTCTCCACTTATTGCTCACAACTTTAGTATAATTTAGTTTATTTTCATTTCTTGTATTTTATTTTGATTGCATCTTTAGTATTGGGTTAGTTGATTAGCAACTAATTCCGCCCAAATCCTTCAAACTCGAGATTTTTACTTACTTTCTAAAAAATATAAAAATACAAAAATAATCATCCCTCACCTTTAGAACTAGTATTTAGGCTTTCTAATCCTAGCGACACTATTCCTAAGCTGAACGATCAATCCCCCGGTACTTGTCACTATACTATACTACAACGATCAGGTACACTGCCTGGTAGGGGTTGTAAGCTTCTCAGGATCCCTTGAGAGGTAAAGTCTTGTGCAATTCCCACGCATCAAGTTTTTGGCGCCGTTGTCGGGGAATAGTTATTGTCTAGGTTAGAATTTCTTTTTATTAGGTCTACTTGCTAGATTCCTTTCTAGTAAGAATTTATTTTTATTTTTAGGTTTTCTTTAGTCTATCTAATTCTTTGTGCCTTTGTTCGTAACCACCCGACACCATGGACAACGGGAACATCTTTGAACCCGTCATCCCACCACAACAAAACCCACCATTAGAACCCCTTAGGCCCCGAACCTTAGGAGAGTATTCCCGACCTAGCCACCAAGGCTACCGAAACACTATTGAGCTCACCGGAGCCAATGTGACCCCCTTGCGATCCGACACCATCCGGTTGGTGCAGAGCGGATGTGCATTCCATGGACTTCGTTCCGAAGATCCAAACCAACATCTTAAGGACTTCCTCAAAATCGTAGATTCCATAGACCTAGATGTTGCAACTAGAGAGACAACCCGATTACGCCTATTCCAATTCTCTCTACGGGATCAAGCTAGTCAATGGCTTGAGCGTTTACCCGCGGGATCCATCACCACATGGGATGATCTCACCACTCGTTTCCTTGCTCAATTTTTCCCACCGGGGAGAACTACGAAGCTTAGAAATGACATCTTGATGTTCCAACAACGTCAAAATGAATCCTTTTATGAAGCATGGACTCGATATAAAGACTTGCTCCGAAAAGTCCCTCATCATGGCATAGATCTTTGGCTCCAAGTCCAAATCTTTTATGACCATATCGACATCTCCACGAGGCGAGCCATTGACCAATCGGCCGGTGGTAAGCTACGTGATCTAAGTGCGGAACAATCACGGGAACTCATAGAAGATCTTGCTCTCTATGACAACGAAAGTTGGAATGATCCCCGTGACTTGAACAAAATGGTCAAGGCAATATCTTTGCCTTCGAACAATTCTAGCACTCCCGACCGTAGGATCATGGAACTTGAGGACCAAGTCAAGTTTCTCATGAAATCTTACGAAGCTCCTAAGCCTTCAAGCCAAGTGAACAAAATCACTTCTTCATGCGAATTATGTAGTGGTCCCCACGACACTTGTGATTGTGTGGAACTCCCCGAAACAGCTTTTGCGGACTACGCATCCACGCGTACCGATGAAGCGGGAGATAAGTGGTACACTTTCAAGCCCGAGCCAAACACTTACGGTGATACATACAACCCCTCTTGGAAAAATCACCCAAACCTTAGGTGGAAACAAAATCAACCCAATTCTTCCAATCCGCCTAATCGTTACCAACCAAACGGTCCACCATCCAACCGTACTTTCAACAACAATCCTTCTAACAACTATGGTAGTACCAACAATCTTGAAGGATTGATGTCAAAGTTTATGACATCTCAAGAGGCTCGCATATCTAAGTTTGAAGCCGATTTCAAACAAAAGCAAAGCGAGATGACCACTAGAATTGACGCATTGTTGAAAGTTCTCAATGACCGGGAAATGGGAGCACTCCCAAGCGACACAATCAAGAATCCGAAACTAAACGTTAATTACATATCTTCAGTTTCGTCACCCACTTCGTGTCCACAATACTACTCGGTTAAATCAACGAGCACGTGTTTCAAACAAAACCAAGTTCTTCAAAAGGACCAATCAAATAAAACACCCAATATAGAGCCGGTCAAAAGCATAGTTGAAACAACTCTTACGCAAGACCTTGACGATGAATTCAAAGAACTTCACCTTGACCGCTGATTGAGGCAAAAGCAGTCAACTAAATTCAACCACAGATGTGGTCAAACAAGTCAAACTCCTAATGCTCAATGCTCCGCGGAATATAGTGTTTTCCCCGGGTCATTATGTCCCGACAAAGTGTGGATGGTTAACAAACGGTTATGTGATCGGGTGAATCTGGACGGGAAAGGGTTTATGAGTTATTTGAACTAAGGAATATACGAAGAAATAGCTTAAACAAGCTATATGAATAAGACGGGAAAGCTAAGAAAAACCAGAAACGTTTAAAACTTAAAACGCGTACGTTCACGTTTAAATAAAACGTAAACGTACAAAATAAAACGTGAAAACTAAAATCTGAAAACCCCCAGGGGGTGAAAATGACTTTTTTAAAAACTAAAAGGTAAAAGAAAATTTTTAGAAAAAGAAAATAATTTTTTGCACTATTTAATTATTTATTTTTAATTAAATACTATTTAATACTTATAATTAATATTTAAATAACTAAATACAATATAATATTGATTAAATACTAAAAAGTTGAAAATAAAATTTCTAAAATTATAAAATAACTAAAAATAAGTTTTTAAAAAATAAAAATATGTGTTTTTGTCTTTTTGTGATTTTTCTATTAATTAATTACTAATTAAATATTGATTACCTAATTAAACTATTTTAAATTAAGAAAATTCTAATAAAATTTTTAAAATTATTTTACATCATATAAAAGCTATAAAAAATATAAAAAATAGGTTTTACTTAATAAAAACTAATTATACTATTTAAAACTAATTATTAATTAATAATTAATAAAACTAAGATTAATTCTAATAAATACTAAAGGATAAAATAAAAATCTGAAAAAATTATTATAAATACTTTAATATAAGAGGAATTTAAGAAAAATATAAAATAGCTAAGTACTTAATAAAAATTTAAAAATGAAAATTAAAATTTAAATAAAATTAAACAGAAACTATCACTTGAAAATTAAGCTTGATTTTTGAAAATTTTCTTTTGGAAACTTAATTTAAACCTAAAAACAGAAACTTTTTGTAAAAACAAGTTTTGTGGAACTCAAAATTAAGTACAATAAGAGCTTATGAGCTTGACAGTTGACTTTGGTCAACTGTCAAAGCCAAAAGCTTTGAAACAAACTTCAAGCTGAAACCAAAGATTGATTAGGGAGAAAACAAGCTTATAGTACTTAAATTAAGTTGAAACAACAATTAAAACATATTAAATAAGCTGTAAAAGCCAAATAAGCAAAATTCCAAACTCCTTGGCAACTCAGGAATGGGACAGAATTGAGGTCCAAATCCAAGAGGGTCCCAGTGGTTCTCAGGTCAAAGCTATTGTGAAAACCAAGAGCCTACCATGTGGGGAGTTGAATGAAACATGTTTTGTGGCTTGTGGACCACTGAGGTGGGCTGCAGTCACCCATAAAGATGGCTGTGTGGTGGTGAGGACTGTGCAGCAGGGCAGATGCTTGCCCTGCAAGTGTGTTTGGGGCAAAGTGGGGCCCAACAAAAAAATACTAAAAATGTAACAAAGGTTGGAACATGAAGATTAGCTGATGGACAACACATGTAAACAAGTCTCAATCCATAAAATCAAACACAAAATTCTACTTAAATCTTTGAAGTTTGGTAAAAATCTGAAACGCATGCAAATTGACTTTTGTAAAAAACTTAAGAACTTGACTTTTGTGAACTTAGATACTGTCTAGTGAACTTAGAACATAAAATTAAGCTAAAACAAAGTAATGTAACACAAATCCACAAGTTATGGGCAGATATTAAGGATTATGAAGCCTAATGACCACCACAGTTAACTGTGGTGGTGGGATTTGGTGATGTTGACTTTTTTTGCTATATGAACTTGAGTTTGAGACTTGTACTACTCTAAAACCACCTAATATAAGATGTCTAAACAAGAATTCAACACTAAAACCCACAAATGCACAGGGTAATTCCCTGTGCCAAACACTCCCTAATGAACTGAAAATGGGTTTATACAATGCAATTAATCTATTTGATCCATAAAACTGAATAAATAACTTACAATAACATTAACCAAACCTAGTTTAACTGATTTAAACAACAAATGAAGTCAGAAAATATTGAATGCCAAGAAAAATTGAAAGAAGCTTACAATGGCAGTTGACTGAGAAATAGAACCAGGGAAACCAAACCACAACCTACACACCTAATGCTCCCAAGAGCTTCTAAACCAGAACAAACATCCAAAATCCACAGGTACTTTGCCTTCCTTCTTCTTTGAGACTATTTTTTTATTTTTCTTCAATATTTCTCTATTTTTTTTTTTGCATTTTTCCTTATTTTTCTAGTAAACTAAGTAAAGCTAAATTAAATGTTTTGAAAGCTTATAAAAGCATAACCATGAGCTGAATAGAACTTTAAATGAGCATTAAACAACAATTTTAACAATCTTGAGTGAATATGTCAAATTCACTATAAATTGCCAAAAACTGAAATTAAACTTGGAAACTGAACTTAAGAAACTTTGAAATTGAAACTTTCATTAACATTAAAGTGATACAAACTGGAAATTACAACTAAATTTTAAAGATTTAAAACTGAAAATAAAAAGATTACACTACTAATGGTCTAAAAACATTGACAACTCCATTATTCTCTTTTTCTCTATCTTTATAGGTCCTGGAGTGATACTTTGCTTTTCCCACTCATCTATGGCCGTTGGATGGCTTTTGTTGATCTCAATCGTTCAAATAAAAAAATGGCGGGAAAGCAGGGATTGACAGTTGGGAGGTTTGGTGAAGTATTAATGAGGAGGGGGTTGGTGAGGGTGTAGGTGAGTAATATTTAATGGAAAGGTAAGGGGAGGTGAGACATGGAAGCGTGAAACCAGGGATGGGGGTTGATGAACAGTAACCCGTGGGTGGTTGTTTGACTTGGTCAAAACCATGGGAAGTATTAAAAAGGTGGGATGGGCCGGATTTATGATTGGGCTTGGGTTGTTGCTGGATCAGACTATGGAATTGGATTATTGGGTGGTTTGGTTTGTTTGTTTATTTTGCAAAAACCACAAGGACCACTTTTGTAATTTAGCAAACTGCAAGGGCTGATCATGCAATCTTTCCAAAGTAACAACAAGGACCATACTTGCATAGTTTAAATATCCAAAAACCCATTTTTGCAAATTTTGTTTTTCAAAATTTCTCGGGGACCAAATTTGTAAATTTCCAAACCTCGGGGACTAAACTTGCAATTTTCTGAAAATTTCACCCAAGGACTATTTGTGATACATTTTGATTTTCCAAGGGCAAAAAATGATTTTCCTTTCAAAAATATCCCACCAGGGACTGAAACTGCCAAAATCTGTAACTCTAGGGACTAAATTGTAATTTTCCAAAACTTTTCCAATTTTTCACCAAAGGACTAAATATGACATTTTTTGATTTCAAAATGACCTTTGGTGATAATTTTCCATATTTTGAATATCCAGGGACTTGTTTTGTAATTTTATGAAAGTTGGGGGACTGAAACTACCAATTTTGCAAACTTTATATGTTTTTCATCTGTTTTTGCTCATTTTGCATCTAAAACATATAAAACAAAACTTTGAAATATTTTCAGTATTTTGATGCATTACTGAGTGTTTTTGTATGTTTTGCAGTTCAGATTAGACCAAAAATGATGAGTGTTTGAGCACTCATCAATCCCCCACACTAAACTATTGCTAGTCCCTAGCAATAACTGTTTTGAAAACTTGATGGATTTTAAACTCTTTACCAAAAGCCATCACTTCTGGAATAGCCAGGTGTAAGAACTGTGGCACACCTGATAACCGTGTGATTTTAAGCAAACTACCAGCTGTCAACAGATTTGATTTGTCTTTACCAGGAGCCGTTTGCTCCTCGACTAGCCAGCTCTTGATGGAATAGTCAACATCTTGGTGAGCTGATTACCAATTATGGATTTTCCACTGCCTTTACCACAAGCCATAATCTTGCGGGCTAGCCAACTCATTCGCTTTATTGGATATGGGGAGTTGAGGAACCATACAATTTTGGGCAAATTGCAAGCCGTAAATGGATTTGAGATGTCTTTACCAAGAGCCGTTTGCTCCTGGACTAGCCAATCCTTTTTGTCGCTTAGACAAGGCGGACTGATTACCACAAAATTTTGAAGCACCAATGAAAATCTTTTTAAATTTTTGAAATTTTGGCTAAAACGGGGGTATTATATAGTAAAATGTGATAAAATTCGCTAGAATAGCAAATTACCCCCCACACTTAGCATGAATATTGTCCTCAATATTCAAAGTCCCGGCTATTATGCCGACATTTTGAACATAAAAGGGCAACATTACAAGCTAAGCGTGGAAAATACCATTTTGTATTTTCACTTCTGTAATCATAGCATGGGGGACTCCCCCACACTTAGGGTGAAAACCCTATAAACATGCTACTGTTTTTGTTTACCGAGTCGCTAGCTTGACTCGACCCCGAATTCATTTGTCCTTGGGGAAGCATGGTGTGGAAGAAGCTATCTCAATCGGGCTTTCATTCAAGAATTTTGGACAAACATTTGAAGCACGTGAAAGTTCCACACCGATGAGATATAATCCCGACTCAAAATAATGGTACATGAAAATGCCGGGATCAAAGATGGTGTCTTCATTCCCGAAGGAGTGAAGAACAGTAGAAGTCACCCTGTAGGTGAAGAAGGGAAGAAAGATCTTGATGACAATCAAGATTGATTCATCATCATCAGAAAGAGAATTCATGATTGGTGTATCATGAATCTCATTTAGTAAAGCTCATGTGATCTAGACATATTATGGGTGGGAGGGTTGGGATTTTGATATCAATCAAATTCTCAAGGTTGAGGATATTTCCCTCCGGAAAACAAAGATCAACTTTGTCTAGATCAACGTGAAAGTTATCATACTCCGGTGCAGATATGATATGAGTGAGTTCACCGGAGAACTCCTCAAAGGTGAATAAATCATATTCGGGGAGAGAAATTTGAGAATGAGAAGTGGTATTGCCACTAATCTTCTCTCCCATATGATCAAAGGTAAAGGCTTCAAACTCCGGAATAGGATCATCAGAGAAAATGTCACTATCCTTTATGGGGATAGGAGATGAAATAGGTTTCATTTTCAAAGCCTCGATTTTAGAAATGAGGAGATCGACATTCAATAATGTTGCACGAAGTGCTTCATCCTTGATTTCAGTGTCAATCTCGTCATTCTCTTCTTCTAAGCTGACTAGCTCAGAAGGTAATTCTTCCATATAAATGATGTCTCCACAAGATAACGAATTGTCATCAGTAGAATCGGAGAACATCTCATCATGATTAGATGTGAAGAATAGAGGAGGAGGAATATCACACATATGGTCAAAAGTTCCCTGTGACTCTCTCGGGATTGGGACAAGGATCTCAACACTAGACTTTATTAATTCGTCTGATTCCTTATTAGGAATAGTGCTAAGATGCTCATCCCCCATGATCAGAGAGTGAGTGTGAACTTCGGGTGTGATAACAGCAGGTTGAGATGGAATCTCAACTGACGGGATTTCATCTGATGAACTGGATGAATCATCATCAAGGATATCTTCATCATCACTGTCATCAGGAATGAAATTAAATTTAGAGCTGGATCTGGCTGCTTTTTCTTTTGCAATGGATTCCCTCACGGATTTTTCATAGGCATCTTGGGAATTTATTCTAGCAGCCTGCTCTTCAGCAAGCAATTCTTCCATGGATTTTTGATGAGTGTGTCTTTGGGCAAAGTCTTGAACTAAACCCTTAAGCTCATCAACGATTTTCATCATATTTTGCATTTCTGGAAGAAGTGCTTGATTCATATCGTACTGTGGAGGTGGGTCTTGTAACGAATAGTCATAATTGTTACAAGGAAATGGATTCCCTGTTTGACAATCAGAGCTAGTGTGTGCACCTCCACAATACTCGGAACAGTAAAACTGATGTGGCTGTGGGTTGTACGTGTTATAGTCATAATTGTTATCAGGAAACTGCTCATAGACAAGCGTGTTGCCTGATTGACAATCAGAACCGTAGTGTGAACCACCACAGTACTCACAACAGTAAAACTGTTGAGTCTGGCTTGGTGTATCTTAATACGAAGAATCATTGAAATTTGGGTAATATGATTATTGTTCGTATGAATGTGATGGGTAATTGGAAAAATTTGAAGAGTCGTTGAATGAGTTCTGATTAGGATCATAAGCAAATGAATTACTCGACCCATAAAACAAACAACTCCTGTTTTGAATATCATTACCACATTGCACACATGTACACCAACGACATGGAAAACCAAAAAGTGGCTCACCACAACCGACACAAGGAACAAAATCTGGAGGTGGGACAAGTGGTGTGCTCTTAGAGCTAGCAATTTCCACTACTTCCGTTATGATCTCGGGTTTTGGTTCTTGATAAACGTGAAGATTGGGCAGGTCGTTCTTTTCAGTCACTGCCCTAAGCTCTGTACGTTTGCTTGATGACCTTATAACCTTATATCGTGAAAGATCAGGATTGATTCTTGAAGGTTCAGGAGCATTTGTGAGCTTAGGTTTTTGGATAACCGTAGGTTGGACGTATTTAGCACTTCCATCGTCAGAGGGAAGTACATGGTCCTTTGTCACCTCGGTTTCTTGATTCATTTCCCTCACCGGAGAGGGAATAGGAATCGAAGGTCCATCATAATCACTATGACATCTCGATATTTTCGACAAGGCCATAAGTTTTTCAATTTTGCTCTCAAAGGCCCATTGTTCAAAGAAATCGTCATCGAGAGATGTCATTTAGAATTATACATGAGAGGGGTATAAGAAGGTAGAATTAAACGGATATAGGGTAAGGAAAAACATTTTTGGGTTTTTTTATGAAAAGATATGAACAAGGATGGGTAAATGTACAATGGAACGAATTCCAAAGAAACTAATCAGAAAAACCGTTTAGATACGCACACAACCTCCCTGGTAGCGGCGCCAAAAATTGATTGAGGCAAAAGCAGTCAACTAAATTCAACCACGGATGTGATCAAACAAGTCCAACTCCTAAGGCTCAATGCTCCGCGGAATATAGTGTTTTCCCTAGGTCGTTATGTCCCGACGAGGTGTGGATGGTTAACAAACGGTTATGTGATCGGGTGAATCTGGACGGGAAAGGGTTTGTGAGTTATTTGAACTAAGGAATATACGAAGAAATAGCTTAAACAAGCTATATGAATAAGACGGGAAAGCTAAGAAAAACCAGAAACGTTTAAAACTTAAAACGCGTACGTTCACGTTTAAATAAAACGTAAACGTACAAAATAAAATGTGAAAACTAAAATCTGAAAACCCACAGGGTTGAAAATGGCTTTTTTAAAAACTAAAAGGTAAAAAAAAAATTTAGAAAAAGAAAATAATTTTTTACACTATTTAATTATTTATTATTAATTAAATACTATTTAATACTTATAATTAATATTTAAATAACTAAATACAATATAATATTGATTAAATACTAAAAAGTTGAAAATAAAATTTCTAAAATTATAAATTAACTAAAAATAAGTTTTTAAAAAATAAAAATATGTGTTTTTGTCTTTTTGTGATTTTTCTATTAATTAATTACTAATTAAACATTGATTACCTAATTAAACTATTTTAAATTAAGAAAAATATCAAATGAACAGTAAAAATTCTAATAAAATTTCTAAAATTATTTTACATCATATAAAAGCTATAAAAAATATAAACACTAGGTTTTACTTAATAAAAACTAATTATGCTATTTAAAACTAATTATTAATTAATAATTAATAAAACTAATATTAATTCTAATAAATACTAAAGGATAAAATAAAAATCTGAAAAAATTATTATAAATACTTTAATATAAGAGGAATTTAAGAAAAATATAAAATAGCTAAGTACTTAATAAAAATTTAAAAATGAAAATTAAAATTTAAATAAAATTAAATAGAAACTATCACTTAAAAATTAAGTTTGATTTTTGAAAATTTTCTTTTGGAAACTTAATTTAAACCTAAAAACAGAAACTTTTTGTAAAAACAAGTTTTGTGGAACTTAAAATTAAGCACAATAAGAGCTTATGAGCTTGACAGTTGACTTTGGTCAACTGTCAAAGCCAAAAGCTTTGAAACAAACTTCAAGCTGAAACCAAAGATTGATTAGGGAGAAAACAAGCTTATATTACTTAAATTAAGTTGAAACAACAATTAAAACTTATTAAATAAGCTGTAAAAGCCAAATAAGCAAAATTCCAAACTCCTTGGAAACTGAGGAATGGGACAGAATTGAGGTCCAAATCTAAGTGGGTCCCAGTGGTTCTCAGGTCAAAGCTATTGTCAAAACCAAGAGCCTACCATGGGGGAGTTGAATGAAACAAGTTTTGTGGCTTGTGGACCATTGAGGTGGGCTGCAGTCACCCATAAAGATGGCTGTGTGGTGGTAAGGACTGTGCAGCAGGGCAGATGCTTGCCCTGCAAGTGTGTTTGGGGCAAAGTGGGGCCTAGCAAAAAAATGCTAAAAATGTAACAAAGGTTGGAACATGAAGATGAGTTGATGGACAACACATGTAAACAAGTCTCAATCCATAAAATCAAACACAAAATTCTACTTAAATCTTTGAAGTTTGGTAAAAATCTGAAATGCATGCAAATTGACTTTTGTAAAAAACTTAAGAACTTGACTTTTGTGAACTTAGATACTGTCTAGTGAACTTAGAACATAAAATTAAGCTAAAACAAAGTAATGTAACACAAATCCACAAGTTATGGGCTGATATGAAGGATTATGAAGCCTAATGACCACCAACTGTGGTGGTCGGATTTGGTGATGTTGACTCTTTTTGCTATATGAACTTGAGTTTGAGACTTGCACTACTCTAAAACCACCTAATATAAGATGTCTAAACAAGAATTCAACACTAAAAACCACAAATGCACAGGGTAATTCCCTGTGCCAAACACTCCCTAATGAACTGAAAATGGGTTTATACAATGCAACTAATCTATTTGATCCATAAAACTGAATAAATAACTTACAATAACATTAACCAAACCTAGTTTAACTGATTTAAACAACAAATGAAGTCAGAAAATATTGAATGCCAAGAAAAATTGAAAGAAGCTTACAATGGTAGTTGACTGAGAAATAGAACCAGGGAAACCAAACCACAACCTACACACCTAATGCTCCCAAGAGCTTCTAAACCAGAACAAACATCCAAAATCCACAGGTACTTTGCCTTCCTTCTTTGTTGAGACTATTTTTTTTATTTTTCTTCAATATTTCTCTATTTTTTTTTTTTTTTTTTTTTGTATTTTTCCTTATTTTTCTAGTAAACTAAGTAAAGGTGAATTAAATGTTTTGAAAGCTTATAAAAGCATAACCATGAGCTGAATAGAACTTTAAATGAGCATTAAACAACAATTTTAACAATCTTGAGTGAATGTGTCAAATTCACTATAAATTGCCAAAAACTGAAATTAAATTTGGAAACTGAACTTAAGAAACTTTGAAATTGAAACTTTCATTAACATTAAAGTGATACAAACTGGAAATTGCAACTAAATTTTAAAGATTTAAAACTGAAAATAAAAAGATTACACTACTAATGGTCTAAAAACATTGACAACTCTATTCTTCTCTTTTTCTCTATCTTTATAGGTCCTGGAGTGATACTTTGCTTTTCCCACTCATCTATGGCCGTTGGATGGATTTTGTTGATCTCAACCGTTCAAATAAAAAAATGGCGGGAAAGCAGGGATTGACAGTTGGGAGGTTTAGTGAAGTATTAAATGAGGAGGGGGGTTGGTGAGGGTGTAGGTGAGTTATAATTAATGGAAAGGTGAGGTTTGGTGGAAAAGAGGAGGGGGGAGGTAAGACATGGAAGCGTGAAACCAGGGATAGGGGATGATGAACAGTAACCCGTGGGGTGGTTGTTTGACTTGGTCAAAACCAGGGGAAGTATTAAAAAGGTGGGATGGGCCGGATTTATGAATGGGCTTGGGTTGTTGCTGGATCAGACTATGGAATTGGATTATTGGGTGGTTTGGTTTGTTTGTTTATTTTGCAAAAACCACAAGGACCACTTTTGTAATTTAGCAAACTGCAAGGGCTGATCATGCAATCTTTCCAAAGTAACAACAAGGACCATACTTGCATAGTTTAAATATCCAAAAACCCATTTTTGCAAATTTGTTTTTCAAAATTTCTCGGGGACCAAATTTGTAAATTTCCAAACCTCGGGGACTAAACTTGCAACTTTCTAAAAATTTCACCCAAGGACTATTTGTGATACATTTTGATTTTCCAAGGGCAAAAAATGATTTTCCTTTCAAAAATATCCCACCAGGGACTGAATCTGCCAAAATCTGTAACTCCAGGGACTAAATTGTAATTTTCCAAAACTTTTCCAATTTTTCACCAAAGGACTAAATATGACATTTTATGATTTCAAAATGACCTTTGGTGATAATTTTCCATATTTTGAACATCCAGGGACTAGTTTTGTAATTTTATGAAAGTTGGGAGACTGAAATTGCCAATTTTGCAAACTTTATACGTTTTTCATCTGTTTTTGCTCATTTTGCATCTAAAACATATAAAACACAATTTTGAAATATTTTCAGTATTTTGATGCATTACTGAGTGTTTTTGTATGTTTTGCAGTTCAGATTAGACCAAAAATGATGAGTGTTTTAGCACTCATCAAACGCCCCGTCATTGATGTCTTAGCGCGTGCTCCTTACTATAGTGCCCTCATAGAAAAATATGAGAAGTTTAAACTTGGTAAAAATGGGACCGCCTTCGTTCAAAACAAGTTGCCTAAAAAGCTTGATGATCCGGGTATATTTGTTTTGCCTTGTAAGATAGGAAGATCCGAAGCTTTCGACACACTAGCCGATTTAGGGTCAAGCCTCAACTTGATTCCCTTATCCTTATTCACCACTCTTAAGCTAGGAAAGTTAGAGGAAACGGAGGTATTGATAGGGCTAGCGGATGGGAGTATTGCCCACCCGGTTGGAATGATTAAGGATGTAGTTGTTCACGTAGGAAAGTTAACTATATTAGCGGATTTTCACGTCCTAGACATGGTTAGTGACACTACATGCCCATTATTGGTAGGAAGAGGATTTTTAGCAACCGCTAGCGCCATGATAGATTGTAAGGAGTCTAAGATAGCGGTAGGTGAAGGCGATACTTGGTCGGTGTACGATGTAAAGAAGCATAGTTATGATTGTGATGATGAACCGACACCGCATTGGGTAGAGATGAATAGGAGACCGTCTAGATATGGACCTTGGATAGAAAGGAACTTTATAGGACCTCAATGCCCATTTTATCTAGAAAAAGATTTCGTTGAAAAGACACATTCGGTAGAACAACTCATAGCTAGAGATGAAGAGCTAGATCCCTTTGAGGACCCCCTTAGTCCTTAGGAAGATGATTGAGTTCTTGAGCATAATGCCTATTAATATAGAGATGAATAAGTGGAAAAGAGAGGGAGACAAGTGTAAATGAAGGTGGGACAAGCCACCTAAAGAAGGTGACGGATCATGGCATATGAGGATGACTGTGTATGATCCGGATGGAGAAAAGTTTGAAAGGTCATACCATACTAAGGAAACCGATAGGAAGTTGAAACCTAAGTTTGATCCTAAAGATGTCCTCAATGAGGAACTCACCCGTATCACGTAGTAACCCATGACCTTGAGTCTAGCTACAAGACTCGTAAATAAAGAAAAGCGCTTCTTGGGAGGCAACCCATGTTTTGTGTGATTTTATTTGTTTGTTTATTATTTGCTTCCGTATGCATGCTTAATTTTTATTATTGGTTGATCATGTTTCTAAACTAAATAGTGGAAATACTTTACTTTGTTGTTTTGGCCTAGTATTAACTCCACCTAAAGGTATTTTTGCAAAAGATAAGTGTAAGGGGAAACCCCAAATATGTTTTTGGGAAACAAACCGATCATGATTCTCCACAATATTAAATGAACATGTATATTCGTATTTGTTAGAGTCAAATGCTTGTATTGAGTCATAATGAAGTTTTGCAGGATTTTCCAGGAAGTAGGACCAAGTTTTTCCAGAAATTTTCCGGAAACTTAACATAAGAATTTCTGCAGGTCACTTCTGACGGCGTCATGAGTTTACTCTTGACATCGTCAAGTGTAAAAATCTGGAAATTTTACCGGTTTTGTTTTTCTAACGGAGTCTTATGGTTTTTGTGAATTATTAAGTTTTATAATCTCCAGGAGATCTGCAAACTTCATTCCACAAGCATTATATCTTATCTTGTTTTCTGGGATTTAGTAACTTATATATGATGCCGCCGATTTTACGCGAGGTTGTCTTGTCTATTTTATCAAGATTTACAGGTTATGTATGACAAGAAGATGATTTATATTCTGGAAGGGAAGCTTTGATTGTTCATTTTCTTGGAGGAAGATTTAACCTGGCCACCTTATCATCCATACCGAGCGAATCAGGGGAGTATTTGATTTCATTCTCTTTACTTTTTCACTTTTACATTCTTTACTTGAACATTGGGGAAAATGTTCATCTTAAGTGTAAGGGGAGGGTAAAAAGATGATACCTTACATATGCACTTTCGCTTGAGTTTGTTTTGTTTAATGGTAGATGTGTAATAAAACTATGAGAAATACTTGTTAGTGCAATTTTAGCGCCAAATTTAAAATTTTTTACAACATGTAGGAGTGAAACTTTAGCCATAGCAAGCGTCTCATGGATAGGAGATTGTATGACTAGCACATAACCGTATATTCATAAAAATTTTCCACCCAAATATATGAGGTTCGCCTTTAGATTTGATAGGAAAAGCATTTACTATTAGTGCTTATGACTGTACCGGTAGCATTTAGATTCTAGAACTTGCGTTAGTGATGCATCCCGAGACCGCTAGTGAGACTACATTCGTGTGGTAGGATTTACTACATGATAAGAGGCATTAGGATCATCCTTGTGTTAAACCCGTATTATAATTACTTGACCATTTAAGTCATATTACTTGGCTAGTTAAGTCAACTAATTTTCCCACACCTTTAGCGTTGTACTCATTTTTAGTACACGAAACCCCTAGTACACCCCTCCGAGCCTATCTTTTCGTTTCTAACTTTAAGCATTTTACTTAAAGGAAGAATTTGTTACACCCCACTTAAGTGTACAACCAAATCGCCTTAGCCTTCCGTGTATGCGCTCATTTTTAGTGCATTATTGTTATTTGTTAAACCCTAAGTTAACTATCTAATTGATTACATGGTTGCTAAGTCGAGTCATATCTTTGTACATATTGTTTTGGGACGATTGGGACTCATGGGTAAGTACTTGTTTTATGGAGTAATGGGGAAGAACATCACTTTTTACCCCCATATGTACGTTAATCTTAAAAGTGCTCCAAGTGTTTTGATTTTCTTAATTCGAGTCATTAGTTTAATTAAATGTAAAGTATGTAAAGATTCAAGTGTAAGGGGAATGCTTGTCCCCTATGATGTATTATTTTGGATGGTAGGGTAAGAGTGTATGCAAAAAAAAAAAAAAAAAAAAAAAAAAAAAAAAAAAAAAAAAATCGAAAAAATTAAGAAAAAGAAAAAAAAATAGAAAAGGAAAAAGTAAGAGTGTATTATTATCTTAAGTCGAGTCTAGTATTGGCTTAGCAATGCCATATTGTACATGTAATTAACCAAGATTGTTAACTCGCCACCAGTAAAACTTCCTTTATCCAACAAAACCATGTATTTCATATCCCTACACCTAACGTTACAACCTTTTAAAAGACCTCTTTGATAGTTTATCCTAGGTGCTTACGCCATGTGGTGGAGGTTTGATCCTTTCCCAAGCCTATGGTAATCTATTTTGCTATGACAGGTAGTGAGAGATATCTTCCATTTCCATATTGTAATTTACACTTTATTACACCCGAGAGATGTGAGTATCTAAACACTATTTGCGAGGTGCTAGTGTATGACCTCCGTGCTTGTCTATTGGTCTTTAGTGGAACGATTATTTGTTGTAATTACTTTTATATTAGTGTTAAATGACCCCTAACTTGTATTTTGAGTAGAATAAAAGCGCATTTGCTTGAGGACAAGCAAATCTCAAGTGTAAGGGTATATGTTGAGACGAAAAATGATCCGTTTTTAGGGGGTCATTTAAGCCCGAATTCGAATTTATTTGATCAAATATTGCCCTAAATCGTTTCTTTTGTGATTTTAGGTACTTTGGGAGAGAAATCTGGAAAAGGAAGCAATTCGGACATTTTTGGAGCATAAAAGTGAAGAAAACGCCAAAGTCTTAATTTTCCAAGCTGGGAACAATAGGTGACGGCGTCGAGAGTAATTCCCTGACGGCGTCAAGAGCAAAAGTCCATGACGACCCAGTATAGATTTGACGGCGTCACGAAGGTAGGGCATCAAGAGTAAAAGTCATGACGGCCTGGAAATGATTAAGTCTTGACGGCGTCAAATGTAGATCAAGGCAGTCGGAGAATAGTTTTGGCGGCGAGGTGACGGCATCACAATGTTGGTCTTGACGCCGTCAGACCCATTTTTCTATATATAGTTTTCTAATTTTCACATTAAGGGGGAGAAGTTTTGGAGAAACCCTAAGTACGATTTTGGTGCAACTTTTACAGGTTTTTCAAGGGTTCCAAACCCTTGATACCTTTCATTGTAATTAAGATAAGTGTTCTTTTAATTCAATCAATATGTCTATGTGTTGGTTGTCTATATCTTGTTCTTGTCTTAATTCCATCATGCTAGGCTAGATCTATCGTGTGTTTGCTTGGATCTAATGAAACCTAGATGTTAATTATGTGTTAATTACTTGTTTATACTTGTCTTGGATGAATGATTTATATGTTAGGCTTAAGAAAACTGGCAGATCTCCACTTGGTAACATGCTTGAACGTCTTAAGAAACATGAACCGACGCGCACTAGGTATTTATTGGTTGTATTTAATGCATGAGCCACTGTTTACAATCCCTATAGTTGTGCTGGGCATGGTGTAGGAGGAAATAAGAGTTCACAGAATTGGGGAGTTAAGTGTGCCACCCCATGAATGGTATTAAGGAATACGATCCGTCATCCATGCAATTATAACAAGTAATTAACGTGTAAAAGATGTCAAGGGAGTAGTGAAATCTAAGTAAACACATTTTCTCCACTTATTGCTCACAACTTTAGTATAATTTAGTTTATTTTCATTTCTAGTATTTTATTTTGATTGCATCTTTAGTATTGGGTTAGTTGATTAGCAACTAATTCCGCCCAAATCCTTCAAACCCGAGATTTTTACTTGCTTTCTAAAAATATAAAAATACAAAACTAATCATCCCTCACCTTTAGAACTAGTATTTAGGCTTTCTAATCCTAGCGACACTATTCCTAAGCTGAACGATCAATCCCCCGGTACTAGTCACTATACTATACTACAACGATCAGGTACACTGCCTGGTGGGGGTTGTAAGCTTCTCAGGATCCGTTGAGAGGTAAAGTCTGGTGCAATTCCCACGCATCAGTGATCATGCGGGGTGTCAAGATACTCGCAGAAGTACTTCCGGAGGTGCTCAATTCTTGGGTGAGAAACTTGTCAGCTGGTCCTCCAAAAAGCAGATGTGCACTTCAATATCATCCACTGAAGCAGAATATATAGCCATGTCCTCGTGTTGTGCTCAAATTTTGTGGATGAGATCACAATTATCAGATTATGGGTATGATTTCAACAAAATCCCAATGTATTGTGATAACAAAAGTGCCATCGCCCTATGTTGCAATAATGTCTAGCACTCCAGAGCCAAGCACATAGACATTCGTCATCACTTCATCAGAGAACAAGTAGAGAAAGGGATAGTGGAAATCTACTTTGTGAGAACGGAGTTTCAGCTGGCTGACATATTCATAAAGGCTCTCTCACGGGAAAGATTTCAGTTCATTCTGCCACGTCTTGGAATGAAGAGCCTTACTCTAGAAACTTTTAAGTCTCTCCAAGAAGAGAATGATGATTGAAGGATTGGCTTCACATATCCTTTGTACATAAAATACATCAAAAAGAAAATAGAAAAATATAAAACTTATAAAATCCATAAAAATATGAAAAATCACAAAAATCCAAAAATATTCTTCTCACGACATGTCTCTTGTGTAATCAATATTATGTACGTTTCTAGAAATGTCATTCAATAATGACACAGATTCTTACATATGCTTGAGCAAGAGTTCTTTCTTCTTCAAATAATGTTTTTCTAAAACATGTCGTTTCTCAAAACATTCTTCAAAATTATGGCTTGTAGTCATTTCAGGCTGGAACTCGGACTTCAAAAATATGGCTTGCTATTACTTCAGATAGCAACCCGGTTTTCAAAATGAGGAAAACACGTCGCCAAAAAGACGGTTGTTCCGAGCAAAGGGTGCCGTTCATCCGAACGTGAACTACTTTATATTCATGCACCCTCGATCTAATGTACGCTTCAGTGCAATATTTCTTGATACAGAAGAGAAGTCTTCTTTTTATCGCCAAATACTTCCCCTTCTATGATTTTTCCGGAAAGTATTTGTGCAAAACTTGGTGGTACCATGAGATTTTGATTGAAAATCAAATTGTACTCAAAATTTTGATAAAATTTTTCACTCGATCAATGACTTTAATATTTTCTGCAAATATTTCAGTTTTAACATCCGTCATTGATTGAGGGGGAGAGTGATTTCTCAAAATTTTATGTATCATCAAAACTCTCCACACTTTGTACAAAACCTTGCAACAAAATGATTTGTGATGGTTATGTGTCAGAATGAGAAATTTTCAAAGAGTTTTTGTTAAAACTTCAAATCTTTTGTAAACTCATCAAATCTGACACATAACAACCTCCCTCACAGATTGAGGGGGAGCATGGAAAAAGTTCCTTTTATCATAAGATATTAAACAATTAACCACATTTCTCTCCCAAACATTTTCTAACTTATTTAAATCCGTTGGGATCCAAAATCTCAAAAGATTTGAAATTTTTGATCGGGGGAGAGAATGTGATTTAAATATGACATCTGATAATCAAATGTGATCTTTTCGGCTCAATAATAGGTTCCCACATATGTGCTAAACACTTTCGAATATCGATGCACATATTGAGGGGGAGCGAAAGGCGTTTGTGGAAGTAATACGTAAGACCGACCATTTATCTTTATGCACGGAGTTATAAGTTTGGTTAAAGTTAGGTATGAATTCCCATGATCCACCAGAACCGGAAGGATCTTCCCAGGGACAATCCTCTAGATAGATTAGAAGTCCTTAGGAATGATTGAAAAAAGGAGTAAAGTAAGAAAGGGAAGAGTGCGGACTGAGATAGAGCTAGGACTGGAACAAACCCAACAAGGTTCTAGTGGTGAAGTCTCGGTACGCACTGAAGGGGTTGAAGAATTAAAAAGAATTGAAATGAGAAAGGGTGAAAAGAAATTGCCCTCCAAATATTCAACCTTAGGGCAGAAACCGGGTTCAATTCATAATCTACTGGTGGTTACTAAGGTAACACCGGTATTGAAGACAAGACGTCATGGACCCAGTGACGCACTGCACTAAACCTCCCAACCACTCAAATTCTGTTAAAAGAGCTTGTTTCATTCTCACGGGGAACCCTGTGCAATGTATCGACCGCTCATTGCGAGCTATGTTGATACCTAAACAGGAGACGCCTCCCCAGTCTCCAGGAGCGGATCAAAATGCACTATTTAGTCTAGAGCCAAAGAGATCATCCATAAATCTCGATAGGACACATTCAAAATATGCTTATTGTTTCACACAATGTGGAAAATAGGATAAAATATTTAGAGTCCTATGCATTATTCTTGTGGTATTGCCAGAACATCCGAGTGATATGAAAATATTCACAATGACGATGGAAATCCTTCTAGAGCGAACATCATTCAAGCTCTTGGTAGGTGACATGTGAGATCCATCTTGGATCAATGATCAAGTGACAACTGGAAAGCAACAATGGTGCGATTCAACATTGAATCAAACTTGTTCCAGGATATGGACTGACGGATACTTTTGCAAAAACCTTTCAATGTGCTCACAACTAATTTTCGAGCACATTGATTGTGTAAAAATATTTCAAACAAAAGTATTTTTGATGGAAATGTGATTCAAATTATAAAACTCTCGTCGTGTCTCAAAATGTTTATTATTTGACACGCGAGTGATTCCTATAAATCAATTTCTCATCAATCAGTGAATATTTATTCACCGATGTCTGCTTTGAGACGTTCCGGTATAAGAACATGCTAAGTATGAAGATTCCAAAGTGGATTCTTTGGAAAATTCATTACTATAAGCTGGAAATTCCTGTCAATGAGAGTCTTCTTTAAAAGAGACTCTACCTGATCACAGGTCGGTTTTCACAAAACCGGAGGGTAGTCTGTCCTCACAGAACGAATGACAAAGCCATATTCGTTCTCTATCTTTATTGCTAACTGTTTTATTTTAGGGACACATATAAATATGGCATTGATGGCTCCTATTTCTAGCTGAATCGGGTCAATCCATACCTCATGCTCACACATCCTCCTCACTATCAATGACTATGAGAGACTTACTACAACAAAAGTTGAGAGACTACCAACAACGTTTCCGCAACTATGATGAAAATGTCTCCTGATCCACAACTCTGATGAAAATGTCTCCAGATCTAGAAGGGTGTGGGCATGATGGTCCTTAAGTCACTACATCACATGAAGGCGATACTACTATGGATGAGCTTAGAGATTTACTATGGCTGATGATCTCAAAGAAGCTCAAAGATCACATATCACAAAGGAATCCAAATCACAAGTTCGTTGCTTGAAGTACAAAGTGTGCAGAAAAGCGAAGAATCAGAACCTACGAGCTACAATGACTAAAGAATGCTTGAAGGTCAAAGAGCTTAATTTCCAAGGTGACCTCTCTTAGGGGGAGATTGTTAGGAATACAATTATTCCTATAGAAGACTCGGTCACCTAACTGATGTAATAGCATTTAAAGTTAGCTCATAGTTAGTTTATTAGTTAGTTAGATATTAGATTAGTCTAAGTAACATCGTGGAAGAAGGACGGGTCTTACCCACTGTATGCCTGATCCACAGCCCGGGTGTGGGCGTTTTTATGTTTCTTTGTAGGATTAGTATAAATACCCCTCTCCACATGTTGAGAGGGTTGGACCTTCACTTTACACTAATCTAATACTCTCTAGTTTTCTCTCATTCTAAGGTTCCAACTTTTCTCTTTCTCTTCTACTCTCACGAATCACAATCAGCACCAAGGTTTATATGTTTGTAACTTAATATCATATCCTACATATGCCGATATAAGACGTAAGCCTTTAGAATTTCAGGTCGGAGATAGGGTTATGTCGAAAGTTTCACCTAGGAATGGTATCTTTTGTCTCAGAAAGCAAGGAAAGCTTAGTCTGAGATACATTGGACCTTTTAAGGTTTTCGAACGAATTGGTCCAGTGGCATACTGACTTGAATTGTTGGATGAACTAAGTAATATACACGACACGTTTCACGTCTCAAATCTTAAGAAGTGTTTATCGGACGAATCACTCGTCATTCCTATAAAAGAGCTTTAATTAGACGATAAGCTCAATTTCACTAAAGAACCAGCGGAAATTATGGACCGAGAGGTCAAAAATCTAAAACACCACCGGATTCCTATCGTTAAGGTATGCTGGGACTCCCAAAGAGGACCAGAGTATACTTGGGAATGAGAGGATCAAATCCGTGCTAAATATCCCCATCTATTCTCACCCTCACACACTAACTCTAGTTAAATCTCTGGACGAGATTTTCTTTTAGGATGGGAGACTGTAACAACCCACTAACTTCCCCTTAGGTTAGAAATGCCTTACTTACTTAACTTAAGCCCTCACTAAGCACACTAGGATTAGAAATGCCTTACTAACTTAACTTAGGCCCTCACTACGCAGAAACTATGATTAGAAATGCCTATTGAATTTTCCCGAGCTAAATTTTTGCTTTATTATATCCTTATGACCTAACTAACCTCTAGACAAGTTCACATATCCACCCATGCCAACCATTACCATGTTTACTTGATGTAAACATCCCAGTATGTCAAGTCAAGGTTATAAACATATTTTCACTAAGAAAACTATCGCTCTAATATATCATATTTGCTAGAAAACCCTAAATGCACATATGTGTTCCCGGTTAGCTTTAAAACCCTAAATGCTTATCTGAACTAACATGAAAGTGTTTAAGACTTAGATATAAGTTACATTAGTTACTTTAGGATATATTAGACTCCCTAGATCATATTACAACCCCATAGAACTTAGGTACAAGTCATATAAGCACAAAACCCTAATTAGGTCATAACTTCCCAAAACTAGGTCCAAAATATCCTAAATGTTTACCATAAGTTGTCACACTTATTATAAGCTACTTAAGACATTATATCAGTTGCTTAACATCATTAGAACCCTAAATGAAACACTAAACCCTGGACAAAACTTTAAACTCTCACCATACAAAACTAAGTTAAAATTTGACCTAAACACTTAAACCATGATACTTAAGCACCTCAAATCAAACAAGCAACTACCCTAGTACCTCCCTAATAACTAATCACCCACCCTAACACCTCTAACAACCCAAGAAAGTAGGTGGATTACCTACTTGTTACCTTCTTCCCTAAACCGCCTCCCTCGGCTCATTTCCACCACAACCGGCCTATGGTGCCCCCTAGCTACCACCATAGCTGCTCCTCATCACCACCTAGACCTGACACACCATCCCATAGCCTTTCTTACTCCACCCTCCCCCTCCACGACACCAAGCAGCTCCTTGCTTGCTCGCTACTCCATACGCGAGTATAAATACCCCTCCCTTCCCCTCCATTTCTCTTCACACCTTTCTATCCTCTCTACCTCACACCTTTCTATAGTCTAAGACCCTTAGAAGCTTTAAAGAACAAGTAGCAAAGCCCTGGCCTTGTTGAGTTATGGTTTGAGCCGAAGGAAACCCTAGAAACCCATAAACCCTCGTTAACCCTTGCACGACCTAGGTAAGCCTTAATTTTCATTATAGTAGTGTTAGAATAGACCTAGGATACTTAGAATGAGCTTTAGAAACTATAGGATAACCCTAAACCTTCCCATTTGCATGCTTTCTTTTCATAACCCTAGATATAGTCGAATTGCATGTTTACATGTCATATAGCTTATTCTCGTGATATAATCTGAACTATGTGACTTATTTGAAATTATATGAGCAAAACATAAGCTTAGAAACTTAGTTTCTATGTTAAAATATGAATAACATGCATTTAGGACTCGTTTTGCAAAACTTTACATGCATAGGGGTATATATTGTAAATTCCTGAAACTATAAAGTCTAGGGACTTTTTTGACATTTCTTAGAAGTTATAAGTGTAAGGACTAGTTTTTGCAAAGTATTAAAACCTTAGGATAGGAATTAAAACAAGTTATAAACTAAAAAGGACAAATATTGCAAATACTATAAAGTTAAGGGTAAAAAGGGTAAATAATAAAAGTTAGTATAGTTTAGGGACTATTTTTGTCATTTCTCTAAAATATATAAGTATAGGGACTAAATGTGCAAAATTTAGAAAGTTATACGCTTAATTGTTATAAGTTTATAAGTATAGGATAGAAAATGTAAATATATAAACTTAAAAGGTAAAAATGGACTATTTTCATATAAATATAAAACCTATTTAAGTTAGAAGCATAACACAATACTAGGGAGCTTCATGCAAGGAGTACTATATGGATATTTCTTTTTGACGAGTTTGATGGGCTTACGAATTAAAGTGCCCTGGCTACTCAAACGATTATTGCATATACTTCTGAGATATGATGGCCCGAACGATGTTATGTTATAACTAAAACCCTAATAACAACTTAACTTAATAGTAGGGAGCTTCGTGTGAGGAGTATTAACTTCTGAATTATGATGGCACAAATGGAATTAAGTAAATAACATAATACAATAGTAGGGAGCTTCATGTGAGGAGTCATATATACCTCTGAATTACGATGGCCCAAACGGTGCTATGTTATATATAAAAACCTAATAGTAATTAATTAAGAAAACGTAGACTAAGACTTGACATACACACACCTACACTACCCCCAGGATACGTGAGTGAGTTGTCTAAACCCCTACTTTACTTACCTTAAGACCCAAGTGAGTTTTCATAGCCTCACTTATAAATGTTTTACAACCCTATGAGGGGGGATACATGCTTTAATCCGAATACAAGTATTTTCCCTTGGTTATTGCACGAGTAAACTATCAGCCATTATTACATAACAAAAATTCATGAATCTAATCGTTTGGGATATTTTACCCACGCAAACGCGAATATAGTTGATAGATCTATTGGATTTTGACAACTCCCGTTGGTATTAACATCTTACTGGATGTTACCAATAAAAACTATATTTGAATCAACTGAAGGATTAACTTTGGCAAGTTATCCTTCCCGTCCCCTCATGGTTTGGTCTGCAGACCCCATGACCCGGACTGTTAATGCGTGGTTCATGAGCTTAGTGCAATATAACTTCTATCACTAAAACCTTTCCACACATAGGTTTTAAGCTGAACCCTGTGGAACTTTTATTCATACCTTAACTACTTAAACCTATGACTCTCACTCAACCTATGTGTTGACTTTTAAGCATGTTATCTTAGGTAATTAGGCACTATAGGAACCTTGGCACGGAGAAGTACTCGACATGAGGAGGTCCAGAATAGTTATCATTCATCAGGTTTTGTGTCATAAAACGTATCTTAGGGACCTCTCTTTTGGTAAAAGTACATCTTTTACTATAAAAACTCTGATGAATAAATGAATGATAACACCTTTTTCAAAAACCTCTCTTTTCGAGTTGTTTTATATTATCTTGTCTTTGTTTCCATGAGTAATACCCCAAACACTTAATCCGCTATGTTCAGTGAAAAACGGGGGTGTTACAGATTGGCATCAGAGCCTTGGTTATAGAGAACAAAAGGATTTTTCCCAAACTATAACCACTTTTTCAAAAAGTCCTCCGTGCTACTAGAATCCCCGAACTTGGCTTTAGACTCCCAACTTGCCTTTAGGTTAGAATTCCCGACTTGCCTTTAGGTTAGAATTCCCAACTTACCTTTAGGTTAGAATCCCCAAATTGCCTCTAGGATAGATACCTTACTATTGCCTTTAGGATAGAATCCCGACTATTAGTATTGCCTTTAGGATACCTACTTAGGTTAGAATTATGCTAAAATACTCTTTCGGGTATTACAGTTAGATATGTCATCCTTTAACAATCCTATCAACGTGTTGGATACCGATGATGCGGATACTTCATCCGATAGTTATGAGTATGCTCCGGCTACTCCTACTCATTCATCTTCTGGTTCTAATTCACCAAAAGAATTAGCCCAGAACATCTTAACTAACTTAGGTTTAGAACTTTCCTCGAATGATCCATATCTGCTAGCATATAACGGGTATATGCAAGCATATGGTGGAGAAATTCCTACTATACCTACTATAACCCCTACCCCATCTATACCTCACTATAATAGTCGAGATCATTATATTCCCAAACTAGTTTCACCTCCCCGTAAGAAAATATGTATTATACCACCATCACCTCTCCTTAGGTTTGAAATAGCTAGTAGT
This sequence comes from Artemisia argyi, assembly GCA_030686995.1. Taxonomy (NCBI): domain Eukaryota; kingdom Viridiplantae; phylum Streptophyta; class Magnoliopsida; order Asterales; family Asteraceae; genus Artemisia; species Artemisia argyi. The sequence continues at coordinate 74,664,034 of CM060678.1, read as the reverse complement.
TCATATAAAACGCCTTTAGAAAGGTATGATGAACAAATAAAGGAAATACTTAGTCATTCAGATAAATTATCTTTAGGACGAATGGAAGAAGTAGAAACTAGGATTAGGGAATTAGGAATAGGTAGAAATAGGTTCGAAAATGAATTAGAGAAAACTCATAATCAAATCTTTAGGTTACATACAAAATATGAGGGACACTCTGATGAAGTAGTTACTGCACATGTTAGACTTTCCACTTTAGAAATGATTATCGAGGATATTAGGAATAATCATAGGTCTGACATAGATGACCTTTTGGAAGCCATTCAGGAACTTTAAGGTAACAAAGAAATAAAATAAGGTTATAAACTTAGATAATATAGTTTTATAGGTAGATAACTTAGTTATAAACGGATACTTGCTAGATTTTCATAATATAAAATTAAAGTTTTGAGCTACTTATACTTAATCTTTCATAAAACTAGTATCCCGTATTAGGATCCCCTATTACCTTAGGATTTAAAAACTAGAAAACATAGGAAATTAAAACAAGTAGACATACCTAGGGACACTAAAAACTTAGGATCCTTTAGAATCACTATGCCTTTAGACGGGGGAAACTATCTTCGGTGAAATATAACGATTCTTGTTAGGAAATTCGCCCTTTTAATTTTAGGATTTCCTACCCATCCGGTATCAGATAATGTTCTAAGCACTTAGATAAAAAAACTATGACACTATTCTTATCACATCTTACCTATAGAATGGCACGTACAAGAGCTACCACTCCCGTTACTCCCACTACTCCGGCCATGACTCAAGAAGACATCCAGCGACTAGTGACTGACAATGTGACTGCAGCACTAGGAGCTAGGGATGCAAACATGGCTAGAAACCATGAAATTCCTATAGTGAAGAAGAGTAACTACAAGGAATTTATGAGCTGTCAGCCCTCAATTTCAAGGGGACAGAAGGGGCCATAGGATTAATTCACTGGTCTGAGAGATGTGAATCAGTATTTTCTCATAGTAATTGTACTGAGTATTATAGGTTTAAGTTTGTGACCGGTACGCTTACTGAGGAAGCATTATCTTGGTGGAACGTATGCCCAACCCGTAGGAATAGAGGAGGCATACAAGTTATCTTGGGTTGAGTTTAAGAAACTATTGATTAAGAAATACTGCCCTTGAACGGAAGTCAAGAAAATGGAGGATGAATTTTATAACTTGACTGTGAAGGGGAACGATGTTAAAACTTATATTAAGATATTTCAAGAGTTGGCAACTTTGTGTCCTACAATGCTGCCAACTGTTGAAAAGACGATAGAAGTTTTCATCAGAGGTTTGCCCCGGAGTATCGAAGGGAATGTTACAGCCTCTAAACCTCAAACTTTAAAGGAGGCCATTAACATAACTTTGAGGTTAATGGACCAAGTAACAAAGCACAACCCTGTGCCAGTGCCCTATGATAACAAAAGAAAGTTCCACGCTGGGAGAGCTTTTGGTAACACTCGTAATACCACTAGTAGTAAATGTACAAACCCCTATCCTCAACCAAGGCAAGATAATGCAAGATCTTATGCCACCACTTTAAATGAGAAAAGTGGTTATGCTGGGAATGCCCCTCTGTGCAAGTAATGCAACTGGAATCACAAAGGGCCTTGTTTCATTAAATGTAATACATGTAACAAGGTGGGCCATCACTTAAGGGATTGCAAGAACAAAGGACCAGTTACTGGGGGTAATCCACCACCAGCAACAGTTTCTCTTAAATAATCACTTAGTTAGAATATTATTTGATTCTTGAGCCGATAGGAGTTTCGTATCTATACCCTTAGCCTCTAGACTTAGGATTAAACCCATAGATTTAGAAAATTACTATGAGATAGAAATGGCCGACGGAAACTTTGTTAGTACTAACACGGTTATTGAGGGTTGTACCCTAACTTTACTTAACCACCCATTTGAGATTGATCTCATACCCATTATACTCGGTAGTTTTGACGTTGTTGTGGGAATGGATTGGTTGTCCAAGAATCAAGCAAAGATTCTTTGTGACGAGAAAATCATCCATGTACCTATCAACGGTGAGAATTTAAGTATCCAAGTAGATCAAGGTAAAACTTGACTTAACTTCATTTCATGTATCAAAACGGAATGATACATGTCACAAGGTTGTCAAATTTTCATGGTTAAAGTAACAGAGACTAAGCTAGATGAAAAACAACTGGAAGAGGTCCCTGTAGTCAGGGAATATCCAAAAGTTTTTCCTAAGGATTTACCTGGCTTACCTCCTGTTCGTCAGATAGAATTCTAAATCGATTTAATTCCCAGAGCGACACCTATAGCCCAAGCGCCCTATAGGTTATCCCCTTCAGAGATGAAGGAACTCTCTGAACAACTCCAGGAGTTAACCGATCGAGGTTTTATACTGATTGATGCTAAACCGTCAACCTAAACTGGCCAGGTGATGGTCAACAAGGTCAAACTGCCTAGAGTCAATGCTCCGCGGAAGTATAGTGGTTTCCCCGGGTCGTTATGTCCCGACGAGGTGTGATGGTTATAAAACGGGTCTGTGATCAGGTGAATCTGGATAGAAAAGGGTTTGAGATTGCTCTGACTAAGGAATCTACAATGAAATAGCCTAAATAAGCTATATAAACAAGACTGGAAGTTTAGAAAAACCAGAAACGTTTAAAACCTAAAACGCGTGTACGTTCACGTTTTAAATAACGTAAACGTACAGAATAAAACGTGAAAACGGAAATATGAAAACCCCCAGGGGGTGAAAATGACACTTTTACAAACTTAAAATAAAAATAAAATTTAAAATGAAAATGAAATTATTAAAATGATTATTTTAATATTTAAATACTATTTAATTAATTAAAACTATTTAAAAAGTAAATTAAACCTAATTTAAATAAACTAAAAATGATAAACACTACAAATTAAACTAAAAATTTGCAAAAATAATTTTTAAAACTTAAAATGAACTTGAAGAAAGTATAAAAATTAAAAATAAATATTATTGTCATTTTATGGATTTTCTAGTAATTAAAAACTAATTAATCATTAATTACCTAATTAAACTATTTTAAATTATAAAAAATAGCAAATGAACAGTAAAAATTCTAGAAAATTTTCTAAAAATGTTTTATAACATATAAAAGCTATAAAAAATATAAAAAATAGGTCTTAATTAATAAAACTAATTATGCTATTTAAAACTTAATTATTAATTAATTACTAATAAAACTAATATTAAATCTAATAAATACCAAATTACAAAATAAAAATCTAAGAAATTTACTAAAATTACTTTAATATAAAAGGTAATTAAGAAAAATATAAAAAAGCTAAGTGATTAACAAAAATATAAAAATGAAAAATAAAATTTAAATTACATTAAATAGAAACTATCACTTAATATTAATTTGACTTTTCTGGATTTTTTCTTTGGAAACTTGTTTTATATCTAAAAATGGAAAACTTTTGTAAAAACAAACTTTGTAGACCTTAAAAATAAGCATTGTGGAAGCTTTTTGGTTCCACAGTAGACTTTTGTTAACCAAGGATGAAAATGAGCTCAAATGAGATCAAGTGGGACCCGCTGATGAGGCGAAAAATGATCCGTTTTTAGGGGGTCATTTAAGCCCGAATCCGACTTTATTTGATCAAATATTGCCCTAAATCGTTCCTTTTGTGATTTTAGGTGTTTGGAGAGTGAATTCTGGAAAAGAAGCTATTTTGGACGTTTTTGGAGCATAAAAGTGAAGAAAACGGCTAAGTACCTAATTTGCATACTGAAAATACAAGGTGACGGCGTCAAGACCATCAGCTTGACGGCGTCAGACATGAAGAATTAAATATCGAAGGTGGTGACGGCGTCAGAAGGACTCGTGACGGCGTCAAAGTGGCAAAATTAATATACCGTGGGTGGTGACGGCTTCACATAGGCCGTCATAAGTGGATCAAGGCTGTCCGAGGAAGTTTATGGCGGCGAGGTGACGGCGTCAGAAGTTACTCTTGACGCCGTCAGACTGTTTTTCTTATATATAGTTTTCTAGTTTTTTCATTAAAAATAGAGAAGTTTTGGTGAAACCCTAAAGACGATTTTGGTGCCTCTTTTACAGGTTTTTCAAGGGTTCCAAACCCTTGAGACCTTGCATTGTAATTGAGATAAGTGTACTTTCAATTCAATCAATATGTCTATGTGTTGGTTGTTTATCTCTTGTTCTTGTCTCAATTCTACTATGCTAGGCTAGATCTCTCTTGTGTTTGCTTAGATCTAATGAAACCTAGATGTTGATTATGTGTTGATTACTTTTCTATTCTTGTTTTGAATGAATGATTTATATGTTAGGCTTAAGAAAACTGGAAGATCTCCAAATGGTAACATGCTTGAACGTCTTAAGAAACATGAACCGAGGCGTACTAGGTCTTTATTGGTTGTATTTAATGCGTGAGCCATTGTTTACAATCCCTATAGTTGTGCTGGGTCATGGTGTAGGAGGAGATAAGAGCTCATAGAGTTGGGGAGTTATGTATGCCACCCCACGAATGGTATTAAGGAATACAATCCGTCATTCATACAAGTGTAACAAGTAATTAACATGTAAAAGATATCTAGGGAGTAATGAAGTCTAAGTAAACACAATTTCTCCAATTACTGCTCACAACGTTAGTTTAATTAGTTTAATTTCATTTTTATTATTTTATTTTGATTGCATCTTAGCTTTGGGTTAGTTGAATAGCAACTAATTCCGCCCACTCCTTCAAAACCTGAGATTTTACTTGCTTTCATAAAAATATAAAAATACATAAATAATCATCTTTCACCTCTAGAACTATTAATTAGGTTTTCTAATCCTAGCGACACTATTCCTAAGCTGAACGATCAATCCCCCGGTACTTGTCACTATACTATACTACAACGATCAGGTACACTGCCTGGTGGGGGTTGTAAGCTTCTCGAGATCCCTCGAGAGGTAAAGCAAGGTGCGATTCCCACGCATCAAGTTTTTGGCGCCGCAGCCTGGGGAATAGTTATTGTCTAGGTTAGGATTTCTTTTTATTAGGTCTACTTGCTAGATTCCTTTCTAGTAAGATTTTTATTTTTATTTTTAGGTCTTCTTTAGTCTATCTTATTTCTTCGTGCCTTTGTTCGTAACTCTTTACCATCCGACATCATGGAAGGTGGTAACATCTTTGAACCCATCATCCCACCACAACAAAACCCACCATTAGAACCCCTTAGGCCCCGAACCTTAGGAGAGTATTCCCGACCTAGCCACCAAGGCTACCGAAACACCATTGAGATCACCGGAGCCAATGTGACCCCCTTGCGATCCGACACCATCCGGTTGGTGCAAAGCGGATGTGCATTCCATGGACTTCGTTCTGAAGAACCAAACCAACACCTTAAGGACTTCCTCAAAATCGTAGATTCCATAGACCTAGGTGTTGAAACTAGAGAGACTACCCGTTTACGCCTATTCCCATTCTCTCTACGAGATCAAGCTAGTCAATGGCTTGAACGTTTACCCGCGGGATCCATCACCACATGGGACAATCTCGCCAACCGCTTCCTCACCCAATTCTTTCCGCCGGAAAAAACTGCAATGCTTAGAAGGGACATTTTGATGTTTGAGCAACAGCGGGGTGAACCTTTCTACGAGGCTTGGGCCCGTTTTAAGGATCTCCTCCACAAGATCCCTCATCATGGCATAAACCTTTGGTTATTAGTTCAAATTTTCTACGACCATGTTGACTATCACACTAAGCGTACCATCGACAGAGCCGCGGGAGGCAAATTGCGTGATAAGAATGCCGAAGAGTCATGGGCAACTATAGAAGAGCTCGCTGTCGATAATAATGAGATTTGGGAATTTAAACATACGGTGGAAGCGGCCATCAATGCAGTCTCGGCATCTGGAGGAACCACCGAAATCCCTGATGAACTCTTATGCAAACTTGAGGCAAAAGTTGACTATTTTGAGGAAAGGCAAAGGAGACCCTTAAGTCCTAGACAAGCCACTGTCAATTCTATCTCAAGATCAACTTCGACACCATTATCTGAATCACCTTCTAGAGAACATGTCGAAACTTTTCAGAGATACACCCCACCTTGCTCTCCTCCCAAGGAACTTAGCTCGGAATTTGAGGCTAGGATGAGAGAATATATGGCGACTCATTCTGATCGGCTTGCTAGATTCGAAGAAGCAGTTTATAAGCAAAAAGAGGAGATGCAGGAGAAAATGAATGAGATATTGAGTCTATTGGAGGAGTATGCCAATCAGAAAACCCCCGAACGAATACTGCTAAGGAAAGAAAGCGCCACTCCCACCACCCAATTTGTTAACTCCATCACCATTGTCCATAAAGATAACGAGAAGGTAAAAACTCCTGCTAAACAGACCTTAGAAAAACCACCTGAGTCCCAACCTTTGAGCTACTACCTGAAACACGATATAAACAAAAACACCATAACAAATTGGATTAAGGGTGATAGGCGTAACCAATCCTCCGAACAGGTTCCCGAAAAAGAGAAAGAAGAGGAAGATGAGTATGATACGCTTATTGGAGGATCAGTGGTCGAGAGGTTACTGGTACAGAAAGTGGCCACCAAGCAGGTAGCATGTGGGAATTTTGAATTACCAACGAGCATCGGGGACTTGAAACATCTTAGTGCTTTCGCCGACCAAGGATCGGAAGTAAATCTTATGCCCCTGACTATCTACATCCAACTGACGTCAAAGATGCCAATACCCACTCGTGTTAGGCTGTCTCTTGTTGGGCACTCGTACATATACCCCTAGGAATAGCAGAAGATGTATTAGTCAATGTTGCAGGATTCATGTACCCCGTCGATTTTATGATCATTGATGATAAAGGGGATGGATGCATGCCAATAATCCTTGGGTCACCATTCCTCACCACCGCTAGGGCTGTCATTGAGTATGAAGATAGGAAGATTGAGCTTAAATCTGGGAAGAGAAATATTAGCTTCCACATGACTCTGCGAAGTGGGCATGAGAATTTGAGTTGGAGAATGATTAAAAACAACATTGGCGCGACACCCGTTCGTGTTCAGAATAAAATTCTTGCATGGGAGGCAAGAATCAAAAGCTATAAGAAAGCTAAGGATGAAAGAAGAAGAAGCAATAAGGTTCCGATTGAACTCAAACATACTCAACACGAAAGCACTCATACACCGTTTGAGGAAGGGAACTTAGTACTCTTGAGACACTTAGAAACAACAATACCACCCGATAAACCAAGTCCTTGGTGGTATGGGCCATTCACAATCGAAGGATTGAGCCAAGATGGGGTAGCTAACTTGAGAAGCAAGTTAGGTGGGAAGGTGATTGCAAGTATTGATAGATTAAGGCACTACCACCATAACAGTAATGATCGCAATTATATGGGGTACATCATTTCAAATGATGAGATCACGTAGTAACCCACGACTTTGAGTCTAGCTACAAGACTCGTAAATAAAGAAAAGCGCTTCTTGGGAGGCAACCCATGTTTTGTGTGATTTTTATTTGTTTGATTGTTATTTGCTTCCGTATGCATGTTTTGTTTTTATTGTTGGTTGATCATGTTTCTCTACTAAAATGTGAAATACTTTATTATGTTGTTTAGCCTAGTCTTAACTTCAACCTAAAGGTATTTTTGCAAAAGATAAGTGTAAGGGGAAACCCCAAATATGTTTTTAAGAAACAACCCGATCATGATTCTCCACAATATTTAATGAACATGTATATTCGTATTTGTTAGAGTCAAATGCTTGTATTGAGTCATAATGAAGTTTTGCAGGATTTTCCAGGAAGTAGGACAAAGTTTTTCCAGAAATTTTCCGGAAACTTAACATAAGAATTTCTGCAGGTCCATTCTGACGGCGTCAGGGTATTGCTCTTGACGGCGTCAGGAGTTAAAATCTGGAAATTTTACCGGTTTTGTTTTTCTAACGGAGTCTTATGGTTTTTGTGAAATATTAAGTTTTATAATCTCCAGGAAATCTGCAAACTTCATTCCACAAGCATTATATCTTACTTTGTTTTCTAGGATTTAGTAACTTATATAGGATGCCGCCGATTTTACGCGAGGTTGCCTTGTCTACTTTTGTCAGGATTTACAGGTTATTTATGACAAGAAGATGATTTATATTCTGGAAGGGAAGCTTTGATTGTTCGTTTTCTTGGAAGAAGATTTAACCTGGCCAACTAAAATCCATACCGAGCGAATCAGGGGAGTATTTGATTTCATTCTCTTTACTTTTTAACTTTTACATTCTTTACTTGAACATTGGGGACAATGTTCATCTTAAGTGTAAGGGGAGGGTAAAAAGATGATACCTTACATATGCACTTTCGCTTGAGTTTGTTTTGTTTGATAGTAGATGAGTAATAAAACTACGAGAAATACTTGTTAGTGTAATTTTAGCGCCAAATTTAAAATTTTTTACAACATTTAGGAGTGAAACTTTAGCCATAGCAAGCGTCTCATGGATAGGAGGTTGTATGACTAGCACATAACCGTATATTCAGAAAAATTTTCCACCCAAAAATGTGAGGTTCGCCTTTAGATTTGATAGGAAAAGCATTCATTATTGGTGCTTATGAGTGTACCGGTAGCATTTAGATTCTAGAACTTGCGTTAGTGATGCATCCCGAGACCGCTAGTGAGACTACATTCGTGTGGTAGGATTTACTACATGATAAGAGGCATTAGGATCACCCTTGTGTTAAACCCGTATTACAATTACTTGACCATTTAAGTCATATTACTTGGCTAGTTAAGTCAACTAATTTTTCCCACACCCTTAGCGTTGTACTCATTTTTAGTACACGATACCCCTAGTACACCGCTCCGAGCCTATATTTTCATTTCTAACTTTAAGCATTTTACTTAAAGGAAGAATTTGTTACACCCCACTTAAATGTACACCCAAATCGCCTTAGCCTTCCGTGTATGCGCTCATTTTTAGTGCATTATTGTTATTTGTTAAACCCTAAGTTAACTTTCTAATTGATTACATGGTTGCTAAATCGAGTCATATCCTTGTACATATTGTTTTGGGACGATTGGGACTCATGGGTAAGTACTTATTTTATGGAGTAATGGGGAAGAACATCACTTATTACTCCCATATGTACGTTAATCTTAAAAGTGCTCCAAGTGTTTTGATTTTCTTAATTCGAGTCATTAGATTATTTTATTGTAAAGTATGTAAAGATTCAAGTGTAAGGGGAACTCTCATCCCCTATGATGTATTATTTTGGATGGTAGGGTAAGAGTGTATGCAAAAAAAAAAAAAAAAAAAAAAAAAAAAAAAAAAAAGAAAAAAAAAATAGAAAAAAGGAAAAAGAAAGAAAAAACATACGGACTACCATCCCGTTTTCATTCTATGTTTATTTTATGTTTTTGTTATTTTTCATTTATTAGCTTAAGTCGAGTCTAGTCTTGGCTTAGCAACGCCAACTTGTACATGTAATTAACTAAGATTGTTAACTCGCCACCAGTAAAACTTCCTTTATCCAACAAAACCGTGTAATTCATATCCCTATACCTAACGTTACAACCCTTTAAAAAGACCTCTTTGATAGTTTATCCTAGGTGCTTCCGCCATGTGGTGGAGGTTTGATCCTTTCCCAAGCCTATGGTAATCTATTTTGTTATGACAGGTAGTGAGAGATATCTTCCATTTCCATAATGTTATATTACTTTATTACACCCGAGAGATGTGAGTATCTAAACACTATTTGTGAGGTGCTTGTGTATGACCTCCGTGCTTGTCTATTGGTCTTTAGTGGAACGATTATTTGTTGTAATTACTTTTATATTAGTGTTAAATGACCCCTAACTTGTCTTTTGAGTAGAATAAAAGCTCATTTGCTTGAGGACAAGCAAATCTCAAGTGTAAGGGTATATGATGAGGCGAAAAATGATCCATTTTTAGGGGGTCATTTAAGCCCGAATCCGACTTTATTTGATCAAATATTGCCCTAAATCGTTCCTTTTGTGATTTTAGGTGTTTGGAGAGTGAATTCTGGAAAAGAAGCTATTTTGGACGGTTTTTGAGCATAAAAGTGAAGAAAACGGCTAAGTACCTAATTTGCATACTGAAAATACAAGGTGACGGCGTCAAGACCATCAGCTTGACGGCGTCAGACATGAAGAATTAAATATCGAAGGTGGTGACGGCGTCAGAAGGACTCGTGACGACGTCAAAGTGGCAAAATTAATATACCGTGGGTGGTGACGGCGTCACATAGGCCGTCATAAGTGGATCAAGGCCGTCCGAGGAAGTTTATGGCGGCGAGGTGACGGCGTCAGAAGTTACTCTTGACGCCGTCAGACTGTTTTTCTTATATATAGTTTTCTAGTTTTTTCATTAAAAAGAGAGAAGTTTTGGTGAAACCCTAAAGATGATTTTCGTGCCTCTTTTACAGGTTTTTCAAGGGTTCCAAACCCTTGAGACCTTGCATTGTAATTGAGATAAGTGTACTTTCAATTCAATCAATATGTCTATGTGTTGGTTGTTTATCTCTTGTTCTTGTCTATATTCTACTATGCTAGGCTAGATCTCTCTTGTGTTTGCTTAGATCTAATGAAACCTAGATGTTGATTATGTGTTGATTACTTGTCTATTCTTGTTTTGAATGAATGATTTATATGTTAGGCTTAAGAAAACTGGCAGATCTCCAAATGGTAACAAGCTTGAACGTCTTAAGAAACATGAACCGAGGCGTACTAGGTCTTTATTGGTTGTATTTAATGCATGAGCCACTGTTTACAATCCCTATAGTTGTGCTGGGTCATGGTGTAGGAGGAGATAAGAGCTCATAGAGTTGGGGATTTATGTATGCCACCCCACGAATGGTATTAAGGAATACAATCCATCATTCATACAAGTGTAACAAGTAATTAACATGTAAAAGATCTCTAGGGAGTAATGAAGTCTAAGTAAACACAATTTCTCCAATTACTGCTCACAACCTTAGTTTAATTAGTTTAATTTCATTTTTATTATTTTATTTTGATTGCATCTTAGCTTTGGGTTAGTTGAATAGCAACTAATTCCGCCCACTCCTTCAAAACCCGAGATTTTACTTGCTTTCATAAAAATATAAAAATACAAAAATAATCATCTTTCACCTCTAGAACTATTAATTAGGTTTTCTAATCCTAGCGACACTATTCCTAAGCTGAATGATCAATCCCCCGGTACTTGTCACTATACTATACTACAACGATCAGGTACACTGCCTGGTGGGGGTTGTAAGCTTCTCGAGATCCCTCGAGAGGTAAAGCAAGGTGCGATTCCCACGCATCACCCACTCTTGATAATTCTGATCTAAATAAGTTATTTGAACATGTTTGAGCAGGAATAAGCACTAGTGGTCCACTGGATAAGTATATAAGCCAACAAATAAGCTCAATGAAACTTAGTTTACTCAGAAAATGGGACAAGGTATAGGGCCTGATTTAGGTGGGGTCCACTGGGTCCTAGGTCAAACCATTGGTCAAACCATGGAGCCTCATAGGAGGGGGGTTGGGAAAAGCTAATTGGGTCCTGTGGGACCCACTGTGGAAGCCACAAAACACCACCAAAGTGGTGGGTGTGGGGGACTGATTTGCTGCAGCAGGGGTATCCCTCCCCTGCAGCTGAGTTTGGAGTGATGGTAAGGCTCAAAGATAAATGGCAAAAATAAAACAGATGTGGGAACTTGAAGACTAGCTGGGGGACAACAAATATAAACAAGTCTCAAAGTCTAAAACATAACATAAAATTCAAAACAAATCATTCTATATTTGCAAAAACTGAGAAAGGTGCACAATTGACTTTTGATAAAAACTTGAAACCTTGACTTTGTCCAACATTGATCACCTTTTACTGATTAGGGAACATGTAATAAGCATTTATGAAACTATTCTAAGCTAGACATACAGGATATGAGGTGATGTGAAGGCTTATGGCTTCAACCTTCTACACAGATGACTGTATGAAGACCAAAACCAACAATTTGACTTTTATTAAAAAGTTTACTGGTTCTTATGGCTTACATGAACCTAATAGACCGAGTATGAACTAATGGCATCAAAAGCAACAACTGAAACAGACCTTAATACCCTAGAACAAGTAAAACAAAACACCCCTTTTAGAACCTGTTTTGATGATTTATGATGCAAACAGGTGAATCAAGCTATGATACAGGTTCATTAGGTTTTGTTATGATAAAATGGACTTAAGTGTGCATAGAGATTCCAAAGGTAACACCTAGAACTCAAAACTTAATATAAAGTGATTTTGACAGTGAAAAGGAAATTGGGATGGAATGTTATTACAACAAGAAAATAAGGACTGAATCTTACCTAATAAGCAATAATAAGTCAAAATAAACTCAGATAAGCCACAACAAGCAATTGAACAGTGAAAATTTGAAAATGAGAGATAGGGCTTACAAAGGATTTCTGTGAGATCAAGAACCAAAAACCATGATACAACACCTAACCTAACACCTCCCTGAGGTTTCTAACACCATACACTTCAATATTGACCAGGATCAACAGCTTTCAATACTTAACAAGTAACTTGGAATTTTTAATGGAAATTACTAAAAACTTAATTATAAAGAGGAAACCTGAATTTAAATGTTAAAAAGTTACAAATCACTAGCCAAGTGAATTACAAACTTGTTGATTGGAAATTACAACTTGAAAAGCCAAATTTAAACTAATTCGACAATAATTCTACACTACAACTATTCTAAACTAAAACTAATAAGTCTTTCTCCTCTTTTCTTGACTTAAATAGATCCTGAAACTCTTCTCTTTCATTCCCACACCTTTCTGACCATTGGATGAGCTTCAAGCAATCCTGACCCTTCAAACATTATTTGGCGGGAAAAGTGGGAAAGTGTAGTTTTGAGTGGGTTAGGTGGGCAGTTGGGTACATTAATTGAGGAGGGGGAATTGGAGTGGTGTGGGTGAATGAAATTAATGAGGTTTGGTGAGTTGGTAAGGACTTTGGAGGAGGGGGAACACAGTTGCTGGAAACCAGGGAAGTGGAGTGAGGGAGATGGGTTTGACTTGGGTCAAACGACCAGGGGTGCTTTTTTTTATATTTTGGAGTGGGCTGGTTGTAAGTTAGGGCCAAGGAGGGTTTGTGGTAGGCTTTGGAGTAATATATTAAAGGGTCCGTTTGTTTTGTATGAAATTTTAACACAAGGACCTTTTATGTAATTTCCAGAAAGTTAGGGGGCTGATGATGTACAAACTCCAAAGTGCTCACAAGAGTTAATTCCTGCCAAGTATAAATAATCAAAGGACCAAAAGTGATATTTTTCATTTTGAAATTCACAGGGACCAAAATTGTCATTTTTCAAAAGTCCAGGGACCAAACATGTAATTTCCTCAAAATTTTCATCCAAGGATTAAAAGTGACAAATGTGAATTCCCAAGGACCATATTTGACTTTTTCTCCAAAATTGCACTGCCAGGGGCCAAAACTGCCAAAATTTGAAAGTACAGGGACTAAACTTGTAATTTCCAAAACTTTTGAGATTTTTCACCAAAGGACGAAATATGACAACTTATGATTTCAAAAGGACCTTTCGTGATAATTTTTCATATTTTGAATTACCAGGGACTAATTTTGTAATTTTATGAAAGTTGGGGGACTGAAACTGCCAATTTTGCAAACTTTGTACGTTTTTCATTTGTTTTTGCTCATTTTGCATCTAAACATATAAAACACAATTTTGAAATATTTTCAGTATTTTGATGCATTTCCGAGTGTTTTTGTATGTTTTGCAGTTCAGATTTAACCAAAAATGATGAGTGTTTGAGCACTCATCAATCCCCCACACTAAAATATTGCTAGTCCCTAGCAATAACTGTTTTGAAAACTTGATGGATTTTAAACTCTTTACCAAAAGCCATCACTTCTGGAGTAGCCAGGTGTGAGAACTGTGGTACACCTGATAACCGTGTGATTTTAAGCAAACCACCAGCTGTCAACGGATTTGATTAGTCTTTACCAAAAGCCGTTTGCTTCTGGACTAGCCAACTCTTGATGGACAAAGTCAACATCTTGGTGAGCTGATTACCAATTATGGATTTTCCACTGCCTTTACCACAAGCCATAATCTTGCGGGCTAGCCAACTCATTCGCTTTATGGGATATGGCGAGTTGAGGTACCATACAATTTTGGGCAAATTGCAAGCCATAAACGGACTTGATATATCTTTACCAAGAGCCGTTTGCTCCTGGATTAGCCAATCTCTTTGTCGATTAGACATGGTGGACTGATTACCACAAAAATTTTGAACTTTAGTGAAATTTTTTTTGAAATTTTTGAAATTTTGGCTAAAAACGGGGGTATTATATAGTAAAATGTGATAAAATTCGCTAGAATAGCGAATAACCCCCCCCCCCCCCCCCCACACACACTTAGGATGAATATTGTCCTCAATATTTAAAGTCCCGGCTATTATGCCGACATTTTGAACGTAAAAGGGCAACATTACAAGCTAAGCGTGGAAAACACCATTTTGTTTTTCACTTCATTTGGAACCACAGTGGGGGTAACTCCCCCACACTTAGGGTGAAAACCCTAAGTACATGCTACTGTTTTTGTTTACCGAGTCGCTAGCTTGACTCGACCCCGAATTCATTTGTCCTTGGGGAAGAATGATGTGGAAGAAACAATCTCAATCGGACTTTCATTCAAGATGTTTGGACAAACATTTGAAGCACATGAAAGTTCCACACCGATGAGTTATAATCCCGGCTCAAGATAATGATACATGAAAATGCCGGGATCAAAGATAGTGTCTTCATTCCCGAAGGAGTGAAGAAGAGAAGAAGGCACCTCGAGAGCAGGCTCACTAGCCTGAGTTTGGATTTCAAGGGTTAAGCTTAAAAACATCCAGGGAGGGTGGGTGGGAATTTGCAAATCCTCGTGATTTAGTGTATCTCCCCCTGGGTTATCATACTCCGAAGGAGTCATGATAAGGTGATCAATGATGGGCTCAAAAGGTATTTCATCAACATCACTAATGTCTCCATAAGATAAAGACTTTTCATTAGTGGGTGAATCACTAAGCCCGATATTGAGATAGGAATTGAGTGATGGATCATCATTCAATAAACTTTCAAGGAAACAGAATATCCCCCTCAGAATCAAGATAGTTATCATCAACTTCATACGAAGTTGAACTATCTAGAGCAAGGAATGCTTCGACTTCTTCCATATCATCTTTGAAATCAAAGAGATCATCATCACATTCTGATGGAAGTGGATTGGTGTGAGTGAGTTCATCGGTGAACTCCTCGAGAAGAAAGTCAACATTAGAGTGGGGAAGGGATGCATCAACATACTCGATGTCTCCATAAGATAAACAATCATCACTGGAATCAGAGACACTCTCAATTTGATCATTTGGATTATTAGGGGTGGAAGGAATATCACACACTTGATCAAAAGTCCCCTGTGACTCTCTCGGGATTGGGACAAGGATCTCAACACTAGACTTTATTAATTCGTCCGATTCTTTATTAGGAACAGTGCTAAGATGCTCATCCCCCATGTTTAGAGAGTGAGTGTGAACTTTTGGTGTGATAACAACAGACTGAGGGAGATGAGAGGAGCCAGCATTCATGGATTGTACAATTTCCATTTGATCTTCTGTTAGTAATTTCTCCGTCTCATTATTTTCTCCCTGATTTTCAATGGAAGGAATTACAAGTGATGAATCTGACGAACCCTTATAAAATTGAAGGATATCAAGGGTGTCTTCATTATCACTATCATCATCACAGTCTAGAAGAGCAGCTTGACGAAATTTGGCACGTGTTATAGCTGCTTGTTCTAAGACAAGTAATTCTTCCATGCTCAATTCGTTTCTAGCCTCTCGTTCTTCAGCAAGTAATTCTGCCATAGATTTCTCACGAGAGTCTTGAAACGGTGTAGTAACTAACTCCTCCTTATGTTCTTTCAATATATCAAGAGCCTTTAGTAAAAGGTCTTGCTCAGTATCATGAGGAGTTGTGTGAATCATTTTGTACTGTGAAGGTGAGTCTGAAAATGAATAGTCGTAATTGTTACAAGGAAATGGATTCCTTGTTTGACAATCCGAGCTAGAGTGTGGACCTCCACAGTAATCACAACAGTGAAACTGATGTGGCTGTGGGTTGTATGTGCTAGAGTTATAATTGTTATCAGGAAACTGCTCATAGACAAGCGTATTTCCCGATTGACAATCAGAACTGTAATGTGAACCACCACAGTACTCACAACAGTAAAACTGCTGAGTCTCATGGTGTGGTAACTGATGGAATGAATCAGTTGTGTCATGATAGGAATAGGGATTCTGGTTATAGACCGACCCATTTCCTGATTCTACCATGCCACAACTGGGGCAATTGCCACCATTATAAGGATTACCACACCAATGGCAAATAAGAAGGTGTGAGTGAGACATAGAAAGAATCAAAAGTGTATAGAGGGTGAGGAATGAAGAATCAAAGATGTGAGAGGGTAAAGGTGACTATTTTTGGGTTTTTGGATAAACATTTTGTACAAATGATAAAGAAAATGTTTTTGTGTTTTTTGTGTTCGTTGAAAACTGATTTTAAAAATTTTTCGGGAACAGTTTTGGTTTTATAAGAAAATAAGAAGATAATATGAACAAGGGTGGTAAATATACAATGGATGTATATCTCGATTCACCAATACGCAAAACCGTTTAGAAAAGCGCGCACAACCTCCCCGGCAGCGGCGCCAAAATTTTGATTGATGCTAAACCGTCAACCTAAACTGACCAGGTGATGGTCAACAAGGTCAAACTGCCTAGAGTCAATGCTCCGCAGAAGTATAGTGGTTTCCCCGGGTCGTTATGTCCTAACGAGGTGTGATGGTTATAAAACGGGTCTGTGATAGGGTGAATCTGGATGGAAAAGGGTTTGAGATTGATCTGACTAAGGAATCTACAATGAAATAGCTTAAATAAGCTATATAAACAAGACTGGAAGTTTAGAAAAACCAGAAATGTTTAAAACCTAAAACGCGTGTACGTTCACGTTTTAAATAACATAAACGTATAGAATAAAACGTGAAAACGGAAATCTGAAAACCCCCAGGGGGTGAAAATGACACTTTTACAAACTTAAAATAAAAATAAAATTTAAAATGAAAATGAAATTATTAAAATGATTATTTTAATATTTAAATACTATTTAATTAATTAAAACTATTTAAAAAGTAAATTAAACCTAATTTAAATAAACTAAAAATGATAAACACTACAAATTAAACTAAAAACTTGCAAAAATAATTTCTAAAACTTAAAATGAACTTGAAGAAAGTATAAAAATTAAAAATAAATATTTTTGTCTTTTTATGGATTTTCTAGTAATTAAAAACTAATTAATTATTAATTACCTAATTAAACTATTTTAAATTATAAAAAATAGCAAATGAACAGTAAAAATTCTAGAAAAATTTCTAAAAATGTTTTATAACATATAAAAGCTATAAAAAAAATATAAAAACTAGGTCTTACTTAATAAAAACTAATTATGCTATTTAAAACTTAATTATTAATTAATTACTAATAAAACTAATATTAAATCTAATAAATACCAAATGACAAAATAAAAATCTGAGAAATTTACTAAAATTACTTTAATATAAAAGGTAATTAAGAAAAATATAAAAAAGCTAAGTGATTAACAAAAATAAAAAAATGAAAAATAAAATTTAAATTACATTAAATAGAAACTATCACTTAATATTAATTTGACTTTTCTGGATTTTTTCTTTGGAAACTTGTTTTATACCTAAAAATGGAAAACTTTTGTAAAAACAAAACTTTGTAGAGCTTAAAAATAAGCACTGTGGAAGCTTTTTGGCTCCACAGTAGACTTTTGTTGACCAAGGATGAAAATGAGCTCAAATGAGATCAAGTGGGACCCACTCTTGATAATTCTGATCTAAATAAGTTATTTGAACATGTTTGAGCAGGAATAAGCACTAGTGGTCCACTGGATAAGTAAATAAGCCAACAAATAAGCTCAATGAAACTTGGTTTACTCAGAAAATGGGACAAGGTATAGGGCCTGATTTAGGTGGGGTCCACTGGGTCCTAGGTCAAACCATTGGTCAAACCATGGAGCCTGGCAGGAGGGGGGTTGGGAAAAGCTAATTGAAGCCTGTGGGACCCACTGTGGAAGCCACAAAACACCACCAAAGTGGTGGGTGTGGGGGACTGATCTGCTGCAGCAGGGGTATCCCTTCCCTGCAGCTGAGTTTGGAGTGATGGTGAGGCTCAAAGAAAAATGGCAAAAATAAAACAGATGTGGGAACTTGAAGACTAGCTGAGGGACAACAAATATAAAAAAGTCTCAAAGTCTAAAACATAACATAAAATTCAAAACAAATCATTCTATATTTGCAAAAACTGAGAAAGGTGCACAATTGACTTTTGATAAAAACTTGAAACCATGACTTTGTCCAACTTTGATCACCTTTTACTGATTAGCGAACATGTAATAAGCATTTATGAAACTATTCTAAGCTAGACATACAAGATATGAGGTGATGTGAAGGCTTATGGCGTGAACCTTCCACACAGATGACTGTATGAAGACCAAAACCAACAATTTGACTTTTATTAAAAAGGTTACTGATTCTTATGGCTTACATGAACCTAATAGACCTAGTATGAACTAATGGCATCAAAAGAAACCACTGAAACAACCCTTAATACCCTAGAACAAGTAAAACCAAACACCCCTTTTAGAACATGTTTTGATGATTTATGATGCAAACTGGTGAATCAAGCTATGGTATAGGTTCATTAGGTTTTGTTATGATAAAATGGACTTAAGTGTGTATAGACATACCAAAGGTAACACCTAGAACTCAAAACTCAATTTAAAGTGATTTTGACAGTGAAAAGGAAATTGGGATGGAATGTTATTACAACAAGAAAATAAGGACTGAATCTTACCTAATAAGCAATAATAAGTCAAAATAAACTCAGATAAGCCACAACAAGCAATTGAACAGTGAAAAATTGAAAATGAGAGATAGGGCTTACAAAGGATTTCTGTGAGATCAAGAACCAAAAACCATGATACAACACCTAACCTAACACCTCCCTGAGGTTTCTAACACCATACACTTCAATAATGACCAGGATCAACAGCTTTCAATACTTAACAGGTAACTTGGAATTTTTAATAGAAATTACTAAAAACTTAATTATAAAGTGGAAACCTGAATTTAAATATTAAAAAGTTACAAATCACTAGCAGAGTGAATTACAAACTTATTGATTCGAAATTACAACTTGAAAAGCCAAATTTAAACTAATTCAACAATAATTCTACACTACAACTATTCTAAACTAAAACTAATAAGTATTTCTCCTTTTTTCTTGACTTAAATAGATCCTGGAACTCTTCTCTTTCTTTCCCACACCTTTCTGACCATTGGATGAGCTTCAAGCAATCCTGACCCTTCAAACATTATTTGGCGGGAAAAGTCGGAAAGTGTAGTTTTGAGTGGGTTAGGTGGGCAGTTGGGTACATTAATTGAGGAGGGGGAATTGGAGTGCTGTGGGTGAATGAAATTAATGAGGTTTGGTGAGTTGGTGAGGACTTTGGAGGAGGGGGGGAACACAGTTGCTGGAAACCAGGGAAGTGGGGTGAGGGAGATGGGTTTGACTTGGGTCAAATGACCAGGGGTGGTTTTTTTTATATTTTGGAGTGGGGTGGTTGTAAGTTTGTGCCAAGGAGGGTCTGTGGTGGGCTTTGGAGTAATATATTAAAGGGTCCGTTTGTTTTGTATGAAATTTTAGCACAAGGACCTTTTATGTAATTTCCAGAAAGTTAGGGGACTGATGATGTACAAAGTCCAAAGTGCTCACAAGGGTTAATTCCTGCCAAGTATAAATAATCAAAGGACCAAAAGTGATATTTTTCATTTTGAAATTCATAGGGACCAAAATTGTCATTTTTCAAAAGTCCAGGGACCAAACATGTAATTTCCTTATAATTTTCATCCTGGGGTTAAAAGTCACAAATGTGAATTCCCAAGGACCATATTTGACTTTTTTTCCAAAATTACACTTCCAGGGGCCAAAACTGCCAAAATCTGAAAGTACATGGACTAAACTTGTAATTTCCAAAACTTTTGAGATTTTTCACAAAAGGACTAAATATGACAACTTATGATTTCAAAAGGACCTTTGGTGATAATTTTCCATATTTTGTATTACCAGGGACTAATTTTGTAATTTTATGAAAGTTGGGGGACTGAAACTGCCAATTTTGCAAACTTTGTACATTTTTCATTTTGCTCATTTTGCATCTAAAACATATAAAACACAATTTTGAAATATTTTCAGTATTTTGATGCATTTCCGAGTGTTTTTGTATGTTTTGCAGTTCAGATTTAACCAAAAATGATGAGTGTTTGAGCACTCATCAATACACCCAAGTACATCACCCTGGGGAGCTCATGACCTATTCGTAAAGAAGAAAGACGGATCTATGAGGATGTCTATTGATTATCGTGGATTGAACAAAATTACTATAAAAAATCGATACCCATTACCCAGGATTGATGATTTATTTGATCAACTACAAGGTTCAAGCGTATATTTAAAAATCGACTTACGATCGGGTTATCATCAACTGAGAGTGAGGGAAGAAGATATCCCTAAGACCGCTTTCTGAACAAGATATGGGCACTATGAATTTCAAGTTATGCCATTTAGTTTGACAAACGCACCAGCGGTTTTCATGGACCTCATGAATCGGGTGTGTAAACCATACTTGGATAAATTTGTTATAGTGTTCATAGATAATATCCTTATCTATTCACGTAACGAGGAAGAGCACCCTAAACACTTGAGAATAATCCTAGAACTGCTTAAGACAGAGAAACTTTATGCAAAGTTCTCTAAGTGTGAATTCTGGATTAGTGTTGTGCAATTTCTCGGACACATGATAGATAAACAAGGACTTCGTGTCGATCCAGCAAAAATCAAAGCCGTTAAGGATTGGCCGCATCTTATGAATCCTACTGAGATACGAAAATTCTTAGGACTTGCGGCCTACTATCGAATGTTTATTGAGGAATTTTCAAAAATAGCAAAACCTTTGACAGAGCTAACCCAGAAAAACACGAAGTTTGATTGGGAAAAAGATCAAGAGATAGCTTTCCAACTTCTGAAGAGAAAGTTGTGTGAAGCTCCGATCTTAGCATTACTAGAAGGAAACGATGATTTTGTCATTTACTGTGATGCTTCGCGTAGAGCTCTTGGAGCTGTGTTGATGCAAAAGGATAAGGTAATCGCTTACGCATAACGACAACTCAAGACACATGAGGAAAACTACACTACACATGATCTAGAATTAGGAGCAGTAGTGTTCGCTCTAAGAATATGGAGACATTACATGTATGGCACTAAGTGTACGGTCTGCACCGATCACAAAAGCCTATAGCATATTATTAATCAGAAAGAGTTGAACATGAGACAACGTCGATGGATAGAACTACTCGCTGAATACGATTGTGAGATTCGTTACCATCCTGGCAAAGCTAACGTAGTAGCAGATGCTTTGAGCTACAAGGAACGAATCAAACCACTTAGGGTTAGGTCATTAGTTATGAGTCTTCATTCGAATTTACCTTCTCAAATACTCAAAGCCCAGAATGAAGCACTAGAAATCAAGGATCGTAAACTTGAGAATTTACAAGGGATGGATAAGGCTTTTGAGATACGTTCAGATGAAACTCGTTGTATTAAGGGTCGGAGATGTTTACCTCATCCTGGTAACTTAAGGAATGTAATAATGCATGAGTCCCATAAATCTAAGTACTCCATCCACCCAGGTTCTGGTAAGATGTATCAGGATCTGAAAAAACACTATTGGTGGCCCGACATGAAGGCACCCATTGCCAGATATGTGGGCAGGTGTTTAACATGTTCTAGGGTAAAGGCTGAATGTCAAAAGCCATCCAGCTTATTGAAACAGCCTGAGATTCCCATTTAGAAGTGGGAAAGAATTACGATGGATTTTATCACTATACTACCTAGAACATCCAATGGGCATGATGCTACTTGGGTAATAGTTGATCGTCTTACGAAATCCACTCACTTCATTCTTATACGAGAAACGGATGATATGGAAACCCTTGATAGGTTGTACCTCAAGGAAATAGTATCCCGACATGGAGTGCCAATATCTATCATATCGGATCCTGATTCTCGTTTCACGTCGAGATTTTGGCCATCTATGCAAAAGGCCTTAGGTACTCAGATAGACATGAGTATGGCGTATCATCCGCAAACCGATGGTCAAAGTGAAAGAACTATCCAAACACTCGAGGATATACTTCGAGCGTGTGTGATAGATTTTGGAAATGGATAGGAGAAATACTTGCCAATGGTAGAATTTTCGTATAACAATAGTTCACGCTAGTATTAAGGCAGCACCGTATGAGGCACTTTATGGGAGAAAGTGCAGATCCCTGGTCTGCTGGGCCAAAGTTGGAGAAGTACAACTTATGGGTCCAGAGATAATCCATGAGAAAAATGAGAAAATAGTTCAAATCCGACAACGCTTACAAGCCACAAGGGATTGGCAAAAGAGTTATGCCGATATAAGATGTAAGCCTTTAGAATTTAAGGTCGGAGATAGGGTTATGTTGAAAGTTTCACCTAGGAAAGGTGTCTTTCGTCTCGGAAAGCAAGGAAATCTTAGTCCAAGATACATTGGACCTTTTAAGGTTTTAGAACGAATTAGTCCAGTGGCATACCGACTTGAATTTCCGGATGAACTAAGTAATATACACGACACGTTTCACATCTCAAATCTTAAGAAGTGTTTATCGAACAAATCACTCGTCATTCCTATAAAAGAGCTTCAATTGGATGATAAGCTCAATTTCACTGAAGAACTAGTGGAAATTATGGACCGAGAGGTCAAAAATCTAAAACACCACCGGATTCCTATCCTTAAGGTACGCTGGGACTCCCAAAGAGGACCACAGAACGAGAGGATCAAATCCGTGCTAAATATCCCCATCTATCTCACCCTCACACACTAACTCTAGTTAAATCTCTGGACAAGATTTTCTTTTAGGATGGGAGACTGTAACAACCCACTAACTTCCTCTTAGGTTTGAAATGCCTTATTAACTTAACTTAGGCCCTCACTAAGCACACTAGGATTAGAAATGCCTTACTAACTTAACTTAGGCCCTCACTAAGCACAAAATAGGATTAGAAATGCCTATAGGATTTTCCCGAGCTAAATTTTTGCTTTATTATATCCTTATGACATAACTAACGTCTAGACAAGCTCACGTATCCACCCATGCCAACCACTACTATGTTTACTTGATGTAAACATCCCGGTATGTCAAGTAAAGGTTATAAACATATTTTCACTTAGAAAACTATCACTCTAATACACCATACTTGCTAGAAAACCCTAAATGCACCTATGTGTTCCCGGTTAGCTTTAAAACCCTAAATGCTTATCTGAACTAACATGAAAGTGTTTAAGACTTAGATATAAGTTACATTAGTTACTTTAGGATATATTAGACTCCCTAGATCATAGTGCAACCCCCTAGAACTTAGGTACAAGTCATATAAGCACAAAACCCTAATTAGGTCATAACTTCCTGAAACTAGGTCTAAACTATCCCAAATCTTTACCATAAGTTGTCACATGTAGTATAAGCTAGTAAAGACATTATATTAGTTACTTTTTTTGGGGTAAAAGGGTTCATTCACCCCGATAAAATATATGATCCAAAAAAACGTTGAAGTACAAAGGACGAGGGTGACTTCCCTCGACTCAGTCCCTTAGGACACTTACATACTCGAATATAAGAATGACACAACATTCCTATAACTTACAATAAAGTGAACATACCAATAATGAAAAAGTACATAAAAATTACAATACTACTCAAGATAAGTACTTGAGCCTTCTATATCACTATTGTGGTCCACGTTAACGTCCATGAGAATCCATGTATGAACATCCAAGCATTCTTCAACATATCCTCTATTTGTAGTATCAAAGACCACCACAAACAAAACCATCATCCTGCAACCATCATGCCATGACCCCCTTTCAAAATACCCAAGTAACATCAATAACACCATGAAAAGGGGCACCATGCAACGAAACTAGGTTGATTAAACCCAAACAGTAGACCGAATGTGCACCAAACAGGGAAACGTGTAAGAATAATTCACAACCAGTCGATCCAAAGAGTTTTTGAATAAGAACTCTAACAAACTTAACTTCCAAGCTTAAATCAGCAGCAACATCACAAAATCCATAAGCAGCAAGTCTGAACATGCACCTTATTCATCTATACGAACCAAACTTGTGTAGTCAAACGGACTTGTACATACATTAGGGTTAAACCCTATCTTCCAACAGTGATTGCAAAAGTTTTTTGAATAAGAAACCAATAAAACTTAACTTCCAATAACGAACAGCAGTAGCACTTTCATCTCTCTCAAACCCACTTGAAACACGAATGACTTACAGCACCAAGAAAGATGCACACATAATATCCAAAACCCTAAAACGGGTTACTTGCAAGGAGAAGATAACCAAACCCTAGACGAGTTTAGTAAATAATTTAGCACCAGAAACCACTTGTGCACAAGAGATAAATGAAACCCTAAGATGGGGAATCGACTAGAATTAAAGGAATGTGCAACAAAAGAACATAATCGACCTTATATATGTATAATCGATCAAGAAACCGACTATGGAATGAAGAATAATAAGGAATGATTAAAAACCCCAATGGCGGCTAACAACCCTAAAAAATGATTTCAATAAATCTGAATCAAAACCTTAGATCCAAGCACCGATTTGAGTTAAACCAATGATAAACGTAATGTTTAATCACTAGGATAATCAATTCGATCCAAGAATTAAAAGTATTAGAGCATATTATATGAAAACCGATTGAAAGATAAGACAACCCTAAATCGAATTAATCACCAAACCGACCCAAGAACTCAAGATTAAAATCACCCAACAGGATTAATCAATGATAAACACAAATGTAAATCACTAGATTAACAAGAGGAATCAGAAAACAAGAGATCAAAGAACGATTTTTAGAAAAAAATATTCAGGGTTGTTAGGGTTATTTTGTGTCGCCTTTTTCACCAGAGAGAAATCATTTAGGTTATAGAACCCTAAATTAAACACTAAACCCTAGACAAAACCTTAAACTCTCACCATACAAAACTCAGTTTAAATTTGACCTAAACACATAAACCATGATACTTAAGCACCTTAAATCAAACAAGCAAGAACCATAGCACCTCCCTAATAACTAAGAACCTACCCTAACACCTCTAACCACCCAAGCAAGTAGGTGGATCACCTACTTGTCACCTTCTTCCCCAAACCGCCTCCCTCGGCTCATTTCCACCACAACCGGCCTATGACACCCCCTAGCTACCACCATAACTACTCCTCATCACCACCTAGACCTGACATACCATCCCATAGCCTTGCTTACTCCACCCTCCCATTCCACGACACCTAGCAGCTCCTTGCTTGCTCGCTACTCCATACGCGAGTATAAATACCCCTCCCTTCCCCTCCATTTCTCTTCACACCTTTCTCTCCTCTCTACCTTACACCTTTCTATAGTCTAAGACCCTTAGAAGCTTTAGAGAATGAGTAGCGAAGCCCTAGCCTAGTCGAGTTGTGGTTTGAGCTGAAGGAAACCCTAAAAACCCATAAACCCTCGTTAACCCTTGCACGACCTAGGTAAGCCTTAATTTTCACTATAGTAGTCTTAGAATATACCTAGGATACTTAGCATGAGCCTTAGAAACCATAGGATAAGCCTAAACCTTCCTGTTTGCATGCTTTCTTTTCGTAACCCTAGATATAGTCGAATTGCATGTTTACTTATGATATAGCTTATTCTCATGATATAATATGAACTATATGAATTATTTTAACTTATATGAGCTAAAAATAAGCTTAGAAACTTAGTTGCTATGTTAAAATATGAATTACATGCATTTAGGACTAGTTTTGCAAAACTTTACATGCATAGGGGTATATATTGTAAATTCTTGAAACTATAAAGTCTAGGGACTTTTTTTGACATTTCCTAGAAGTTATAATTGTAAGGACTAGTTTTTCAAAGTATTAAAACCTTAGGATAGAAATTAAAACAAGTTATAAACTAAAAAGGACTAATATTGCAAATACTATAACGTTAAGGGTAAAAAGGGTAAATAATAAAAGTTAGTATAGTTTAGGGACTATTTTTGTCATTTCTCTAAAATATATAAGTATAGGGACTAAATGTGCAAAAGTTAGAAAGTTATATGCTTAATTGTTATAAGTTTATAATTATAGGGTACAAAATGTAAATATATAAACTTAGAAGGTAAAATGGACTATTTTCATATAAATATAAAACCTATTTTAGTTAGAAGCATAACACAATACTAGGGAGCTTCATGCGAGGAGTACTATGTGGACATTTCGTTTTGATGAGTTTGTTGGGTTTACGAATTAAAGTGCCCTGGCTCCTCAAACGATTATTGCATATACTTCTGAGATATGATGGCCCGAACGGTGTTATGTTATAACTAAAACCCTAATAACAACTTAACTCATTAGTAGGGAGCTTCGTGTGAGGTGTATTAACTTCTGAATTATAATGGCCCGAACTGTATTATGTTAATGACATAATACAATAATAGGGAGCTTCATGTGAGGAGTCAAATACTTCTGAATTACGATGGCCCGAAAGATGTTATGTTATATATAAAAACCTAATAGTAATTAGTTAAGAAAACCTAGACTAAGACTTGACATACACACACCTACACTACCCTCAGGATACATGAGTAAGTTGTCTAAACCCCTACTTTACTTACCTTAAGACCCAGGTGAGTTTTCATAGCATCACTTTTAAATGTTTTACAACCCTGTGAGGGGGGATACATGCTTTAAACCGAATACAAGTGTTTTCCCTTGGTTATTGCATGAGTAAACTATCTGCCTTTATTACATAACCAAAATTTGTGAATCTAATTGTTTGGGATATTTTACCCACACGAACGCGAATATAGTTGATAGATCTATTGGAGTTTGACAACTCACGTTGGTATTAACATCTTACTGGATGGTACCAATAATTACTATATTTGAACCCACTGAAGAATTAACTTTGGCAAGTTATCCATCCCGTCCCCTCATGGTTTGGTCTGTAGACCCCATGACCCAGACTGTTAACATGTAGTTCATGAGCTTAGTGCAATATACCTTCTATCACTAAAACCTTTCCACACATAGGGTTTAGGCTGAACCCTGTGGAACTTGTATTTATACCTTAGCTACTTAAACCTATGACTCTCACTCAACCTATGTGTTGACTTTTAAGCATGTTATCTTAGGTAATTAGGCAATATAGGAACCCTGGCACGGAGAAGTACTGGACATGAGGATGTCCAGAATAGTTATCATTCATCAAGTTTTGTGTTATAAAACGTATCTTAGGGACCTCTCTTTTGGTAAAAGTACATCTTTACTGTAAAAAATCTGATGAATAAATGAATGATAACACCATTTTCAAAAACGTGTCTTTTCGAGTCGTTTTCATAAGTAATACCCCAAACACTTAATCCGCTGCGATCAGTGAAAAACGGGGGTGTTACACAATCATTTATTTTATTATTTGAATTCTCCATTTTACCTTTATTGCTATTTGTTAACTATTGTTTTGTTTACTAATCATTTATACTTAATCCGAACGAACTAAGTACCTGTTGATACGACCTGGTCTTACCTATATCTTATATTACCAACGAAGGTTATACTTTACCCATATGTTTGGTTTATTAAAATCAGTGAAACTAGTATTATAAATTTAAAGCTTTCCTTACACATCACTTACTTTATTGGACTACAAATCAAACAAACTGACAAAGGCATCTCCATTTGTCAAGAGAAATACACTAGGAACCTACTAAAGAAGTATGAGCTCACTGACTGCTCCTCACTAAAGACTCCTATGGTTCCTCCAAATAACCTTTGTCCTGACCTCACTGGTAAACCAGTGAACCAAACCCTATAGAGAGGAATGATAGGGTCACTAATGTACCTCCTAGCCTCAAGGCCTGATATACAATTTGCAGTATGCCTGTGTGCTAGATATCAGTCTGACCTAAAAGAATCTCATCTCACTGATTTCAAGAGAATCATCAGATACCTAAAGGGTACTCCAAACCTTGGTTTGTACTACCCAAATTGTTTAGGGTTTGATCTCAAAGGGTACACTGCCTCAGACTATGCAGGCTGCAACATGTATAGAAAAAGTAACTCATGATCTTGTCAATTCCTTGGTGGAAAACTTGTTTGTTGGAGTACTATGAAACAACAATCAGTGGCCATGTCTTCAGCTGAAGCAGAATATGTAGCTGCTGCTGGTTGTTGTGCCAATGTACTTTGGATGAATAGTCAACTCAGTGACTATGACTTTCAGTACAAGATGGTTCCCATCTTCTATGATAACACAAGTGGAATCGCAATCTCCAACAACCCTGTTCTTCACCAAAGAACCAAACACATTGACATCAGGTACCACTTCATCAGGGACAACATCATGAATAGAGAAATTGAATTACACTTCATCCCCACTGAGTATCAGCTAGCTGATATTTTCACCAAAACTTTGGATGAACCTACTTTCACAAGACTAAAAGCTGAACTAGGTATGTTGGACATAGATAATCAGGTCACTGATTGACTATGTTCAACTTAGTGTACATTCTCTCCATGTTCCCTGATCCACATAAACCCTCAGGGAGTTCTTGTACATTAATCTCACTGAACATCTTACACTGAATGAAAACTCATTCAGGGGGCCTCAAGGCATCCAAAGATGGCATTCAATACATAACTAAATGCTCCAAGCACTTAGTTAGTAAATGTCCTAGGTTGGTAATTGGCATGTATCTAATATAAGAATATATGTTTTTATCCTTCTGGCAACCACTCCTTAGGCCCCCATAACTCCTCCACATACACACTAGGCATTAAATGCCTCTCACTCACATACAATTTCTCATGATTTGTATACGGTGACATCATCCCTGCAAAAGTGCACATTTGCAGAGATATGCAACTGTTCACACCACTAGTTGCACAAATATCGAAGACGTGATAGGAAACATTAAATGTTGATATCAAACCACTCTAAAAAACCATCCTACAATTATTATAAATACTATTTTGTATCCACAACATTTCAAAATCCTATTTCTCTCACCTTATAAATACCCCCATAAAAAGAAACACACACACACTTTCAAAACTTATCTAAACTCTTGCAAAAATTTTCTATCACTTATGTGTGTTTTATTCCGTCCTAAAAACATTTTTTGACCAAAAAATCTGACCTATTCTTGAAAATAAATGGCTTCTCCAAAAGTTATCCCATACGCTCCCAATGTGGAATTCCAAATTGAGAGCGTAGACATGACCAAAAACAATATGGTAAGAAAAATTTGCCAATCCTGAGGCCTTTTTGGCCTACAAGGATATGGTGAAGTATCTTCAAAACTGTTTCCTCACCACCGCCATCACAAAACACCCTCTGTCATTTACCATGACTTTTTGAGAGAATTCTGGTGTACAGGAGTGGTTGAAAACCCTGATGTCACTAAGAATGCTATTATCAAGTTCACAGTGAATAATGGGAAAAAGTCCCTGACCCTGAACTATAAGACCTTTGTCAAAGCCATTGGCCTTGACTTCACTGAGAACTTTGCCTCCCAACTCACTGATGCTGAAGTAAAAGCAGAATTGCTTATACTCGGGCCATATGACAAAGGCCCCTATCCTTAAAGCCTGGTTTCTTACCCCATGGAGAATCCTGGTGACCTTTGTCATTCAGGTACTTGGGGGGGGAAGAAATCCTACATAGAGCAATTGAATGCTACTCAAGCAATGATAGTATACAGTCTCCTGGAGGGTAGAAAAATTGATATTGGAGAAATAATCTTCAAAGACCTCATTACCAAGCTTGCCACAGGGAAATCTAGGCAAAGACTTATGTCCTATCCTAGGTTTATTTACTGTTTGCTTTAGGACTTACTGGGCTCTGATGAGGCCTGATGTTCAGGGATTTGAACCTAATGTCTTACATAAGGCCAACTACTCTAGAGAACCCTCTGAGGTTACACATATAGCCCTGACAACATATACGTTGTCAGCCATTCAGGGCGATGGAAAAGTTTCACTTGTTCCTTCTCCTACCAAAAAGGAGAAGAAGAAGAAGTAGCAAGGTATCAGAAAAGGTGGTTAAACCGAAACCACTCGCCACTGGTACCTCTGCTTCAAAGCCTAAACATAAGAGGCAACCCACGACCCTGAACATTGAGACACCTAGTACTGAAGGACCTAGTGATACTTTGACCCTGAAACAAACACCAACGGAGGATCCTGAGAAATCATACTCAGTGTCCTCGGGCAAACCCTCTCCTCATGACTCTGTCGACATAAACAAGTCAGTGGGGTCAGGAACAATTCAGCTCTCACATCCTACTCACGGCTCTGATAAATCACAATCTGGGTCTCAGGGAGAACAGGGTCCTATATCTTCAGGAAGGCAATATTACTCTTCTGAGATGGGGACCCACAACATCTCACATCCCGTTTATGGACCTGATAAATCACAATTAGGGTCTCAGGGATTACAGGTCCCTAAATCTCCGACAGGGGAGCACCACCCTGTTGGAAAGGGGGACCACACCCTTCATCATTCTGACGAGGGAATTCGAAAATCAAAACTTTTGTCTAAGGGCACAAAAACTGATCCCAAAGACATAGGGGGAAACATACAACCCAGTGATATGGGATTGCCTTCTACCGTTTCTAAGGATGGGACTCGATCAAACCCACCAGTTCCTGAAGAAACATCAGAGGACAAAGACTCAGAAGGCATACAACCACCCGCTGATATGGAACCTACACCCCTCACGGCGATGCGCAATCCTCAAGAACTGACTCTGTGGACCGGGCAGAGAAAACCCTCTATGTTCTCATGGAGGGGTCATGAACTAACCATAACAAAAGCAAGCCCTCTTCTGAGGGGGAGCTGGATGAACCCCTAGGTCCAACTCTGACTGACATTCAGATGCTCATGGAAGAAGAGTCATAGGAGGACCTATTTGATTTTGAAGATGATGCAGGGCTACTTGCTACTGCTGATATGGACACTAAAGATCTTGCTTACCCTAATCCTCATAATACTGAACATCCCACTGCATCATCACCTCCTACTGAAGAACAACTCATCCCTGAACAACAACCCCTTCACCATCTCCTGAAGAACAACAACAACAACCATCATCATCATCATCATCATCATCTTCTTAGCATGAGGCCCCTGAGCCCGAGTCTTCTGAGTCTCATGGACTGGATGACACAAAGCTAGTCACTAAAAGAGTCTTGGTCAAATTTGGTGAATACCATAATGAATGGCGCTTTCATCAGTTGGAGGATATGAGTTTGAACAGGAACCTTGAGGCAGCTACTTCTTACGCTGACTTCAGAGGCTCAGTGGAAGACAAACAAGCTCAGCTCGCTGAGGCTGTCACTTCCACTGATGATAAAGTAAATGACTTGAATACCTTTGTTGATAAGTTTAGCACCGATCAGGGAACTCACTTTTCCTCTATCCTTCAGACTCTCACCAACATTCAACAAGAGTTTAAGGATGATCCAATCCTGGTCGCCAAGATCATTGAGTTCATGGATTGCCACAAGACCACATCAAAATCCATTGCTAATCTACTTAAGTTACTTCAGGAAGTGGATCTTGGTTCTTTTAAGACTCAGTTGGAGGCACTTCAAAGGTCTGTAACTGATACGTGGGAATCACACCAAGCTTTACCTCTCAAGGGATCTTGAGAAGCTTACAACCCCCACCAGGCAGTGTACCTGATCGTTGTAGTATAGTATAGTGACAAGTACCGGGGGATTGATCGTTCAGCTAGGAATAGTGTCGCTAGGATTAGAAAACCTAAATACTAGTTCTAGAGATGAGGGATGATTATTTTTGTATTTTTTTATATTTTTTAGAAAGCAAGTAAAAATCTCGGGTTTTAAGGATTTGGGCGGAATTAGTTGCTAGTCAACTAACCCAATACTAAAGATGCAATCCAAATAAAATACTAGAAATGAAAATAAACTATATTAAACTAAGGTTGTGAGCAATAAGTGGAGAAATTGTGTTTACTTAGATTTAACTACTCCCTAGATATATTTTACACGTTAATTACTTGTTATAGTTGCGTGGATGACGGATTGTATTCCTTAATACCATTCATGGGGTGGCACACTTAATTCCCCAATCCTATGAGTGCCTACTTCACTCCTATGTCGAGCCGGCTAAGAAGCTCCTAACATGGGATCATTAGAATTTACTCATGCATTAAATACAACCAATAAAACCTAGTGCACGTCAGTTCATGTTTCCTAAGACGTTCAAGCATGTTACCATTTGGAGATCTGCCAGTTTTCTTAAGCCTAACATCGAAATCATTCATCCAAAACAACCATAAACAAGTAATCAACACATAATCAACATCTACGTTTCATTAGATCTAAGCAAACACAAGATACATCTAGCCTAGCATGATGGAATTAAGACAAGAACAAGATATAGACAACCAACACATAGACATATTGATTGAATTAAAAGAATACTTATCTCAATTACACATGAAAGGATTCAAGGGCTGAAAACCCTTGAAAAACCTGTAAAATTCGTAATAGGTTTGGCCTTAGGGTTTCTCCAAAACTTCTCTCTTTAATGAATGAAAATTCGAAAACTATATATAGGAAACTGAGGCTGACGGCGTCAAGACCAAATAGGTGACGCCATCATCTCGCCGCCAAAATACTTCTCGGACTGCCTTAATCTTCATCTGACGCCGTCATGTGTTATGGTCTTCCAGGCAGTCACGTCTTTTACTCTTGACGCTCTACTTGTGACGCCTTCACGTTTGTATTGGGCCGTCATGCAATTTACTCTTGACGCCATCAGGATGTTGCTCTTGACGCCGTCACCTACTGTTCCCAGCAAGGAAAATTAAAACTTTGGCGTTTTTTTCACTTTTATGCTCCAAAAACGTTCGAATTGCTTCCTTTTCCAAATTTCTCTCCCAAAGTACCTAAAATCACAAAAGAAACGATTTAGGGCAATATTTGATCAAATAAATTCAATTCCGGGCTTAAATGACCCCCTAAAAGTGGTTCATTTTTCGCCTCATCATATACCCTTACACTTGAGATTTGTTTGTCCTCAAGCAAATGCGCTTTTATTCTAGTCAAACTACAAGTTAGGGGTCATTTAACACTAATATAAATGTAATTACAACAAATAATCGTTCCACTAAAGACCAATAGACAAGCACGGAGGTCATACACTAGCACCTCACAAATAGTGTTTAGATACTCACATCTCTCGGGTGTAATAAAGTATAAATTACAATATGGAAACGGAAGATATCTCTCACTACCTGTCATAGCAAAATAGATTACCATAGGCTTGGGAAAGGATCAAACCCCCACCACATGGCGTAAGAACCTAGGATAAACTATCAAAGAGGTCTTTTTAAAGGGTTGTAACGTTAGGTGTAGGGATATGAAATACACGGTTTTGTTGGATAAAGGAAGTTTTTACTGGTGGCGAGTTAACAATCTTGGTTAATTACATGTACAATATGGCGTTGCTAAGCCAAGACTAGACTCGACTTAAGCTAATAGATGGAAAATAACAAAAACATAAAATAAACATAGAATGAAACGGGATGGTAGTCCGTATGTTTTTTCTATTTTTTTTTTCTTGTTTTTTTTTTCGATTTTTATTTTTTTATTTTTTATTATTATTTTTTTTTGCATACACTCTTACCCTACCATCCAAAATAATACATCATAGGGAATGAACATTCCCCTTACACTTGAACCTTTACATACTTTACAATGAGCTAATCTAATGACTCGAATTTAGAAAATCAAAACACTTGGAGTACTTTTAAGATTAACGCACATATGGGGGTAATAAATGATGTTCTTCCCCAATACTCCATAAAATAAGTACTTTACCCATGAGTTCCAATCGTCCCAAAACAATATGTACAAGGATATGACTGGACTTAGCAACCATGTAATCAATTAGAAAGTCAACTTAGGGTTTAACAAATAACATTAATGCACTAAAGATGAGCGCATACACGGAAGGCTAAGGCGATTTGGGTGTACATTTAAGTGGGGTGTAACAAATTCTTCCTTTAAGTAAGATGCTTAAAGTTAGAAACGAAAAGATAGGCTCGGAGGGGTGTACTAGGGGTATCGTGTACTAAAAATGAGTACAACGCTAATGTGTGGGAAAAATTAGTTGACTTAACTAGCCAAGTAATATGACTTAAATGGTCAAGTAATTATAATACGGGTTTAACACAAGGGTGATCCTAATGCCTCTTATCATGTAGTAAATCATACCACACGAATGTAGTCTCACTAGCGGTCTCGGGATGCATCACTAACGCAAGTTCTAGAATCCTAATGCTATCGGTACACTCATAAGCACTAATAGTAAATGCTTTTCCTATCAAATCTAAAGGCGAACCTCACATATTGGGTGGAAAATTTTTCTGAATATACGGTTATGTGCTAGTGTCACAACCCATAATTTCAGGTCATTTTTCCAAACTTCGACATTCTACTATTCACAAATTACTATTCATTGATCATTATTCATCATTTTACTATTCATCATTTTTGAGGTCAATTTGACATTCCGAGACACATTCAAAAATTTTACTATTCACTTGACACTATTCATTCTCGAGAGGAAATCACTATTCACGTGCATTACTCATGTCGTCGTAAATTTAGTTTACGAGTGATCAAATTCGCGTAACCGTATTGGTTCAGGAGCGAATTCATGCATTATTATCAGGGACATTTCATACAGACTAGAAATAGTCTGCACATCATCATTAGGGCACTTGCATGCTATTCCACTCGTAGGATAATTAAATTTATACTTTTGGTACAATTAACGATTTACGTACGTTTATTTTAAATAAACACTAATACGCGAACTATAAATGTGTCTAACATGTCCGACACTCCCGACTATTGTCCCAATATATTTTTATACTCATTTTTATAATATAAAAATTATAATATTAATTTACCCGGTGTTTTGGAAATTTACTTATTACGTATCGTACGTTTAACTTAATAACGACGGTTTTCAACAAAATTAAACGATAATCACCCAAACTCTCCGTACTTGTACCCGGCATATTTTTACAATTTTTACGACTTTATTACGTCCCGAATAACTTCAATAAAATTTGTTTCAAACAAACCCGGTACCCGATTAAACCTAAAACTAACACAACTACACTTTACCACTAATTTTCCCTAATTAAACCCAACTCCTTTATGGGCCGGCCAACCCCCCCCCCCCCCCCTTGGTCCTAAAATATCTAACTACACCAACCAAATTAAATGCAACCTAACATTTGTCTCCTAAGTATATAATAAACTTTTTTCACCATCTTTATCACAAAATCATTTTTACTTGCACAAGAAAACTTTTCACTCATTTTCTCTTAAGGTGGATTCGACCTAGGTGACTCAAGGAGCAAGGAGAACAAATTTTACAAGATCTAGGTATAAACTAGTTCATATAGTCATCCTTGTTGGAGTTTTGAAATAAAAACTCAAGGATTAGTAGGTTTTTATCATCCAAACTCCCTAAACCTTCAAGTAAGTTAACAAACTCATTTTTATGATTTTTACAAGTTATTACCATGTTTATATTTATTTCTTACAAGAACTCATGCATATAATGACTTATACCACTTTATTTTGTACATATGTAACTTTGAGCCCTAGAAATGGACACATAAGAAACCCTTGTTAGACCTAGTGGATTGATGATGTTTAAGGACCCATGACACCCTAAGAAGGT
The DNA here is from genome assembly GCA_030686995.1 of Artemisia argyi. NCBI lineage: Eukaryota > Viridiplantae > Streptophyta > Magnoliopsida > Asterales > Asteraceae > Artemisia > Artemisia argyi. Next base: position 74,627,955 of record CM060678.1, on the reverse strand, counting down.
GTATGGTAGGTTTAGACTAGCTTTGTGGTCTTTGAAAGTGGTTTGATTGAGGTTAGAACTAGCTTGGAGACTTGAAAATGGTTTTTGAAACATTTGAAATACCTACTGTCCCTATTTTCATTTCGTGGGAAAATCAGTAGATGGTGGCCAAGTTTTGACCAAAGATTTAAAAAATACATTCAAAAACGAAACTTTAGGCGAAAGAACGGATTAAAACAAGCTTATAACGAAGGAGATATGATTTTTGCAAATTTAACGACGAAAACTATTTTTACAAAAACTGCTTGCTATTTGGCAGATTTCAATGGGTAAAAAGAGGTGTTAAACGTAACCTAAAGGAGCCAAGTTATCAAAAATATACTAGTATATACAAAGACGAATCCGTGGACATAAAGAACAAGGAAAACGAGCTTAAAACGACCGAGTTATACCCATTTTAACATTGTCAAACTATATATATATATATATATATATGGACACAAATAAAAATAATAACTTACGCGCTAAATGGTATATTTTTCTCGAAACGTTACTAAGGGCTATATTTTTAACAAATGAATACGTATGACCCAAGAGAATACTTATAAGACTTAACGACGTTATTTCAAGATTTTCGACACAAGGAATTTAACGCTAACATTTTTCATACAAGACAATACGACAAGTTATATACTTCTATATATGGACATATTTTTCCTAAGTATGGAAACTATTTTAATATGACGATAACTAGTATTTCCAATTTACGAGTGGTATGAGCATTATGTGCATGTGCATTCATTTCATTACGGCTTGATCTTAATTAGATCGCGATTATCCATTTAGGTTGCGGCTAGTGTGCGCGCCTCATTGTCCCGACTACTTTTACCTCATTGCACCATCTTTGTACCATCACTTCGAGGTGAGTCTTCATAGCCCCGTTTTAATTACTTATTTGATTTTAAATCCCACGGGGGAGAATACATTGCACAATTATTTTTGTACATGCCCAAGTATTACAAATTCCATACATTGCTTAAGTTGCCTTATTACCACGTCTTGACAAGTCCCCTTTTATTATCATGGACCGTTAATTTCTAGTACTAAGCGGGAGTGAGTGGATAGATCTATCGAGCGTGACGCCTCCATTCGCGTTGGGTTGCTCCAACGGGACGAATGCATTTCATGTCTTAACGAATTGAGTGCCTGGTAAACACTCTGGTGGGGCATTACTAAGTCTAGCTTCGGGGTCATGAGCTTAAGAGACAATGTAGCTTTTTGACATTCTTGTCGGTTTACTTATTACTTGTGGCTTATGTACTTACGATTTACTTACAAACCTATGATTATTCACCAACTTTATGTTGACCGTTTTTCGCAATGTATTTCTCAGGTAACTAAGGCATATTCGAATGGCATGCATGGAGTCATTTTGTGTAACAAGGATGATATGGCTCATTCGGACTTTCTTGCACTTGTGTTGAAACGTCGTTTGATTGTACTAAACTTGTTTCCGTAAACTTTTCCAACTTTTGGGACCTATGTCTTTATAACTCTGAATATTTGAATGAATCAAACGACTTATTTTTAAAACGACACTTTAGGTCGTTCAATATATCCTTGCTTGTGTGCTATGATCCGTTACACCCTCAGGTATTCAATTCCGCTGCCATTCAGGTATTTTGGGGGTGTGACAGATTGGTACCAGAGCCAAGGTTATAGCGAACTAGGATGTATCATGATAGGGTTCATGATGTACACGATCCCTAGACTATAACCACACCATCATAGCATATCATCATTTCATCATAGTGCATATTTACTTATTTTGGTGATTCCATTTTACGAGTTATTTATTTTCATTTCACCTTGATTATCACAGAGTCATGTCTTCGAATCCTGACACTGTCATACTTTACACTATATCAGACTCTGATGATGAGGGCTCTGTGTCCTCCACTGCTGTTTCACCATTTGTTTCCCCTACACCTGAGTTGCCACTCTTGGCATCAGATGATGATACCGAGCCTTTCGAGGAGGAGGAGACGGCTCCTACTCCCCATGTCCATCCTACTGTACCCACTGACATACCATCACCTACTACTACTATCCATTCAGAGCCGAGACTTATGTTTCCTAGGGATAAGACTATCCAGACTGCTAGGAAGAGTGTTCGTTATGCTACATCTACTTATAGGAGTCTCCCTAGTCCTACTGTGCCTACACCACCACCACCAGCCATACCCATTACTACTCCTGTACCTACCTCACTCTTGCCGCTCAGGAAGCGTGCAAGGCTTACCACCCCAGATTCACCCATTACCGAGACTGCTGACCTTTCACCACCACCAGTATACCACATAGGCGAGAGCTCGAGAGCGGATGCAGCTAGGGATCCTACAGCCGTTACACTAGAGGATCAGTTTGATGCTCAGCAGGAGCAAGTCGATAGTTTGGGGTATAGAGTTGATGAGATTATTACTACTCGACTTGAGGCTGTCGAGGAGCAGGTTGAGGATTTGATTCAGGGCAGAGTTGGTATTGATGTGTCTTACCATGGACTCGAGGCACGACAGTTGAGGCACCAGGAGGAGATTGAGCTACTTTGGGATGAGTTACCTGAGATTCGAGATAGAGCTCAGGCGACACAGGAGACTCAGTGGGAGCAGGTAGATCAGTTGGCATTGCTTCGAGAGAGGTTAGTTGTGTTGGAGCGCCGAGATGCTTCTTTTCAGTTACGAGTCCAGCATCTTGAGGAGATCGTGGTTGCGATGGATCGTGAGATTCGCCGCTTGAGGGGAGACCCTGGACCATCTAGAGCACCTGGAGGAGCCTAGACGTAGACTGGTATTATATTAGGTTTTATTATTTTCCTAGTCCCGGGATGTGGGACATAGTTCAAGAACTTGTAGTCTTTTGGTTGTTGTATAAACAAATATCTCAAGTGCGACTCTACTATGTTGGAAATGTTGTGCTATATATTATATCGGTCCATGTAGGCCGAAATTTTCATGTATTATATTCATGTGTTGTGATTATATTTATGATGTTTCGTGGTTGCTCTTTATTATTATCGCATTGTACAGGTTGTGGTTGTATCTATACATGTCGTGGTTGTATTGATACAGGTTGTGGTTGTATCTATACGTGTCGTGGTTGTTGTGGTTGTATATATACGTGTCGTGGTTGTTGTGGTTGTATATATATACTTGTCGTGGTGATGTCTAGACAGATTGTGGTTGTATTCGTACATGTCGTGGTTGTATTTATACTTGTTGCGGTTGTATATATATATACATGTTGTGGGTGTACATCTTTGGTTCGATGACTATTTCTATTATGATTTTTCTCATGGTTATTTCCATTGTGATTTATCAGAAATATGGCACCAAGGAAGAGTAAGACTGCACCAGAAACACCCGCTATGACTCAAGCCGCTATCCGCAAGTTGGTCAGGGATAGTATTGCAGAAGCTCTGGAGATTGAGAGAGCTGAGGTTGCTGCTAGGGCTGCTGAGACTGCTTCTAATACAGGAACAGTTGAACCAACTGCTACTAGGCATGAATGTACATGGAAAGATTTCAAGATTAGTGATCCTATCAAATTTAAGGGCACTGAAGGAGCGGTTGCTTTAATCCGCTGGTTTGAAAAGACTGAGAATGTATTTCTCATGTGCGGATGCTCGGACGTCAGCAAGGTAAAATTTGCTACAGGTATGCTTCTTGATGAAGCTATGTCTTGGTGGAATTCGTATGCTCAACCGATTGGTATGGAGAATGCTTACAAGCTTACTTGGGAGGAATTCAAGAAATTGATGACAAAGAAGTTTTGCCCTCGTACCGAGGTGCAAAAGATGGAAACAGAATTTTATGAGCTTGTGACTAAAGGTGATGACATCGAGACCTACTTCAGAAGGTTTCAGGAGTTGGCTGCACTATGTCCAACTATGGTTCCCGATGATGAGAAAAAGATGGAAAACTTTGTTGGTGGATTGCCTGAAAGTGTTCGAGGAGATGTGATTTCTTTTGATCCTCAATCAATGGAAGAGGCTATTCGTATAACTCAGAAACTCATGGTCCAAGTGGTAAAAGGAAAATCTACTGTCAACAACAATAACCGTTCAAACAACACCAACTACACCAACACTCGAAACAACAACAACTATAACAACAATCGGAACCGCAACTATCCCAATAACCGAAACAACAATTCAAACAATAACAACAACAACAAGAGAAGGTTTGACTACAACCAAGGTGGAAACGCTGTTCAGCCGCCACCTAAGAGGCAAGAAGTGGCCAAGGCTTATGTTGCAGGGCCGACTGAAAGGAAAGGATATGAGGGTATTTTACCCAAGTGTGAGAGGTGTCAGAAGCATCATAACCCAGGACGTTGCCCGGATCTGTGTGGCAACTGCAAGAAGGTTGGTCATCACATCAAAGATTGCAAGAGTCCAAACTTTGGTGGCAATCAGAAACCACCGGTAACATGTTTTGGCTGTGGAGAACTTGGACACTTTAAGAATGAGTGCCCAAAGAAGAAGAATCAAGGAACTGGAAATCAACATGGAATGGCTCGAGGAAGAGCTTATGTTATGGGAGGAGACGATGTCAAAGAAGACCCGAATGTTGTTGCGGGTATGTTCCTCGTTAATAATCGTTATGCATCCATTTTATTTGATTCAGGAGTGGATAGAAGTTTTGTTTCTATTGCATTTGCACCTTTACTTAACATAGAACCGACCCCATTAGACATTTCCTATATCGTTGAATTAGCCGATGGGTCTTTAGTTAACACCAACACCATTGTTCGTGGTTGCACTATAAATTTCCTAAACCATCCATTCAATATAGACCTTATGCCCATAGAACTTGGAAGTTTCGACGTTGTGATCGGTATGGATTGGTTATCTCGGCATCGAGCGAGAATTATTTGCGATGAGAAAGTTGTTCACCTTCCTTATAACGGTGAAACTTTGGTGGTTCGCGGAGAGCGAAGTGGAACTAGACTCAGTATTATATCGTGCATTAAAACCGAGAAGTACCTAAAGAAGGGTTGTTATGCATTCTTGGCTCACATCACGGAGAAGAAGTCGGATGAGAAACGACTTGAAGATGTGCCAATTGTTAAGGAATTTCAAGAGATTTTTCCGGAAGAATTGCCAGGACTTCCGCCTACACGCCAAGTTGAGTTTCAAATTGAATTAGTGCTAGGAGCTGCACCAATTGCACGAGCACCGTATAGACTTGCACCTTCGGAAATGCAAGAATTGTCGAATCAACTACAAGAACTCTTGGACAAAGGATTCATTAGGCCGAGTTCCTCGCCTTGGGGAGCGCCGGTCTTGTTTGTGAAGAAGAAGGACGGAACTTTCAGAATGTGCATCGACTATCGTGAGCTGAACAAGTTAACGGTGAAGAACCGTTATCCACTCCCCAGAATTGACGACTTGTTCGACCAGTTACAAGGTTCTAGTTTTTATTCCAAGATTGATTTAAGATCCGGTTACCATCAACTTAAAATTCGGGAAGAGGATATCCCGAAGACGGCATTTAGAACACGCTATGGTCATTATGAATTTCAAGTAATGCCTTTTGGATTAACCAACGCACCTGCGGTATTTATGGATCTCATGAATAGGGTGTGCAAACCGTATCTCGATAAGTTTGTGATTGTATTCATTGACGATATCTTGATTTATTCCAAGAGTAAGGAAGATCACGAAGAACACCTCAGAACAATACTGGAACTACTCAAGAAGGAGCAATTGTATGCCAAATTTTCTAAGTGTGATTTTTGGATACGAAGAGTTCAATTTCTTGGCCATGTTATTGATAGCCAAGGATTACAAGTCGGCCCGGCAAAGATCGAGGCAGTTAAGGATTGGGCTACGCCCAAGTCTCCTACGGAAATTCGTCAATTTCTAGGACTTGCTGGATATTACAGAAGATTTACTGAAGGGTTTTCTAAGATAGCGAAATCGTTGACAAAGCTGACACAAAAGAATGAAAAGTACGAGTGGGGAGAAAAACAAGAGTCCGCATTTCAATTATTGAAACAAAAGCTTTGTAGCGCACCGATTTTGTCACTACCTGAAGGTATTGAGAACTTTGTGGTATATTGCGATGCTTCGCATCAAGGACTTGGAGCTGTGCTAATGCAAAACGAGAAGGTGATAGCTTATGCATCTAGACAGCTTAAGATACACGAGAAGAATTACACTACGCACGACTTGGAGTTGGGTGCGGTAGTTTTTGCACTCAAGATTTGGAGACACTACCTATATGGTACAAAGTGTGTAATTTTTACCGACCACAAGAGCTTACAGCATATACTCGATCATAAGGAACTTAACATGAGACAACGTCGTTGGCTAGAATTGTTGAGTGATTACGATTGTGAAATCCGATATCACCCAGGAAAAGCAAATGTTGTAGCAGATGCACTTAGCCGAAAAGAACGACTCAAACCTTTGAGAGTTAGGTCATTGGGAATGACTATCATTTTGCCATTACCATCGAAAATTCTAGAAGCTCAGATTGAGGCTCTCAAGGAAGAAAATCGACCACACGAGAAAATTTATGGTATGCCAGAAAGCGAAAATGGCTTTGTAAAGAGATCAGATGGAGTGTTATGCTTCAAGGAACGAAGTTGGATACCACTCTATGGTGGAGTGCGAGAATTGATTATGCATGAATCACACAAGTCGAAGTACTCTATTCATCCAGGTTCTGATAAGATGTATTAGGATCTCAAGAAGCTTTATTGGTGGCCGAACATGAAAGCAGAAATAGCTATGTACGTCAGCAAATGTCTTATTTGTGCTAAAGTAAAAGCCGAGTACCAGAAACCGTCAGGGTTACTTCAACAACCAGAGATTCCACAATGGAAGTGGGAACGTATTGCTATGGACTTTGTCACTAAACTTCCTAAGACGTCAGGAGGTTTCGATGCTATTTGGGTAATTGTTGATCGTCTTACCAAATCAGCACATTTCATACCCATTAGAGAGACTTATTCTATGGAACAACTTGCTAGACTTTATGTCAAGGAAATCGTCTCAAGACACGGTGCACCAGTTTCCATCATTTCCGACAGAGATAGTCGTTTTACTTCAAACTTTTGGCGGTCATTGCAAGATTCTTTTGGATCTAAGTTAGACATGAGCACTGCTTACCATCCTCAGACCAATGGTCAGAGCGAGAGAACTATTCAGACACTTGAGGACATGCTTAGAGCATGTGTGATTGACTTTGGAAATGGTTGGGCTAACCATTTGCCGTTGATCGAGTTTTCCTACAACAACAGCTACCATTCGAGCATTAAGGCTGCACCATTCGAGGCACTTTATGGTCGTAAGTGTCGATCTCCAGTTTGTTGGGCCGAAGTCGGTGAAGTACAATGTACTGGCCCGGAGATGGTACAAGAGACGACAGAAAAGATAATTCAGATTCGAGAGAGACTTGAAACTGCTAGAAGTCGACAGAAAAGCTACGCAGATGTTCGACGCAAACCATTGGAATTTCAGGTCAGAGACAAAGTCATGTTGAAAGTCTCGCCTTGGAAGGGCGTAATACGATTTGGAAAACGCGGGAAGTTGAACCCGAGATACATTGGGCCATTCAAGATCCTGGAAAGGATTGGTCCGGTTGCTTACAAGCTTGAACTTCCATCAGAACTTAGCAACGTACACAACACGTTTCATGTTTCGAACCTCAAGAAATGTCTTTCGGACGAGTCTGCCATTATACCATTAGAAGAAATACAACTCGATGACAAGCTTAAGTTTGTGGAAGAACCAGTTGAAATAATGGATCGCGAGATCAAACAGTTGAAACAAAGTCGAATTCCGATCGTGAAGGTTCGCTGGAATTCTCGAAGAGGACCCGAGTTTACTTGGGAACGAGAAGACCAAATACGACGCAAGTATCCACAACTTTTCACCGAGCCTATTACCGAGACCAACACTAACTGAATTCAGGGACTGAATTCCTTTTTGGATGGGCGACTGTCACAACCCACAATTTCAGGTCATTTTTCCAAACTTCAACATTCTACTATTCACAAATTACTATTCATTGATCACTATTCATCGTTTTTGAGGTCAATTTGACATTCCGAGACACATTCAGAAATTTTACTATTCACTTAACACTATTCATTCTCGAGAGGAAATCACTATTCACGTGCATTACTCATGTCGTCGTAAATTTAGTTTACGAGTGTTCAAATTCGCGTAACCGTATTGGTTCAGGAGCGAATTCATGCATTATTATCAGGGACATTTCATACAGACTAGAAATAGTCTGCACATCATCATTAGGGCACTTGCATGCTATTCCACTAGTAGGATAATTAAATTTATACTTTTGGTACAATTAACGATTTACGTACGTTTATTTTAAATAAACACTAATACGCGAACTATAAATGTGTCTAACATGTCCGACACTCCCGACTATTGTCCCAATATATTTTTATACTCATTTTTATAATATAAAAATTATAATATTAATTTACCCGGTATTTTGGAAATTTACTTATTACGTATCGTACGTTTAACTTAAGAACGACGGTTTTCAACAAAATTAAACGATAATCACCCAAACTCTCCGTACTTGTACCCGGCATATTTTTACAATTTTTACGACTTTATTACGTCCCGAATAACTTCAATAAAATTTGTTTCTAACAAACCCGGTACCCGATTAAACCTAAAACTAACACAACTACACTTTACCACTAATTTTCCCTAATTAAACCCAAGACAAACCCCCCCTTTCCCTCCTTTATGGGCCGGCCAACCCCCCCCCCCCCCCTTGGTCCTAAAATATCTAACTACACCAACCAAATTAAATGCAACCTAACATTTGTCTCCTACGTATATAATTAACTTTTTTCACCATCTTTATCACAAAATCATTTTTACTTGCACAAGAAAACTTTTCACTCATTTTCTCTTAAGGTGGATTCGACCTAGGTGATTCAAGGAGCAAGGAGAACAAATTTTACAAGATCTTGGTATAAACTAGTTCATATAGTCATCCTTGTTGGAGTTTTGAAATAAAAACTCAAGGATTAGTAGGTTTTTATCATCCAAACTCCCTAAACCTTCAAGTAAGTTAACAAACTCATTTTTATGATTTTTACAAGTTATTACCATGTTTATATTTATTTCTTACAAGAACTCATGCATATAATGACTTATACCACTTTATTTTGTACATATGTAACTTTGAGCCCTAGAAATGGACACATAAGAAACCCTTGTTAGACCTAGTGGATTGATGATGTTTAAGGACCCATGACACCCTAAGAAGGTGTATGGTAGGTTTAGACTAGCTTTGTGGTGTTTGAAAGTGGTTTGATTGAGGTTAGAACTAGCTTGGAGACTTGAAAATGGTTTTTGAAACATTTGAAATACCTACTGTCCCTATTTTCATTTCGTGGGAAAATCAGTAGATGGTGGCCAAGTTTTGACCAAAGATTTAGAAAATACATTCAAAAACGAAACTTTAGGCGAAAGAACAGATTAAAACAAGCTTATAACGAAGGAGATATGATTTTTGCAAATTTAACGACGAAAACTATTTTTACAAAAACTGCTTGCTGTTTGGCAGATTTCAATGGGTAAAAAGAGGTGTTAAACGTAACCTAAAGGAGCCGAGTTATCAAAAATATACTAGTATATACAAAGACAAATCCGTGGACATAAAGAACAAGAAAACGAGCTTAAAACGACCGAGTTATACCCATTTTAACATTGTCAAACTATATATATATATATATATATATATATATATATATATATATATGGACACAAATAAAAATAATAACTTACGCGCTAAATGGTATATTTTTCTCGAAACGTTACTAAGGGCTATATTTTTAACAAATGAATACGTATGACCCAAGAGAATACTTATAAGACTTAACGACGTTATTTCAAGGTTTTCGACACAAGAATTTAACGCTAACATTTTTCATACAAGACAATACGACAAGTTATATACTTCTATATATGGACATATTTTTCCTAAGTATGGAAACTATTTTAATATGACGATAACTAGTATTTCCAATTTACGAGTGGTATGAGCATCGTGTGCATGTGCATTCATTTCATTACGGCTTGATCTTAATTAGATCGCGATTATCCATTTAGGTTGCGGCTAATGTGCGCGCCTCATTGTCCCGACTACTTTTACCTCATTGCACCATCTTTATACCATCACTTCGAGGTGAGTCTTCATAGCCCCGTTTTAATTACTTATTTGATTTTAAATCCCACGGGGGATAATACATTGCACAATTATTTTTGTACATGCCCAAGTATTACAAATTCCATACGTTGCTTAAGTTGCCTTATTACCACGTCTTGACAAGTCCCCTTTTATTATCATGGACCGTTAATTTCTAGTACTAAGCGGGAGTGAGTGGATAGATCTATCGAGGGTGACGCCTCCATTCGCGTTGGGTTGCTCCAACGGGACGAATGCATTTCATGTCTTAACGAATTGAGTGCCTGGTAAACACTCTGGTGGGGCATTACTAAGTCTAGCTTCGGGGTCATGAGCTTAAGAGACAATGTAGCTTTTTGACATTCTTGTCGGTTTACTTATTACTTGTGGCTTATGTACTTACGATTTACTTACAAACCTATGATTATTCACCAACTTTATGTTGACCGTTTTTCGCAATGTATTTCTCAGGTAACTAAGGCATATTCGCATGGCATGCATGGAGTCATTTTGTGTAACAAGGATGATATGGCTCATTCGGACTTTCTTGGACTTATGTTGAAACGTCGTTTGATTGTACTAAACTTGTTTCCGTAAACTTTTCCAACTTTTGGGACCTATGTCTTTATAACTCTGAATATTTGAATGAATCAAACGACTTATTTTTAAAAAGACACTTTAGGTCGTTCAATATATCCTTGCTTGTGTGCTATGATCCGTTAAACCCTCAGGTATTCAATTCCGCTGCCATTCAGGTATTTTGGGGGTGTGACAGCTAGTCATACAATCTCCTATCCATGAAACGCTTGCTATGGCTAAAGTTTCACTCCTAAATGTTGTAAAAAATTTTAAATTTGGCGCTAAAATTACACTAACAAGTATTTCTCATAGTTTTATTACACATCTACCATCAAACAAACAAACCCAAGCGAAAGTGTATTTGTAAGGTATCATCATTTTACCCTCCCCTTACACTTAAGATGAACATTGTCCCCAATGTTCAAGTAAAGAATGTAAAAGTGAAATAAGTAAAAAGAATGAAATCAAATACTCCCCTGATTAGCTCGGTATGGATAATAAGGTGGCCAGGTTAAATCTTCTACCAAGAAAATGAACAATCAAAGCTTCCTGATGAGTGTCTAAATACTCATCATTTCTGTCACATTTAAGCTACAAAACATCTGAAAACATACAGATATGCTTTAAAATATATGAAATATCATGAAATTGTGTTTTTAGGTGCTACAAGTGCAAAAGGGATGAAAACTGATGAAAAACAACAAAGTTCACATAATTTACAGTTTCAGTCCCTGAACTTTGACAAATTGGCAAAACTAGTCCCTGGTAAATCAAAACTTGTACAAATATCATAAAAGGTCCTTGGGATTCATAAGTTGTAAGGAAAAATCCTTTGAAGTTAAAAAATCACAAAGTTACAACTTTGGTCCCTCAACTTTGAAAAATGTCAAAATTAGTCCCTAAGGTTTTTAAAATAAGAAAATAATTAAAATAAACCTTATACTATTCCTAAATGACATAATTGGTCCTTTGTGTTAATATTTGATAATTACAGGTTTAACCCTTCAAGATTCAGAAAATTACAATAATGGTCCCTGGAGTTTGAGGTATTGACAGAAAAGGTCCCTAGGCATTTAATATGGAAAATTATCATCTTTGGCCCTTGTACTATTCACACTTGTCAAGTTAGGTCCTCATTATTACTTTTGGAAACTTACAAGACCAGCCCTCAACTTTTCCATAATTACAAAAGTGGTCCTTGTATGAAAATAACCTAACGGACCCTAACTAATAAATAAACCAAACAAACTAATCCAACACCTAAACCAAGCCCACCCTTCCTTTTTACCCAAGCCCAGCAATAGCCCAGTCCAACCCCGGTCAAACCCACTTAAACCCGGTCAAACCCAAAACCATACCACCCTTATCCCTCCATTTTCTTCTTCTTCCTCACATGAAACTACAAAACCAAAACCACTCTTTCACCCACAGTTTTGCCACCACCTTGCAAACCTACCCTCCCCACATGTCTCTCCACCTCACAACATTCCAAACACCTTGAAAAGCTCTCCATGTAATCCACAGTACCCCCACGACTTTTGGCGCGAAAAATTATTTAAACGGCTAGGATCCATTGCAGTGATCCAACGGCTCTAAATTATGGTGGGAAATGCTTCTGTGGGTCCCACAAACTCAGAGGAGGGCTACAAATGGGAAAGAAAGCAGAAGTGATGGATTATTAGTTTAGGTTTAGTTAATTTAGGTCGAGTAGTGTAATTTTAATCTTTCAGTGTAATTTAAAGCTTCTTGATAATCAATTAAGTTATTTTCATGTATCTTTGAACTTTTGCAATCATCAATTTACGGTTTCAGTTAGTCTCTCAGTTTTTGTATTTCTCAAATTCTCAAAATATCACCATAAGCTTGTATGTTGTTATTTGTTGTTGTAAAAGCATCTCATAAGCTAATATAAGCTCTGACAAAGCTTATTTAAGCTTTTAGAAGTTTTAAATTTCAGTTTAGAATAGAAAAAGAAAAATACCAAAAATAATCAATAAAATATAAAGAAAATAAAAAATAGAGTGAAGAAAGGATTGAAGCTGAGCAAGGTGTGATTCTGGATTGTTTTGGGTAGTAGTAACTTTGTGGAAAGTTGTTAGGTGATTCACAGTCCTTGGTTCAAATATCTCATCATAATCCATTTTGTAAGTTTTTCATATCAATTTTTCATATTATTAGTTAAGTATTTAAATTGCTTAGGCTTCTGTGTTTTTAAGCTTTTGTGTTGTTGTTTAGATAATATATAGCTTAATATAGATAGCTTATTAATTAGATATCACTTGTACTTAAAATTTAAATATCTCACAGTGGAAAACTCACATGTGACAAATCTGAGTTATCAGCTTGTGTTGTATTTGATTATTGTTCATTTGATCTTATATTAGCATAAACTAGTGTTAGGATTCAGTATTGTGGTTTAATCTTACCATTTGCTTTGAAAATCTTCTAATCTGTCATATTAAGGTGTGTTTGGTTCAACAAGTTTGCCTATGATCCTAGCTATTTTAGTTGTTGTTAGTGGTTCCAATAACTCACATTAGGTTACTAGAGTCCATCTTAGTCATAAAAACTTATGCATATTCAATAAAAAGTCAAAAAGATAGTTAATCAACCCTCACAGTTAACTGTGAGGGATTTGTGATCCACAAACCCAACCATTACCTCATTAGTTATAGTTTTAGCTTATTTTAGGTCTCTTGTAGCTTATATCAGCTTATTAAATCAGTTAGATAGCTTAGAAACTCATAAAAGTCAACATAAGTAGTTCTCATTAAAAAGTCAAATTGTTACTTTCAGATTTTCATAAAACTTCAAGGAATTTTAGAGAATTTAGTATAAGGATCTAGACTTTGAAATTTTGTGGAATTGTTCTCTACCACCTCAACTTTAGAATCCCACCATTGTTATATTTTTAGGATTTTTTAGGTGGGCCCCACAACTGCTTAAACACACTTGCAGGGCAAGTGTGTGCCCTGTGCACCAGCAGATTCAGCTCACACCACCCACTTTGTGGTGGTTTTGTGACCACCACAGTGGGTCCCACACCCCTTAGTTAGGTTTTCCCAACCCCCCTCCTACCAGGGAGTTAGGATTGACTTTTGGTTTGACCTGTACCTCAGTGGACCCCACCTAGAAATACCCTTGAACCTTGTCCCCATTCTGAGTTCAAAACAGATTTTGGAATAGCTTAATTGGGCTTATTAGCTTATCTACTGAGCTTATTTGACCAACTTAAGCTTTGACAAGTCCAACTATCTTATTAGGGTCAGAATAGACCAAGGTGGGTCCCACATAAGCTCACTTGAGCTTATTTACCATTTTAGTCAACCAAAGTCAACTGTGGTAGCAATAAGCTTCCACAGTGCTTATTTTTAAGCTATAAAATATTTGTTTTCACAAAAGTTATTTATTTTTATGTATAATATAGTTTTGTAAAATAAAAATCAAGAAAAACCAATATAAAAATAAGTGATAGTTTCTATTTAATTTAATTTAATTTTAATTTCATTTTTTGATTTTAATTAAGTAAGTTGTGTTTTTATATTTTTAGTAATTTCCTTATAGGTTAAAGTAATTTAAATAATTTTCTTAGATTTTTATATTGTAATTTGATATTTATTAGAATTAATAATAGTTTTATTAGTAATTAATAAATAAATAAATTTTAAATAGCATAATTAATTTTTACATAGCAACACCTAGTTTTTATATTTTTTATAGCTTTTACAAGTCATAATATAGTTTTAGTAATTTTCTCATAATTTTATAAGTTAGTTTAATATTATTTGTAATTTAAAATAGTTTAATTAGTATAATTAATATTAATAGTTTTTAATTAATAAGAAATTCATAAAAAGACAAAAAGATTTTATTTTATTTTTTATACTTTCTTCAAGTTCATTTTAAGTTTTAGAAATTATTTTTATAAGTTTTTAGTTTAATTTGTAGTATTTATAATTTTTTAATTAAATAATTAAATAGTTTTTAATTAAATAATTAATAATAAATAATAAAATAAATCTTAAAAATAGTTTTCTTTTTAGTTTAATTTTATTTTATGTTTAAGTTTATAGAATTTTCAATTTTAACCCTTGTAGTTTATTTTTCTTAAAACTCACCTTTTTCTCAGTACGCATTCGCGTCTGATTTTAAATTGGTGTACGTTTTTAAACGTTTTAAATACCTAGGTTTCACGTAATCATTCCATTAGCGTATTTAAGTTATTTTAAGTTATAAACCCTAGTTTAAATCACTCACACACACTTTATACCTTTCCTGTTCACATTCACTGATCACAAATTCGTTTATAATATCACATCGCACACCTCGTTGGGACTTACGACCCGGGAAAACACTGTATTCCTCGGAAGCATTTGCCTCAGCTGTTTGACTATTACAGTTGGCCATTCACAAGTGGCTGATCAATAATTATCTGACCGTTTGAGGCAAATCAAAATTTGGCGCCGCTGCCGGGGAGGTTGTGCGCTTATTTTAAACGATTTTGCGTATTAGTGATTCTGGATATACATCCATTGTATATTTACCATCTTTTATCCATATTTTTATAAAACAAAACACAAAAATATTCACCTTTACACCCCTACCTATTTGATTCTTCATTTCTCATCCCCAAAACCCTTTGATTCTTTCTATGTCTTATTCTCACCTTCTTGTCTGTCAAGGGTGTGGTAGTCCTTATAATAGTGGTAATTGCCCCAGTTGTGGCATGGTAGAATTAGGAAACGGGTCTGTCTATAACCAGAATCCCTATTCCTACCCTGACATGACTGATTCGTTCCACCAGCTTCCACACCATGAGACTCATCAGTTCAACTGTTGTGAGTATTGTGGTGGTTCACACTACAGCTCTGATTGTCAAACTAGGAATCAGTTTGTCTATGAACAGGTTCCTAATAACAATTATGACTTAAACACATACGACTCACAGCCACATCAGTTCAACTGTTGTGAGTACTGTGGAGGTCCTCACTTTAGCTCTGATTGTCAAACAAGGAATTCATTTCCTTTTAACAATTACGACTATTCGTTTCAAGATCCACCTCTACAGTACCAAATGAACCAAGTAACTCCTCATGAAACTCAGCAAGACCTTTGTCTAGAGGTTCTTGAAAAACTTAAAAAAATTAAAGAGGAGTTGGCTAATATGTCGTCTTGCAATGCACCAAGTTTTTCTTGTGTACATTGTGGGGGTCCTCATAATGATGATCAATGTCGACCTTCCGGTTTTGACACATCCACACCCCCACAGTCTCCACTCACTCAATATTCTCGTGATAAATCTATCACGGAATTACTTGCTGAAAAACATGCTGCTAGAGACGAAAGAAGCATGGAAGAATTACTAGTCTTAGAACAAGCAGCTATAACACGTACCAAATTTCAAAATGCTGTTTTTCTCGATGAGGATGATGAAAGATATAATACCTCATCATGTCCATCAGTTGAGACTCCTTCCATGCATATACAGGGAGAAAAGAATATAACTGAATCACCAGCAGTAGAAATAATGGAACTTGTAGACTCCATTACTGCTAGTCCTTCTCAGCTCCCTCTGTGTGATGTTATCACACCCGAGGTTCCCACTCACTCTCTGAACATGGGGGACGAGCATCTGGACACTGTTCCTGCAAAGGAATCGGACGAATTCATAAAGTCTAGTGTTGAGAACCTTGTCCCAATCCCAAGTGAGTCACAGGGAATTCTTGATCATGTGTGTGATATACCTCCCCCTCTTGTCTTTCCAAATGATCATATTGAGATGTTCTCTGATTCTGATGAGAACTATTCTTTATCTTGTGGAAACATAAGTTATATGGGGGAATTACCTTCTGAGCTTGTCAACTTAGAAGAAGAGAATGAGGAAGAAATCATCCAAGACGAAGCTCTTCGTCTTACAGTATTAAATGCTAATCTTCTCATTTCTACGATCGAGGCTTTTAATGAAAAGCCTATTTCATCTCCTATCCCCGTCAAGGATAGTGAGATTTTGATCAATGATTCTATTCCGGAATTGCAAACGTTCCATTTTGATCAAACGAAAGAGAAGATAAGTGGTATCACCACTTCTCATTCTTATAATTCTCTTCCCGTTTATGAATCATTTACTTTTGAGGAGTTCCCCAGTGAACTCACTCAATTCAATCCCGAATACGAATCATTCACCTTTGAGGAGTTCTCTGGTGAACTCACTCATATCATATCTCTACCGGAGTATGATAATTTCTATTTTGATCTAGACATACCCATAATATGTCTTGATCAAACGAGCTTAAATGAGGAGATTCATGAACCAATGAATTCTCCTATTGAGGAAGAAGAGTTAGTTATGATTTTCATCATGACATTCTTTCTTTTCTTCATATATCCTGTTCCTTATCCTGTTCTTCACTCTTTCGGGAGTGAAGATATTATCTTTGATCCCGGCATTCTCATTTATAAATTATGAGCCGGTTACTTGTCTCATCGGTGTGGAACTTTCACGTGCTTCAAATGTTTATCCAAACGTTTTGAATGAAAGTCCGATGCAGATTGTCTCTTCCACATCATACTTCCCCATGGACTAATTAATTCGGGGTCGAGTCAAGCTAGTGACTCGGTAATCAAAAACATTAGCATGTACATAGGTTTTCACCCATGTTTTACCCTAGTGTGGGGGAGATGCCCCACATGTTGTATATATATATATATATCCTCAAAAAAAAAAAAAAAAAAAAAAAAAAAAGTACATATAGTGATAGCTTCTATTTAAGAAGTTTTATCTAAAAAAATAATTGTATGTATATACATCTTAAATAAAGGCTATAGAGTATTTTCTTATTACGTTCTAAGTGTCGGTTTAACACCCGGTATTTTGAATATTGAGGACAATATTCAGTTCTAAGTGTGGGGGGAGATTCGTTATTCTAACGAATTTAAACACATGTTCCATCAAGAACCCCCATTTTAGCCAAAATTTTAAAATCTTTTCTCACTTAGAACGCAATAAATGGTATCAATCCTCCATGTCTAACCCACAACAGGATTGGCTAATCCAGGAGCAAACGGTTCTTGGTAAAGATAACTCAAACCCGTTTATGGCTTGCAATTTGCCAAAAATTGTATGGTTCCTCAACTCCCCATTATCCTCAAAAGCTAATGAGTTGGCTAGCCCGCAAGATTATGGCTTGTGGTAAAGGCAGTGGAAAATCCATAATTGGTAATCAGCTCACCAAGATGTTGACTATTCCATCAAGAGTTGGCTAGTCCAGAAGCAAACGGCTTTTGGTAAAGACTAATCAAATCCGTTGACAGCTGGTGATTTGCTCAAAATCACACGGTTATCAGGTGTGCCACAGTTCTTACACCTGGCTATTCCAGAAGTGATGGCTTTTGGTAAAGAAGTTTTCAAATCCATTAAGTTTTTCTCAAAAAGATTGCTAGGGACTAGCAATAGTTTAGTGTGGGGGATTGATGAGTGTCTAAATACTCATCATTTCTGTCACATTTAAGCTACAAAACATCTGAAAACATACAGATATGCTTTAAAATATATGAAATATCATGAAATTGTGTTTTTAGGTGCTACAAGTGCAAAAGGGATGAAAACTGATGAAAAACAACAAAGTTTACATAATTTACAGTTTCAGTCCCTGAACTTTGACAAATTGGCAAAACTAGTCCCTGGTAAATCAAAACTTGTACAAATATCATAAAAGGTCCTTGGGATTCATAAGTTGTAAGGAAAAATCCTTTGAAGTTAAAAAATCACAAAGTTACAACTTTGGTCCCTCAACTTTGAAAAATGTCAAAATTAGTCCCTAAGGTTTTTAAAATAAGAAAATAATTAAAATAAACCTTATACTATTCCTAAATGACATAATTGGTCCTTTGTGTTAATATTTGATAATTACAGGTTTAACCCTTCAAGATTCAGAAAATTACAATAATGGTCCCTGGAGTTTGAGGTATTGACAGAAAAGGTCCCTGGGCATTTAATATGGAAAATTATCATCTTTGGCCCTTGTACTATTAACACTTGTCAAGTTAGGTCCTCATTATTACTTTTGGAAACTTACAAGACCAGCCCTCAACTTTTCCATAATTACAAAAGTGGTCCTTGTATGAAAATAACCAAACGGACCCTAACTAATAAATAAACCAAACAAACTAATCCAACACCTAAACCAAGCCCACCCTTCCTTTTTACCCAAGCCCACCAACAGCCCAGTCCAACCCCGGTCAAACCCACTTAAACCCGGTCAAACCCAAAACCATACCACCCTTATCCCTCCATTTTCTTCTTCTTCCTCACATGAAACTGCAAAACCAAAACCACTCTTTCACCCACAGTTTTGCCACCACCTTGCAAACCTACCCTCCCCACATGTCTCTCCACCTCACACAACATTCTAAACACCTTGAAAAGCTCTCCAAGTAATCCACAGTACCCCCACGACTTTTGGCGCAAAAAATTATTTAAACGGCTAGGATCCATTGCAGTGATCCAACGGCTCTAAATTATGGTGGGAAATGCTTCTGTGGGTCCCACAAACTCAGAGGAGGGCTACAAATGGGAAAGAAAGCAGAAGTGATGGATTATTAGTTTAGGTTTAGTTAATTTAGGTCGAGTAGTGTAATTTTAATCTTTCAGTGTAATTTAAAGCTTCTTGATAATCAATTAAGTTATTTTCATGTATCTTTGAACTTTTGCAATCATCAATTTACGGTTTCAGTTAGTCTCTCAGTTTTTGTATTTCTCAAATTCTCAAAATATCACCATAAGCTTGTATGTTGTTATTTGTTGTTGTAAAAGCATCTCATAAGCTAATATAAGCTCTGACAAAGCTTATTTAAGCTTTTAGAAGTTTTAAATTTCAGTTTAGAATAGAAAAAGAAAAATACCAAAAATAATCAATAAAATATAAAGAAAATAAAAAATAGAGTGAAGAAAGGATTGAAGCTGAGCAAGGTGTGATTCTGGATTGTTTTGGGTAGTAGTAACTTTGTGGAAAGTTGTTAGGTGATTCACAGTCCTTGGTTCAAATATCTCATCATAATCCATTTTGTAAGTTTTTCATATCAATTTTTCATATTATTAGTTAAGTATTTAAATTGCTTAGGCTTCTGTGTTTTTAAGCTTTTGTGTTGTTGTTTAGATAATATATAGCTTAATATAGATAGCTTATTAATTAGATATCACTTGTACTTAAAATTTAAATATCTCACAGTGGAAAACTCACATGTGACAAATCTGAGTTATCAGCTTGTGTTGTATTTGATTATAGTTCATTTGATCTTATATTAGCATAAACTAGTGTTAGGATTCAGTATTGTGGTTTAATCTTACCATTTGCTTTGAAAATCTTCTAATCTGTCATATTAAGGTGTGTTTGGTTCAGCAAGTTTGCCTATGATCCTAGCTATTTTAGTTGTTGTTAGTGGTTCCAATAACTCACATTAGGTTACTAGAGTCCATCTTAGTCATAAAAACTTATGCATATTCAATAAAAAGTCAAAAAGATAGTTAATCAACCCTCACAGTTAACTGTGAGGGATTTGTGATCCACAAACCCAACCATTACCTCATTAGTTATAGTTTTAGCTTATTTTAGGTCTCTTGTAGCTTATATCAGCTTATTAAATCAGTTAGATAGCTTAGAAACTCATAAAAGTCAACATAAGTAGTTCTCATTAAAAAGTCAAATTGTTACTTTCAGATTTTCATAAAACTTCAAGGAATTTTAGAGAATTTAGTATAAGGATCTAGACTTTGAAATTTTGTGGAATTGTTCTCTACCACCTCAACTTTAGAATCCCACCATTGTTATACTTTTAGGATTTTTTAGGTGGGCCCCACAACTGCTTAAACACACTTGCAGGGCAAGTGTGTGCCCTGTGCACCAGCAAATTCAGCTCACACCACCCACTTTGTGGTGGTTTTGTGACCACCACAGTGGGTCCCACACCCCTTAGTTAGGTTTTCCGAACCCCCTCCTACCAGGGAGTTAGGATTGACTTTTAGTTTGACCTGTACCTCAGTGGACCCCACCTAGAAATACCCTTGAACCTTGTCCCCATTCTGAGTTCAAAACAGATTTTGGAATAGCTTAATTGGGCTTATTAGCTTATCTACTGAGCTTATTTGACCAACTTAAGCTTTGACGAGTCCAACTAAAGTCAACTGTGGTAGCAATAAGCTTCCACAGTGCTTATTTTTAAGCTATAAAATATTTGTTTTCACAAAAGTTATTTATTTTTATGTATAATATAGTTTTGTAAAAGAAAAATCAAGAAAAACCAATATAAAAATAAGTGATAGTTTCTATTTAATTTAATTTAATTTTAATTTTCATTTTTAGATTTTAATTAAGTAAGTTGTGTTTTTATATTTTTAGTAATTTCCTTATAGGTTAAAGTAATTTAAATAATTTTCTTAGATTTTTATATTGTAATTTGATATTTATTAGAATTAATAATAGTTTTATTAGTAATTAATAAATAAATAGATTTTAAATAGCATAATTAATTTTTACATAGCAACACCTAGTTTTTATATTTTTTATAGCTTTTACAAGTCATAATATAGTTTTAGTAATTTTCTCATAATTTTATAAGTTAGTTTAATATTATTTGTAATTTAAAATAGTTTAATTAGTATAATTAATATTAATAGTTTTTAATTAATAAGAAATTCATAAAAAGACAAAAAGATTTATTTTTATTTTTTATACTTTCTTCAAGTTCATTTTAAGTTTTAGAAATTATTTTTATAAGTTTTTAGTTTAATTTGTAGTATTTATAATTTTTTAATTAAATAATTAAATAGTTTTTAATTAAATAATTAATAATAAATAATAAAATAAATCTTAAAAATAGTTTTCTTTTTAGTTTAATTTTATTTTAAGTTTAAGTTTATAGAATTTTAAATTTTAACCCTTGTAGTTTATTTTTCTTAAAACTCACCTTTTTCTCAGTACGCATTCGCGTCTGATTTTAAATTGGTGTACGTTTTTAAACGTTTTAAATACCTAGGTTTCACGTAATCATTCCATTAGCGTATTTAAGTTATTTTAAGTTATAAACCCTAGTTTAAATCACTCACACACACTTTATACCTTTCCTGTTCACATTCACTGATCACAAATTCGTTTATAATATCACATCGCACACCTCGTTGGGACTTACGACCCGGGAAAACACTGTATTCCTCGGAAGCATTTGCCTCAGCTGTTTGACTATTACCGTTGGCCATTCACAAGTGGCTGATCAATAATTGTCTGACCGTTTGAGGCAAATCACTTCCCTTCCAAAAAAATAAATCATCTTCTTGTCATACATAACCTGTAAATCCTGAGAAAACAAACAAGACAACCTCGCATAAAATCGGCGGCAATCTATATAAGTTACTAAATCCTAGAAAACAAAGTAAGATATAATGCTTGTGGAATGAAGTTTGCAGATTTTCTGGGGATTATAAAACTTAATAATTCACAAAATCCGTAAGACTCCGTTAGAAAAAACAAAACCGGTAAAATTTCCAGATTCTTACACGTGACGCCGTCAAGAGTTAACTCGTGACGCCGTCAGAAGTGATTTGCAGAAATTCTTATGTTAAGTTTCCGGAAAATTTCTGGAAAAACTTGGTCCTACTTCCTGGAAAATCCTGCAAAACTTCATTATGACTCAATACAAGCATTTGACTCTAACAAATACGAATATACATGTTCAATTAATATTTTGGAGAATCATGATCGATTTGTTTCTTAAAAACATATTTGGGGTTTCCCCTTACACTTATCTTTTGCAAAAATACTTTTAGGTGGAGTTAAGACTAGGCCAAAACAACAAAGTAAAGTATTTCCACTATTTAATTGAGACATGATCTACCAACAATAAAAATAAAGCATGCATACAGAAGCAAATAACAAACAAACAAAATAAAATCACACAAAGCATGGGTTGCCTCCCAAGAAGCGCTTTTCTTTATTTATGAGTCTTGTAGCTAGACTCAAGGTCATGGGTTACTACGTGACCTCATCATCAAACGTCACATCCTCCTCACTAATCATTTCATTGTTATTTTCTTGATAATGTTTTACACGTTGTATGTTGACAGTAAATTCCCTACCTTCATCATCTAATAACATAACTGCTCCAGTTTTAGAGAAATTTTTCACCATAAACGGTCCATACCATCTAGACTTTAGTTTTCCCGGAAATAATCTCAGCTGAGAATTGTACAATAGGACTTTGTCTCCCTCTGAAAATTCTTTGGGTTTCTTAATTCTCCATTCATGCCATCTTTTTGCACTCTCTTTATATGTGATGGAAGATTCATAGGCTTCTAACCTAAGCTCATCAAGCTCGTGTAATTGCAAGAACCTATTAGTTCCAGCAATTGTGTAATCTAAGTTACATGTCTTAAGCGCCCAATAAGCCTTATGTTCTAATTCTACTGGCAAGTGACACGCCTTACCATACACCATGCGAAACGGGGTCATTCCAATAGGTGTCTTGTAGGCGGTTCGGAATGCCCACAAGGCCTCGTCGAGTTTAAAAGACCAGTCTTTTCTATTTTGACTAACCGTCTTTTCAAGTATTCTTTTAATAGCCCTATTGGTGTTTTCGACCTGGCCATTGGTTTGTGGATGATAGGCGGTGGAGAACCGATGGGATACTCTATACCTCTTCATGACATTTTCCATTTGTGCATTGCAAAAGTGGGTCCATCTATCACTGATGAGAGCTTTAGGAATCCCGAATCTAGCGAAAAGCTTCTTCAGGAAGTGGATAACTACTCTGGTATCATTGGTCCTAAGGGCTTGTGCCTCAACCCATTTTGAAACATAATCGATGGCAACTAAAATGTATTCGTTCCCCCCTGAAGATGGAAAGGGTCCCATGAAATCAATTCCCGAAACATCGAAGACCTCACATACTTGTATAAAATTCTGCGGTGCTTCATCCCTATGTGATATGTTCCCGGCCCGTTGACATGCATTTCATGCCTACACCATTTCTTTGACGTCACGGAAAATTGTGGGCCAATAGAATCCCGCATCGAAAATCTTTCGGGCGGTGGTGTTAATCCCATGATGCCCGCCAGAGGGACCAGAGTGACACTCCCTCATAATCTTTACTGCCTCACTCTCCGAAATACATCGTCTTATAATTTGGTTTGGACACCTTCGGAATAAAAATGGTTCATCCCAAAAGTAGTATTTTAACTGAGAAAAGAACCTTTTTCTCTCGTATCTAGTCAGGTGTTCAGGAACGAGTCTGCTTGCGAGATAATTGGCAAAATCGGCGTACCAAGGCTCCGAATCAATCATTAACATGAGTTGTTCATCAGGAATTGAATCCCTAATCTCACTTCTATCGTGCTTATCCAAGGGGTTTTCAAGACGAGATAGATGATCTGCGGCCAGATTTTCTGTCCCCCTTTTATCGCGAATCTCAACATCAAATTCTTGTAGCAACAAGATCCACCGAATTAGTCGTGGCTTAGCATCCTACTTCGAAAAAAGATATCGAAGAGCCGAGTGATCAGTGAAAACGACTGTCTTTGAAAGGACAAGATATTGCCGGAATTTGTCGAATGCGAACACTACGGCTAATAATTCTTTTTCGGTGGTGGAGTAATTCTCTTGAGCGGGATTCATGGTTTGGCTAGCGTAGTAAATAGGTTGGAAAAGCTTGTCACGCCGTTGGCCCAATACAGCCCCGACAGCGAAATCGCTAGCGTCACACATGATTTCAAACGGTAACTCCCAGTTGGGTGTAATCATGATTGGAGCTTGTGTGAGCTCCTTTTTTAAGAGATTGAATGCATCCTTGCATTCTTGGGAAAAATCGAACGGAGCATCCTTCACAAGCAATTGAGTCATTGGCTTAGCTATTTTGGAGAAGTCTTTGATGAATCTCTGATAAAACCCGGCATGCCCCAAGAAGCTGCGTATTGCTTTAATAGTCGTGGGGTATGGTAACTTAGATATAGCTTCAACTTTAGCTTGGTCCACCTCTATTCCGTTCCCTGAGATCTTATGGCCTAACACAATCCCTTCTTTTACCATGAAATGACACTTTTCCCAGTTTAACACCAAGTTGGTTTCCTCGCAACGTTTAAGCATCTTTTCTAAGTTAGCAAGACAGCAGTCGAAGGAGTTCCCGAAGACCGAAAAGTCGTCCATGAACACTTCCATGCTGTCTTCCATGAGTTCGTGAAAGATTGCGGTCATGCATCGTTGGAAAGTGGCGGGGGCATTACATAGCCCAAAAGACATCCTTTTGTAGGCAAATGTTCCATAAGGGCAAGTAAATGTGGTCTTTTCTTGGTCCTCAGGTGCTATGGGAATTTGAAAATACCCTGAGAATCCATCCAAGAAGCAATAGTACTTGTGTCCAGACAATCTCTCTAACATTTGGCCAATGAATGGTAAGGGAAAGTGATCTTTCCGTGTGGCATCATTGAGGTTTCGATAGTCAATGCATACCCGCCATCCAGTGACCGTTCTCTGGGGCACCATCTCACCCTTGTCATTCTTAACTACAGTCATTCCACCCTTCTTAGGTACAACCTGTACAGGACTAACCCATGGGCTATCCGAGATTGGGTAAATCAATCCTGCATCCAGAAGCTTGATGACTTCTTTCTTTACTACTTCCGTAATGTTGGGGTTCACCCGCCTCTGGGGTTGCACGGTCGGTTTATAATCTTCTTCCATGAGAATCTTATGTGTGCAAAAAGTTGAGTCAATCCCCTTAATGTCGGCTACACTCCATGCGAGCACTCCCTTATATTTTTTTAGGACCTCTAAGAGTTTACCTTTTTGTTCATGTTCCAGGGAAGAGTTTATGATTACCGGCAGTTGGTCCTCTCCCTAAAGGAAGGCATACTCCAAATGGTTAGGAAGCTCCTTAAGATCTAACTCAGGAGGTTCGATAATAGAGGGCTTAAGCTTGTTTTCGGGCTTCCGATGCTCGAGATGCTCCATTGCCTCTTGTCTGGGTAGAAGGAGACTGCACCAACATACTCCATCTTCTCCACCTCTAGCAAAGGTAGAAAACTCTCGTCTTGTAGCCAGCCTTCCTCGATTTGTTCATCGACACAACTATCAATGACATCTGTGAGTTCATCGACCTCCCCAATGAAATAGAGCCGGTTAGCTGCTTCGAGAGAGAGATCCATAGAATCCTTAATGTCGAAGGTTGTGTTATCGGTTCCCACTCGCAAGGTTAATTTGCCGTCATAAACATCAATGACTGCACGAGCGGTAGCAAGAAATGGTCTCCCTAAGATGATGGGTACCAAGTCATCCTCCTCCATATCCAGGATTACGAAGTCGACCGGGAATTTGAATTTCCCAACTTTGACTAGCACATTCTCGCATATCCCCATGGGGTACTTGACTGATCTATCGGCTAGTTGGATGTTCATACGGGTAGGCTTTAATCCAGAGTATCCTAATTTAAGGAACATAGAGTGAGGCATGAGATTGATACTCGCCCCCAAATCGGCAAGAGCATTCTATATTGATAGAGATCCTATAGAGCAAGGCAAGGTGAAGCTGCCTGGATCATCTACCTTTTTTGGTAGCCCTCGATGGGTCACTACTGAGCATTCTTCCCCCAGGGTCACAAGACCCTCGAGTTTCTTTCGGTTAGCGAGTAGTTTTTTAAAGTATGCGCTATACTTTGGCATGTGATAGCAAGCATCAAGGAGGGGTATGGTGACAACCGAGTCTTTTAGGTATGACAAGAATCTTTTATTATCATTCTCAGTTTTCTGGTTCCTTAATCGGGATGGGAATGGGATTCTCACGGGTTGGTTAGGTGGGGTTGATGGGGAAGGGGTCGTCAAGGGAGGTTGGTCGGGAGCCTCGCTGCCTACATCCTCCTCCTCCTCGCGAGGCTTATTTAGATCGGGAGTGATGGGGGACGAGCTTGGGTAAGGGGGGTCCTTGGTTGTTGTTCCAGCTCGAGTGGTTATCGCGAGCATGGGGTCTTTTTTGCTTACTGATGGCATTTCAAGGTTATCTAGGGCTGAGTTAAGCTTGTTGAAAAATTCTCCAATGTCATCCTGCTGCTCGTCAACAAGTTCATTAAGACCTTTCAATTGCAAGCCTTTTTCTTGAGTGAAGTGACCAAGGTCATCTTCAAAGGTGCTCCTGATTTCGAATTCAGGGCCTTCCTCTCCTTCTTTTCTCTTTACCAGATTTCCCCAGAGGGTGTAATCGTCATTTTGGTAAAAATGCATGTTCAGTCGTGGCTGCTCCTCCGCATTCTTCTACCTCATGCGGGCCCTCACAATAATCGCAGATTAAGTAAGGATTCGAAAGTTGTTTAGGTAACTGCGACCCAGCTAGGCACTCCACTCTTTTGTGAATTTTTCTCAACCGGTCTGAAGTTATTTCAGAAATGCTGACAGTCGACTCAGGTTCATCCCAAGTGTCATCCTGGTCTTGAGCATATTCTTCAATCCTATCCCATCCTTCTTCGGCACTAAGATTGGCCAATCTCCCTTTTCTAGATTGGTTGATTCCGTTTCGATCATTAGAGGAGACATTGTCGTAGAAGATTTGGACCAAGAGCCAAAGCTCAATGCCATGATGGGGAACTTGTCTTTTTAAATCTTTGAATCTAATCCATGATTTATGGAAGGGTTCGTCCTTCCCTTTTCAGAAACGGAGGATCCTATCTCTAAATGCTGAGGTTTTTCCAGGTGGGAAGAACTTCTCATAGAACTTGGATATGAGTTGCTCCCATGTGAAAATAGATTCAGAAGGAAGTTTATCATACCACTCTTGGGCTTTTTCATATAGGGTGAAAGGAAAGAATCGCAATCGGGACGTGTCTCTAGTAGCCCCATCCGTATGGAGGGTGTCTACTATTTTCAAGAAGTCTTTAATGTGTTGAATTGGATCTTCCTCATCTAATCCACAAAACTTACACACACTTTGGGCAAGCCAAACATCGTTCGCATGCAAGACCTCATTGGCGTGTTCGTTTGGGTAGACAATGGCATTTGAGAAGCCACGAGGGGTTGGGGAGGAGTAGTCCTTAAGGCGCTTTGGAATGGGAGTTGCGGGGGTACTCATCTCGTTGTTGGGTTGGGAGCTAGGGGTTATAACATGATTTTCTGAATTTTCTTCAGAAAGGGGTGCATCAAAATCGATGGCAACGCTAGATGGTTCAGGAGTTGAGTGAGATTGTCTTAATCTACGCATTTCTCTTTCGGGCTCTGCATAAGGCAAGACAAGGTTTCTAGTGGAACTACGACTCCTAGTGATCCTAAGGTTAGAGGATTCGTCAGTTGCCATGACGGCAGGTGGTGAAGAGTTACGAACAAAAACACAAAGAAATAAGATAGACTAAAGAAACCTAAAAAATAAAAATAAAATCTTACTAGAAAGGAATCTAGCAAGTAGACCTAATAAAAATAGATTCTAACCTAGACAATAACTATTCCCCGGCAGCGGCGCCAAAAACTTGATACGTGGGAATCGCACCAGGCTTTACCTCTAAAGGGATCTTGAGAAGCTTACAACCCCCACCAGGCAGTGTACCTGATCGTTGTAGTATAGTATAGTGACAAGTACCGTGGGATTGATCGTTCAGCTAGGAATAGTGTCGCTAGGATTAGAAAACCTAAATACTAGTTCTAGAGATGAGGGATGATTATTTTTGTATATTTTTTTATATTTTTTAGAAAGCAAGTAAAAATCTCGGGTTTTAAGGATTTGGGCGGAATTAGTTGCTAGTCAACTAACCCAATACTAAAGATGCAATCGAAATAAAATACTAGAAATGAAAATAAACTATATTAAACTAAGGTTGTGAGCAATAAGTGGAGAAATTGTGTTTACTTAGATTTCACTACTCCCTAGATATCTTTTACACGTTAATTACTTGTTATAGTTGTGTGGATGACGGATTGTATTCCTTAATACCATTCATGGGGTGGCGAACTTAATTCCTCAATCCTATGAGTGCCTACTTCACTCCTATGTCGAGCCGGCTAAGAAGCTCCTAACATGGGATCATTAGAATTTACTCATGCATTAAATACAACCAATAAAACCTAGTGCACGTCAGTTCATGTTTCCTAAGACGTTCAAGCATGTTACCATTTGGAGATCTGCCAGTTTTCTTAAGCCTAACATCGAAAGCATTCATCCAAAACAACCATAAACAAGTAATCAACACATAATCAACATCTAGGTTTCATTAGATCTAAGCAAACACAAGATAGATCTAGCCTAGCATGATGGAATTAAGACAAGAACAAGATATAGACAACCAACACATAGACATATTGATTGAATTAAAAGAATACTTATCTCGATTACACATGAAAGGGTTCAAGGACTGAAAACCCTTGAAAAACCTGTAAAATTCGTAATAGGTTCGGCCTTAGGGTTTCTCCAAAAGTTCTCTCTTTAATGAATGAAAATTAGAAAACTATATATACGAAACTGAGGCTGACGGCGTCAAGACCAAATAGGTGACGCCGTCATCTCGCCGCCAAAATACTTCTCGGACTGCCTTAATCTTCATCTGACGTCGTTATGTGTTATGGTCTTCGAGGCCGTCACGTCTTTTACTGTTTGACGCTCTACTTGTGACGCCTTCACGTTTGTACTGGGCCGTCATGCAATTTACTCTTGACGCCGTTAGGATGTTGCTCTTGACGCCATCACCTACTGTTCCCAGCAAGGAAATTAAGACTTTGGCGTTTTCTTCACTTTTATGCTCCAAAAACGTCCGAATTGCTTCCTTTTCCAGATTTCTCTCCCAAAGTACCTAAAATCACAAAAGGAACGATTTAGGGCAATATTTGATCAAATAAATTCAATTCCGGGCTTAAATGACCCCCTAAAAGTGGTTCATTTTTCGCCTCATCAGTAACTGATACTCAGACATGCCTGACCAAGATCTCATCTGCCTTTGATGTGTTCTCCAATAAGTATAGTGAGCTTGAGAGTCACTACACTGAAAAAGGTCACCAAGCTCTCTGAGGCACAAACTCTGATGTCTACTGACTTATCCTACTTAAAGACTAAAACCTCAGAGCTCAAGGGCATGGTCTATAGCATACTCAAGCTCCTTCAGGCTGCTCCTGTTCAGGCTACTCCAGTTGCTAATCCTTCTTCAACAGATGCAACCACTGAAGCTCATGCATCTGTTGAGGGGGAGAAACTCACTCCAATGCAGCGACTGTTTAAACAGATGGATCCATACAGGCGGATAAAGGATGACTCTCATACTATTGCAACAACTTCAGTTCCCACAACAACTACTGAAGTCATCACTGAAGCCATCCCCCTGAGAAGCTTCATGCCTGGATCCATAACTTCAGCCCTGGTCCTAACACCCGTTACAACTGAAGCAAAAACCACAACCACGGAATTCCCTGAATCCGCCTTCAATACACCTCAACCCCTCTAACAAAAGGAAGGGAATCAAGGTTACTGAGGACTCACCACCCAAGCTTGTAAGGGCAACAAGAAAAGTGTGTCCTGATCTTGATGCACCAGTAATAATTGAAGTCACCTAACACAATGGGAAAGTATTCAGGGGATCAAATGAAGAAGTGGCTGCTGCAATTAAAAAAGATGATTGGATCAAGGCTGAGTTGCTCTGCAAGCCTGCCATTGTTGAGGTTGCAAAGGAAGTGATTAAGGAAACTAACCAGAACATAGGAGGAAACTAGTTACTTCAACTTTAGTCTGACATGATCAAAGAAGCAAACCTAAAAGCCAAGTTGAACACTGTGTCACACCCTCAAAATCGGGTCCAGCGGAAGCATACATGTAGATGGGGTGTAACTCAATTGGTATTACAACACAAGTTCAAAAATGGTTTTCACTTGAATCATTTAGAATAAAATAGTTTAGATCAAAATGTTGAATTTACATTGTTAAAAGTAATGCGGAAGTAGGCCCTTAAAAAAGTTTAAAACGGTCCCCAAATGAATAATCAGAGTCTTCTATGACCATGCCAAGCCCTGCCAAAACCTCCTGTAGCGTGCCATTGCTTAATACCTGAAAATACATGCTAAAGTGTCAACACGATGTTGGTGAGTTCATAGAGTCTTGTGAAAAAGAATGTAATGCATATGAATGAAGATTTCCCAGCAAAGGCATCGTAAATCCACTCAGTTACAAGTCCCACCATAAGAGACTTGTAACCTCTGTGTTTACAACCCACTGCCAAATATGATTTGGTTTACGTGAACAAAAGTAATATGTGGACCAAGATTCAAAGATAAGTGTAGCAATGTCGCTATATAAAGGTAAAAGTGATAATGTAGCCATGGCGATGTCGCCATATAAATGAATCTGACCATAAGCAAAACGCATAAATAGTTTATCGAACAAAGTTTCATAGCACCAGTATAGAAAAGAATATTGATTGCACTAAGTTCAAGGCACCAAAAAGGTTTTCTAGCTATATGTAGGAGGTTACGCTCCCAAGTAATGTTGGTAATCACATACCTATGAAATGAGGGTAATCACACATACCTATGAAATGTAGGTAATCACATACCTATGAAATGTAGGTAATCACACATACCTATGAAATGTAGGTAATCACATATACCTATGAAATGTAGGTAATCACATACCTATGAAATGTAGCAACCGGTTCTTAACTTAGGCAATCTTAGGCAATCTGTAAATAGTTTAAATTTATGTACTCATGTCCATGAGTAAATAGCAAGTAGGTAACAAGCGAATAGTATTGTACTCGGATAATCAAACAAGTATTTAGATAAAGCTGAAAATATTTGAGTAATCAACCATGTATAGCAAGTAATGTGTTTAAGTAAAACGAGCATGTATTCTCCCCCAAAGAGTTTACAAAACAATTAAAAGAGTAGGGGCTATGACTCACCTGGTGCGATAGCTATGATGACAAAAGTGGATACACGAAATGAGGTTCGATCTCTAACCGCAACCTAATATGAATGATATGATCTAATGTAAGAAATGAAATGATGCTACACATGCAAATGCGTATGTTATCGATACCACTCGTTAGTTTTGAAAATAACGTTTATCGTCGAAAAATACATTTTTGACGTCTCGTTAGGTTAATTACCACTTTCCATGTAAATACGTTGAAACGGTACTCCACATTCCTCGTTTGGTGTTCTATCGGCAAATATAAGGTTTTCGTCGCAAAATATAACATTTTCATTACTTGAAAAATATTTTCAAATTGGCCTCGTAAAACTAGTCGCGAAATAGTGAATATTAAGATTTAGGAAAGAAGCTCAGTAGGTTTAGGAAGATTTTCACCATATCTAAAAAGTCACAGAAGTGAAGTTTGTCTATACGGGTCTCGATCATAAAGGAAAATAGCCGTCAAGTGAGGTGTTTGGGCTGTTTTGGCAGATTCTGAGCAGTTTTCGGGAAAGTTTGGAAGGCCATAAGTTATTCGTTATAAATTCTTTTGACAAACGCTTGGATGTTTTGAAAACTAGGCTGGGTGAACTAACTTTTTGTCAATGATGTAAATTTTCCATAAATGGGTTTATCAATAAGATAAATGGCTCTCAACATGATGTATTACAAAAACTGTTTTTCTGTACTTTGGTAATATTTTGCTAAAAAGCTGATGGAAATAAATAGAGTTTCGTCGATTTTGAAACGTATATATCTTGCTCGTTATAAGCTTGTTTTCTACGTTCTTTATATCCCCGGAATCATGGGACAACATACTAATATATTTTTGATAAGTCGGGATGGCTAGATCAAGTTTTAAACCTCATATTGGCCCTTGAAAATCGTGGGACAGCAAGTACAATTTTCAGAAAATAGTTTTCGTCGTTAAACTTGCAAAAATCATAGCTCCTTCGTTATAAACTCGTTTTAATCCGTTCTTTCGCCCACGGCTTCGTTTTTGAAAGTATTTTCTAAATCTCTAGCCCAAAGTTACCCGGAAACCCCTGAGTTTTCTGTATTTTACAAAAATGGATTGCAACATTTATATAGTGGCTAAAATTCATTTTTCTTGTTTAATACTTGTCCAAATCCACTCCAATCAACTCCACAATTACTAAATCCTACCATACACCTTCTTAGGGTGTCATGGGATCCTAAACATAACCAACCTTGGTGGGTTTCATGGGAATAATCATAGGCTCTATATATACTCATATAAATTAGAAAAATACTTGAAAAGTGGTATGAAACATAAATACTTGTATGTTTTGCTAAAATAACTTGAAAATACATCATGTAACTAGTGAAAAGAAAGTATGAGATGATGAAAAATAACACATGAAGCTTACTTGATATATATGGAGTTTGGAGATGATTTGAGTAGGAAATCAAGGTTTGTATTACAAAACCTTAACAACGAATGAAAGTAGAGCTTGATTATGTCTTGATCTTCAAAAATTGATGGATCTTGCTTGTGTTTTTATTTTGGGTCGTGGCTAGAGAGGAAGAACAAGAGAAAAACCTCACATTTTTTATTCTTGAAAATAAATATGATTGTGTTAATTGTGTTTATGTAGAAAATATCTCATCCAATGGCATTTTGGTAAATAAATGATGCAGTGGAAGTAACATGGTGAAGGGGGGCGGCACATGTATAAAAATAGGAAGAGTATGTTGTAAGCTTTGTATTATCTCGTTTACGGAGTCAGTTTGGTTCCGATAATCGCTAAACATAAATTGTTAAGCCGCGAAACTTAAATCCGGGTATCGTAAAAATATGAAACTTGAAAGAATGACTAAACTTGTCAAAATACTCCATAATAAAATATAAAATGAATGGTAAGTTCCATCGGGTTGCTTAAACGCTGTTAAAACTGGAAACGCGGGTCTAAAACGCGTAATTCGCGTAAAACGCTGAACTGGAAAACGTAAAATTCCAAAACTTTTAAAATTGTCGTAAAATAAGAAAAAATCATATTTCTATCGTTTATAGTGTTTTATGGACATATCGGGATGCTGGAACGACGTTTAAACCCAAAAGTAAATCTCAGACACGGCTTCGTGATTTTTGTAGAAATGATCCGACGAGCGTCAAACTCTCGGATTATCGTTAAAATAGTTTAACTTACGAGAATATGAAATAAAAAAAATTCAGAAATGAATAGTAAAAATGAATAGTAATAGTGAATAGTAGAAATGAATAGTAATTTTCCGAGATGAATTATGAAATTTCAACGTTTGAAAAGGACATGAAATTACGAGTTGTGACACACTAAGAGAAAGAAAAGGAACTATGAAAGGTATGTGTGGACCATGAGAAAGACTAAGGGTGAAGGTCTCATCACTAACATGATCATCCATCCTTACAAGAAAAATGAACCCATTGCTGTGACCATTCAGAGAGGACCAAAAATTCATGAAAGGTGTGTTCATTCAAGCTCTCTGAATTTGGAATCAAGGAATGAGACATGATGGGACCCATTCTGACAAAGAAGAAGAACAAGTGTGTCCCTGAACTGCTTGAAATCCTGACCAAGAAATACCAAGAATTGGAAAAGGTTGCCAAAAGTTTAGGAATCGACCATCAGAAGGCACTTACAGCTCAGGGTCTTGCAATCCCTGAACCTACTCAGATCTCTATCAAGAAGCGTAAAGCCATTGGAAAGGAACCTGAACAATACATCTCTACGCTTCACTGCGACAGAGACCCTCCAGCTGGTGTTAAGTTTGTCAACAACAAGGTTATAAAGGATCCTGAGTATGGACTCTTCTTTATTGATGAATATGGTTCGCCTGCCTTTCAAAGAGTCAGTAACGTACATAAGGTGGAAACTCCTACTCTCCTGGCATACAAGATAATGGCTCATCATTACAGGAGCCCTGAGAATGAGGAGTTCATGATACTGATGGATAAGATGATGAATGAGCGTCCTGAGAAGCATGTTTTACTCACCAAGAAGGCTAAGCTTGAGCTCATAGGAATCAAGGAAGTCTGAGTACTTGACCCTAAGCATTTTTGTAATAGATGTTAGGACTGATGTGATTTTTTATGAATAAGATGATGGCCCATGTTTAAAAAAAAATCAAATGTTCTTTAGTTTACTATGTCCTCAGTGTGAGAAGAAGCCCAATTGCTCACTCACACTGATCAAACACTTAGGCTATGTTTATATCCAAATAGGGGGAGACTGTTGGGTCCATTCAGTACCCAAGCTTTCTTAAACAAGGATTTGAATAGAAAATAACCAAAGTGTTAGAACCCCGTTAACAATACTTAAGTTACTGAGTGAACAATTGTTCAGTGAGTCACCTTCAAGATGCTAAGGACGAGTGTAAGAAGAAAGCCTCTCCATTCAGTGAGGCAGAATCTCAGTAAGTGGCCCTACGCCAAAGAAGAAGGTGATGGGTTCAATGAGTAATGACAAAAACTCACTGAACCCCATCTCCTCAACAACTATGAAGGCTGAAGTTGAAGACTGAAGTATGAAGACCTGAAGTCTGAAGAAAAGGCAGGAAATGTTTGAGCATACAAGATGGAGTCATTGTCAAGCAAAGTCAAAGTTTCTCTGAATGGCTAAGGTTCAGGATGGAGTCACCACTGTACTTCAGAAAGCAACCTTGTCCTATACCCAAAATAGGTTTATGTAACAGAGACAAAATACGTATGTATTTTGTCCAAACTAGGCTTAGGTCATCTTTGTCTTTAATGCAATGGTTGCATTATTACTTGTGTATAAATAGGTTCATAAGTGGAGAGTAAAAGTTGATAAGTTTATGCAACTAATGCTTAGACATTCACAAACAACTTTTACTCTTCCAAATAGCAACTGTGTCCCTGAGATTGCTCAGTGGTTACGTGAATAGTTGTTACTTAAGCTTAGCTTAAGTTTAGAGAGGAGATTTACCATACTTGTCATTCAATCCCAAGTGTTGTTTCGCAAACACTTGGGTATAATTCTTTGATTAACTTCTAATAAGAATTAAACGTTGAAAAATACTCTGTCTTTTATCTTTACGTTTTATTTACTTATTGTTAATAAATCTTTCATTACTAAGCCATGGAACTTGGCTAGTTTAACTTTATAGTTAATACTAATTAAGTGTAAGGGAACAACACAAGGTTTTGGTATATTTAGGGAAATCTCACTCTTATGTAACAAAATCTCTTTTGAGACGTATTACATTTGATTTAACTTAAAACTTCTAATCTTCAAGATAGTTATTAGGAATAGTTATCATCTAAAAGCTGATGATGGACACCTTTAATTAGGCAACGTAATAGAGAGTTTAAAGTTTTATCATTTGTTAAAAAATCTCATGCTCATGCAATCAAATTATCTTTGTAAGTTTTTTTCCAAAATAAGTTATTTAGTATTTACTAGATTACTTAAGTTTGAAAACAAAAGTTGATACTTTTTCCCAAAACTTCATAAAGGTTAGATAAACGTTTATTTTCAATGCATGAGCAATATAAAACAACGTTATCTCTAAACCTACAAATCTTTTGAAAAAGTATCACAATAAAACAAACTTTTAGTGAGGAAAAATAAAAACAGATAGATAGAATTAAAATGCATGTGAAAAGAAACGAGCATGCACTTATGCTATAAAAGCAAGAAAGCATAAAAAAAGAAAAGAAAAGAAATATGCTCGAAAAAGAAATTCCAGAGTAGATAAAAATAGACAGAGTGAAATAAATACATGTAACTTTTATCCATATACCTATCATTTTCATGTCATTTCAGAATCAACAACACAAATGGCTCAAGTACAAGTTCATGATCAACCGCAACACATTCAAGAGGATGCTCAAGCTGTACAAATCCCTACTAATGAAGAACTCATACCTACGGCTGAATACATCAGAATTGGTGAATGTAATCATCAATTCATCATCACCTCATTTGAATGTGATCACCCCATCATTCCTGAAATCCTACAAAATCCCCCCACTTACCCCATACTATCATCATCCGACTCCACTACTCCAATGATATACCTACAACAATTCTGGTGTCATGTTGCGTTCCTACAAGGCACAAAACCCGACACAATTCAAAGTACCATTGAAACATAACAAATCACATTAACGTCAGATGATCTTCGTGTTGCACTGAATCTTTCTGCTGCTGAACATGGAAACCTTACAGCTTATGAACAACCACCAACAGTGAATTAGCTCAAGGAATTCTTCATTGAGCTCGGTTATGACAAAGATGATGAAGGTCTAAACACATTCAAGATATTGTCTGCATTCAAGAGGAAATATCTTCCCGCAAGATGGGCTACGCTCTTCTCTATTCTGAACTATTTCATAATCGGTAATGAAACGGGAACGGATAGAGGCACTGCAACACTATATCAAATCATGTACGGTATAGTAAAGTAGTGTCATTTTGACTATGCGAAGATGATATGGACAGGTATTGTAGATCATGTCCAGAGATCAGATAAGAAGAAGAATGTATACATTCCTTTTGTCTGATACTTCAAATTGATGATTGCCTAATTCATGAGGAAACATCCAAATATCTCACAAAGGCAAGAAGAGCCAACAGCAAAAGTGCCATACATGCACAACACTAGTCGTGATTCTATTGTTACTACAAATGCACCGATGCCGATACAAAAAAGCTTGTTGGAGCTTGCTAACAAGGAATCCAATGCATACAACGTGTATATGGAGTTAGTGAATGCTCCCATGGAAAGCTCAAAACTGAGCGGACCTACCCTGGGAGTGCAAAGGGTCAAAGTAGATTCTAGTGCCAAAGTAGGACCTTCTAAGTCAAGAAGGAAAACAACTGCTAGGAAAAAACTAAACCGATAAGTAAGATAACACAGTTGAAAGGCGAAGATGATGATGACAGGGATACACCCATCGAGCCTCAAACTGATGACTCTAGGAAACAAACGAAGGAGAAGATGATGTGGGGAAGGATAAAGAGACTACTAAACCTTCTAAGGAGAATAAGGATAGTGAGGAGTTTAGGTTTAGTAATGTACATCATGATGACGATGACGGATATGATAAGGGGGACGGGGATGACACCCATAGACCGGAGATTAGGTCGAAGACGAAGATTGACACCAGTAGGTCTAGGTCCATTGAGCAACACCAACTCACCCCTACCATTATTCTCGACGACGAAACTCCATCAACAATAGCAACACCACCACCACCACCACCAACACCAACACCAACAACTCACATAACAACAACTCCCTTCCGAACTCACATTCCACAACTACAATCATCAATAACATCTCATCCAAGACATATCCTAAAAATGTCAACATCAACTCTCCTCCAAAGGATACGAGCTGAACCAGTACCATTAGTAACAACAACGCACTTCAATGAAATTATGGGAAAGCTTAGGGCTGACATGGAAGCAAGATTCGCGGCTTAAAGACAAAGTGAATCTTAAGATGGACCCTCATCATCAACAAAAACTCTATCACTGGACTGTCTCTCAGA
This sequence comes from Artemisia argyi, assembly GCA_030686995.1. Taxonomy (NCBI): domain Eukaryota; kingdom Viridiplantae; phylum Streptophyta; class Magnoliopsida; order Asterales; family Asteraceae; genus Artemisia; species Artemisia argyi. Next base: position 74,589,730 of record CM060678.1, on the reverse strand, counting down.
AATAATGTTAGATAGGTTTTAAAATGATGGTTCACTACAAAAACCTCACCCCAACATATACAATGGTCTACTAGAACCTGAAGCTGAACCACCGACAACTACTAAACCCGATAACCAAATTCAAAACCTCGAGATGCTAATGAAGAAAGAAAATTCTGAGGCAATCAAACTGATCAAAAGGTTGTCATCAAGGTCGGTGAGTTAGAAGGTCAATGTCATCTACAAGCTTACAAGCGCAGTCAGGATGATACCGATCAGGATGATCATGAGGGGGAGAAAAGTGCTAAGAGACCAAGAACCACAACCACTACAACTTCACAACACAGAAATAGGCATCACCTAAACAACAACAACAAAAATCTGGTTCACAACAACAAATTAATGATCATGAAGATGTGAACTTAAAGGCAGTTGAGGTTGAAACTCAATAGGAAGGTGTTGATGGTGAGGAGGACTTTTGGAACGACATGACTTACTAGGAAGGTGAAATACCTCTAGAGCTTGGGGATTTGATGTATCAGATAATGATGACAATGATGTGTTTGAAGATGTGTTAAAGGATCTGATACAAAAAGAAGAACAAATTAAAGATCCTACAACAGAGAGACTTGATGGTTTGTTCTCTAATCTGCATGAAAATTTTAGAATAAACATCGGGGAAGATGATCCTTTGGAACAAAGAGTAAAGAGCATTTATGATTCGGTGATATACAAGTTCAAAAGCGACAGGGATTTACAAGACTTGTCGATCATGAAGTCTCAAAAGCTCTTGGCGTTTCTGTTTCTTCAACACTTAAAAGAAATGTTATGGGGAAGAAAAGAAGAGAACACTTTCCACTGTGGAAACAAATTCCCAGAGTTCCAAGATCTGACACCGCACCCTTAATGAGGAGATTCTGGAACTGTTTCTGGAAGAAGAGAGATTGATGGATATATTATTTGAAATAGAAGTTGGTCGTGAAAAGTACAACATCGACGCATATATTGGACTAATTAATGTTAATGAAAGATCGAGGGGCTTCTATCGACTAAGGCAACTCAGACGCAAGCCTCGTGATGTAGTCTACTCGAAGAACAGAATCCTCGGATATGTTGATGTCAATTCTGAATATCAACATTCTCATGGATATATTGAATATCACGTTGTTCATATAGATAATCAACATTACTAGTTCTCGGAAGCTGACTACATAAATCTTCATCCTCATGATCTTGAAGATATTCTTAAGACAAGAAGAGAGTGCTTCAACAAGAAAGCTATCAATCAAGACGTGATTGAATTATTTCTAATATTCATGAAAGCTTTCGCTGTAGTATTTCACATTGAAGACTTCCAGTTGGGGATTGAAAGCTATTAAAGGAAATTCAACTTGATTCCTCCAATGTTAGCTTGCATCGGAATTCAGAAAATCAAGAACTGGACATGCTTCACAAGACCTGGCCTTGGACAATGTTTAGTATATGTGACCGATAAGAAGCAGAAAAGATTGTATAGAGTCATTGAAGTAGCCAAGTTTTCTTCTGGTACCTTGAAGTGGATTCTAAGGAAACTTGAGCGAATTAAGAGGAAGGTAGAGAAACTGCAGATTGAGATGACTTTAAGCAATCATCATATGTTGACGAGGGTTATGAATGTGATCAGAGAAAGGCTTACACTTCGAGCATCATGGAGAAGAATGGAACAAACCATTGGATGTCAAAAGTTGGCCTAACAGAAAGCCCATAAATAGAAGACCCGAATGATCTACCCGGGGGAGATTGTTGGAACACGAAAAGTGTAAATCATTAGTTAGGGACTTCTATTTATCTTTTGTAATACATTAGGGTATGTTGTGTAAGTTGTAAACTTGCGATAGCTTGTTACTATCACAACACTTGTATAGTTGTGATAGCATGCTTAAGTATTGTAAGGGTATAAATACCCCCTACCTCATGGGTAATGAAGTGTGTGTTCTCCTTTCATCTAATGCAAGTCTTTCTATGTTTTCTCTCGTTTCTCTTTCTACTCTAAAGTGTCCACACCCACTTTATCTCTCCTAGATTAGTAACGTAGACATGATGTTATTTAAACAATAGATTAGGATTATGAAATCAGGTACCTTAAGTAGTCTAACGAAACAAGCCAACAAAGTAAAAGAAAATGTTCCAACAGACTCAGGAACCCAGGGATCAGACGGAACCAAATTTTGGTTCCGCCTGTGTAACAAAAAGGTTCTGTGGGTACTGTAGCAGAACAGAAAGCTTGTACATCAACTCGTACAGAATTTGTTAATACAAATAATGTCTAAAACGTTATTTGCATTATTCAGTCTCTACTAGTTTTGATAATCACAAATTATAAATACACATTACGTAAAACTATGACTAATAAGTTTTTGATCGAGAAAACTCGTTTTCTTCTTCAACATCACTTAAGATATGTATAAACATCTACCAACTTGCGTATGTATTCAAAGGATTTATTTTTCATCAAAACATCACATTTTCATCTCACAAAACATTTTTACAAAAGTATTTTTGTATAATTAAGAGAAATATTTTATTAAGAAAATGAATTCAAATTTCAAATGTGTAACAGCCATATTTCCCGCTCCAAACTGACCGAAATTCTTCACCAGATAAATTTTCACCACGTTATGACAAAAAGAAGAGCGTATGTCAGGACGGTTTTTAAATGGGCTGACTGTCCCTTAGCGATAAAGGACCATCACATATTTAAGGGACCATCCCATCTCTCCTGGCGCCTATAAATACAGAACTGTTCTCTTTCAGAAAACTCACCTCTTATGCACTAAAACTTTCTGTATTCCTAAAATCATTCTAAATTACCTTCTTTGATCACATTATCGGGTTCTACGTTGTTTAAGTGATCACACTTATCATTCCTCTAAAGTGCAAGAGAAGAACACTCGTTGTAGTCAAGAAATGAAGTGTTGAAGAAAAGTCTTTCTCATCTCATACCGTTGTTGGGGATCTCTTCCAAACCTCCATTCTTATATATCGATTCTTGTGTGTAATTGGACTTGAGTGCAAGTCCAATATTGTGTTGTGTTATATCGTGCCATCGTGTTGGTACGAGGTGTGTAGCCACGTAGGCTTTGGTAGATTGGTTCTAGCTAGGATTAGGACTCAAAATTCCGCTTAGTGTCGTTAAACTTGGTGTAAGCTTGTGTAAGGTTTGTTCCGCTATAAGGGAGCATGTTTATACAGTGTTTGTGAAACTCTCGAGTGTGAGACTCGAGGAGTGGTGTTGGGCGAAGAGAGAGCTTCATAGCCGAACCACTATAAATCTTTGTGTCCCGGTTTGATCATTTCTTTCCTTATCTTTACTTACTTGTTATTATATTTTTTTTGTTGTTGTGTTGATATCACATAAAGATCGAATCGAATCATTTTTCATAAAACTAACCTGTAAAAATAAATTTTCTAAAACGTAAATAAAAATGGTGAAACTATTCAACCCCCCTTCTAGTTTCTACAATTGGTACTAGAGCCACGTCACTCATGAATTTTTAAAATATATTGTTTTTTAAAACTTGAATCGATCATTGGATTTTGAAAAATATCAAGAAAGGCAATCTATGCAAAGACCACCATTTTACGAAGCCGATACTTTTATCTATTGGAAAACTTGATTCGAAACTTATGTGAAATCAAAAGATCTTGATCGTTGGCATGTTATTACCATAGGTGACTTTCAACCAATTGAACAAAACCCAAAAACTAAACAAGACAAAATTATTCCTTATGATAAACAAAGCGAAAATCTCAAAAAGAAATTTCTCAGGGCATTACATTCGAAGTGGAGAGCAAAGGTCACGACAATTGAAGAATCTAAAGAGTTGGCTTCACTATCATTAAATGAGCTCATTGGAAATCTAAAAGTCCATGAGTTAATCATCAAAAATGATTTTGAGATAGTCAAGAGCAAAGTTGAAAGAAAATCACTCGCTTTGAAAGCCAAAAAGGGAGCAAGTGATGATGAAAACTCAAGCTCGGAAAGTGAAGAGGAGGAGTACGCCATGGCGGTTAGAGATTTCAAGAAGTTCTTTAAGCGAAGAGGTAGATATGTTAGACAACCACGGGAAGAAAGGAAAACACCTCAAAAGACCCGTGATGATAGATATAGCAAAGGCGATAAAAGATGTTTTAGATGCGGAGATCCACAACACTTGGTAGGAGATTTTCCACATCAAACAAAAGACAAGAAACAAAAGGCATACATAAGTAGAGCTTGGAGTGATAGCGACGAAGATGCCAAAAATGAAGCTTGTCTAATGGCCGGAACTTCAAAAGAGGTACATCTAGAAACCAATCTCTACAATGATGATACACTTTCATTAGATTCGCTTGACCTAGACAACGGATACGATAAAATTTGCAAAATGAGTCGAAAGATAATTTTGAAAAACAAATCTTTAAAATCAATCAAATATAAACTAGAAAAAGAAATTTTATACCTTAAGGATAAGTTATCTAAACTCGAAAAAGGTAAAGAAATTGACCTTGAATGCAAGACATGTCTAAATCTTAAAATAAAAAATGAGCAACTCAAAGAGGAAGCCTCAAAACTTGATAATTTTGAAAAGAGTACCCACTCTCTTAAACAAATAATTGATGGTCAAAAGTTTTTGGATAATAAAACCGGAATAGGCTATAGTTTCTTTGAAGGCTCAACAAATAGAACAAAGGAAATTAAATTTGTGAAACCTCAAGCTACTGATGACGTCCCTCAATTACCCCTGACGGTCCCTTATCATTAAAGGACCGTCGTCCAGGTAAAGGACCGTCACTAGTAGGTGAATCTGTGAAATTTCCAAAATCAGTTTTGGGTCCTCTTCCAAAGCAACTAAATGTAATGAATTCTAAAGTACCCATTGCTACTATAAGAGAAGTTAAACATTTCTATAAACCATTACTCAAACCTGGTGTAGGATTTACAAACCTTGAGTAAGACTTAGATCTCCACCACCTTGCAAAACTAATGTCATTCAAAGATAAACTAAACCAAGATCACATAAGAAACAAAACTATTCAAAGACATATCCTGTCAATTAGAAAAACAATTTTCTACTCATAGATTTCTACTCACCATTTCATCATCCTAGACAAATGCAACAAATGCATAGGATGTTTGATACTAACAACTTTGGACCCATGAGATATTGGGGACCATATGTTTGAATTTGTCTATGTCATCATTAGATATGCTTGGGGATGGACTTGGAGCCCGACGAATGGGTTAAGGATAGTGGATGCACTAATCAGATGACGGGTAATCGCAAGCTATTCTCATCATATCAACTATGCAGTGGAGGTAACGTCACTTTTGGTAGTAAACTTAAGGGTAATATCATCGGCAAAGGTACGATCACTCATAACTCTCTTACTATCACAAATGTAGAATACGTAGATAATCTAGGCTTTAATCTCTTAAGTATTAGTCAAGTATGTGATAATAAGTGTAAGGTAATCTTTTCTAAAGATGTTAGTGAAATCATAAAGGATGGAAAAGTAATTGCCAAAGGAGTTAGGAAAGGTAACCTATATGTCATAAAGATGAGTAGTAAACCTAACAACAATGTATGTTTAGCTACGGTTAGTGAGAACTCCACCTTGTGGCATAAAAGATTAGGACACGCTAATATACGTTTACTGCAATCTTTAGCATCTAAGGATTTAGTTAGAAATCTACCTAAACTTAAGTTTGACCAACACTTTTGTGATGCTTGTAAAGTGGGAAAACAAGCACACTCTAGTCAAAAACCTAAGAATATGGTCTCAACCTCTAGATGTTTAGAACTTCTTCACATGGACCTCTTCGGTCCATCCGTCGTATGGAGCTACGGAGGAAATCTTTACACCTTAGTGATAGTGGATGATTGCTCTAGGTATACATGGACTATGTTCCTTAAAAACAAAACCGAAGCTTTCGAGCTATGCAAAACCTTTAGCAAGAAAATTAAAAACCAACTAGGATGCTCCATAGTTACCATTAGGATGGATCATGGTAGAGAATTTGATAATGAAGTGCAATTCGGAGCCTATTGTGATGCTAATGGTATTACTCACAACTTTTCGGCTGCACGCACTCCACAATCAATTGGAGTAGTCGAAAGGAAAAATAGAACCTTACAAGAAATGAGTAGAACAATGCTAAATGAGCAATCCATTCCTCAAAAATTCTGGTGCAACGCAGTTGACACCTCCGCACACATACTCAATAGAATCATCATTAGGCTGATCTTAGGAAAAACCCCTTATGAAATCTTGAGAGGTAGGAAACCTACTCTAGAATATTTCAAGGTTTTTGGAAGTAAGTGCTCCACTCTAAACACCAAACATTATCTCACCAAGTTTGACCCAAAGTCTTACGAAGGTGTATTCCTAGGATATTCATAGAATAGTAAAGCCTATGTTGTTCTCAACAATGGTTGTCGAAGAATCACTCAACGTGACTTTCGATGAGAGTCCTCCCCCACCTAAAACATCACCTTTGGTAGATGATGATTTAGATAAAGAAAATAACATAGTTGAAAATATGAAAAACCTAGACATATCTCGAGAAAAAGAAACCATCGAAATAGACGAAACCACCAACATTAAGGAATCTAAGAATCATCCCTTAAACAACATCATAGGAAACTTAAACCAAAGAACCCTTAGATCACAATCTCAAGACAAAAGCAACTTATTTTGTTTTGTCTCGATCATAGAACCTAAAAACGTTAATGAAGCATTGAAAGATGAAAGTTAGATCATCGCAATGCAAGAAGAATTAAATCAATTTAAGTCAACTGATGTTTGGAAGTTAGTACCAAGACCTAAGAATGTTACCATAATAGGAACCAAGTGGGTGTTTAGGAACAAACTTGATGAACATGGTATTGTATCTAGGAACAAAGCAAGGTTAGTCGCGCAAGGCTTTAATCAACAAGAAGGAATTGATTATGATGAAACCTATGCACCCGTAGCTAGACTAGAGTCCATTAGGATATTGCTTGCTTATGCTTGTGCATTAGACTTTAAGTTGTTCCAAATGGATGTAAAAAGTGCATTCCTTAACAATCTCATCAATGAGGAGGTATATGTAGCATAACCTCCAGGATTCATAGACCTTGGGTACCCTGAGCATGTTCATAAACTTAAGAAAGCTTTATATGGTTGATACGTGGGAATCGCACCAGGCTTTACCTCTCAAGGGATCTTGAGAAGCTTACAACCCCCACCAGGCAGTGTACCTGATCGTTGTAGTATAGTATAGTGACAAGTACCGGGGGATTGATCGTTCAGCTAGGAATAGTGTCGCTAGGATTAGAAAACCTAAATACTAGTTCTAAAGATGAGGGATGATTATTTTTTGTATTTTTATATTTTTTAAAAGCAAGTAAAAATCTCGAGTTTTAAGGATTTGGGCGGAATTAGTTGCTAGTCAACTAACCCAATACTAAAGATGCAATCAAAATAAAATACTAGAAATGAAAATAAATCTAAATTAAACTAAGGTTGTGAGCAATAAGTGGAGAAATTGTGTTTACTTAGATTTCACTACTCCCTAGATATCTTTTACATGTTAATTACTTGTTATAGTTGCGTGGATGACGGATTGTATTCCTTAATACCATCATGGGGTGGCGCACATAATTCCCCAATCCTATGAGTGCCTACTTCACTCCTATGTCGAGCCGGCTAAGAAGCTCCTAACATGGGATCATTAGAATTTACTCATGCATTAAATACAACCAATAAAACCTAGTGCACGTCAGTTCATGTTTCCTAAGACGTTCAAGCATGTTACCAATTAGAGATCTGCCAGTTTTCTTAAGCCTAACATCGAAATCATTCATCCAATACAACCATAAACAAGTAATCAACACATAATTAACATCTAGGTTTCATTAGATCTAAGCAAACACAGGGTAGATCTAGCCTAGCATGATGGAATTAAGACAAGAATAATATATAGACAACCAACACATAGACATATTGATTGAATTAAAAGAATACTTATGTCAATTACACATGAAAGGGTTCAAGGGCTGAAAACCCTTGAAAAACCTGTAAAATTCGTACTAGGTTCGGCCCTAGGGTTTCTCCAAAACTTCTCTCTTTTTGAATGAAAATTAGAAAACTATATATAGGAAATTGAGGCTGACGGCGTCAAGACCAAATTGGTGACGCCGTCATCTCACCGCCAAAAGAATTCTCGGACTACCTTGATCTACTTCTGACGTCGTCACGTTATAACTTTTCCAGGCCGTCACATATTTTACTCTTGACGCTCTTCCTTGTGACGCCTTCATTTATGTACTGGGCCGTCATGAAAATTACTCTTGACGCCGTCAGGATTTTCTTCTTGATGCCGTCACCTACTGTTCTCAGCAAGGAAAATTAAGACTTTGGCGTTTTCTTGACTTTTATGCTCCAAAAACATCCGAATTGCATCCTTTTCCAGATTTCTCTCCCAAAGTACCTAAAATCAAAAAAGGAACGATTTAGGGCAATATTTGATCAAATAAATTCAATTCCGGACTTAAATGACCCCCTAAAAACGATTCATTTTTCGCCTCATCATATACCCTTACACTTGAGATTTGCTTGTCCTCAAGCAAATGCGCTTTTATTCTACTCAAAATACAAGTTAGGGGTCATTTAACACTAATATAAAAGTAATTACAACAAATAATCGTTCCACTAAAGACCAATAGACAAGCACGGAGGTCATATACTAGCACCTCACAAATAGTGTTTAGATACTCACATCTCTCGGGTGTAATAAAGTATAAATTACAATATGGAAATGGAAGATATCTCTCACTACCTGTCATAGCAAAATAAATTACCATAGGCTTGGGAAAGGATCAAACCTCCACCACATGGCGTAAGCACCTAGGATAAACTATCAAAGAGATCTTTTAAAGGGTTGTAACGTTAGGTGTAGGGATATGAAATACACGGTTTTGTTGGATAAAGGAAGTTTTACTGGTGGCGAGTTAACAATCTTGGTTAATTACATGTACAATGTGGCGTTGCTAAGCCAAGACTAGACTCGACTTAAGCTAATAAATGAAAAATAACAAAAACATAAAATAAACATAGAATGAAAAGGGATGGTAGTCCGTATGTTTTTTTCTTTTTTTTTTCTTTTTCTATATTTTTTTTCTTTTTCTCGGTTTTTTCGATTTTTTTTTTTTTTTTTTTTTTTTTTTTTTTTTTTGCATACACTCTTACCCTACCATCCGAAATAATACATCATAGGGAATGAACATTCCCCTTACACTTGAATTTTTACATACTTGGAGCACTTGGAGCACTTTTAAGATTAACGCACATATGGGGGTAATAATATTATGTTCTTCCCCTTTACTCCATAAAATAAGTACTTTACCCATGAGTCCCAATCGTCCCAAAACAGTATGTACAAGGATATTGTTGATATAAATAAATGACTAAAAACGTTATTCATATCTTTCGATATCTCTTTGTTTTGATAATCACAAAACGAAAACTCATCAAACCAAAGATTATGACATAAACAAGTATTTAGTAGTAAATACTCATCTTTACCATTAAATCACTTAAGGTATGAATAAACAAAGTGTCTAATGTATTACAAGATCAAAGGAACATTTTTGTTAATCACTAGATAAATATAAAATGTTACTAAACATTTTATATCTTTTGTAAAACATTTTTGGAATTAAAATAATATGTTTTATTCATTACAAATTTGTGAATTCAAATTTTCAACCAAAAATGGGAAATCTAATCCAGAAAAATTCCCCTCACAAAAGGACAAGAAAATCCAACGTTCAGGAGGGCGGCCCCCTTAATTTTACTCGGCGGCCCCCTTAATGATTAAGGGGACCGGCCTACAATTAAGGGGACCGGCACGCTCCCGAACAGTAAAATCTGGCCCTATAAATATTGGATCATTTCACACATTTTCCTCACCTTTTTGCACTATAAACTTTCTGATCTAAACATCCTTCTCAATCCTCTAAAAATCCTTTGATCTTATATACTTTGATCTTTGTTTCAAAGTGATTCAAGCCTCAACACACAAGTGCAAAGGGAAGAATACTTCCACTAGAAGTGTTACAACTTAGTATCATCTTGCTATCTAAGTTGTTTGTTTGTTTCATCTTGTTGATCTTTCATATTTTGGTGAATAAGGTGTATGTATTAGTTTGCTAGATTTAGTTGTAGAATCTAGAGTTGTTGTAAGTGTGTATTGGAAGTTGAAGTGAAGAAGTAGTGTTGGATAATAGTGAAGATAGGAGAGGGTGGCATTAGTGACTAGTTGTGAAGAAAGTGAAGCTTTCAAGTGGAGAAGACTTGAAGACATTAGTAGATTGAAGGTGTGAAGACTCAATTGGCTTGAAGGTGAAAAGATATTATTGACTTGAAGTTGTGAAGACATAGGTGCTTTGAAGTTGTGAAGTTGCAAGATATTGAAGTCGTGAAGAATTTTGTGAAGGCGTGAAGATACTCGTGGTCTGAAGACTTATTGAAGAAGTCAAAGGTGTGAAGAATTTGTGGTGTGTTATTTGGTGTGAGATTGGTTCTAGCTACGATTAGAACTCGACATCTTGCTTTGTGTCATTAATTGGTGTAAGCATTTGGTGTGTACGGTTTTCTCCGCCATAAGGGAGGTTATTGACTTAGTGAAGAAAACTCTCGAGTTCGGGGCTCGAGGAGTGGAATAGGGCAAGGAAGGTGTCCTTGTAGCCGAACCACTATAAATCCTTTGTCTCTCGGTTTGATCTTTCCATCCCTCATTCTTTACTTGTTTACTTACTTGCTTTTTGTACATTATTACTATTGTGTGTTGTGCATATATTGGTTTCACATAAAGATCAAACTAGGTTCCATTCAAAACATTAATTATACATTAGTAAATCAAAAGTATATACAATCATTAAAACACATATACATATATAAATACAAACTTATATTTAAGTGAGATATATGAAATTAGAATTTCTATTCAACACTTTAAATAAGTAGTATCTATGTGACATATGTGAATTAATTTGTATCTATTCTTTAGCTTCAAAGGTTTTTACAAATTACCATCAATTCTTTGAAAGAAAATTTTTATTAAACGAAAAAGAAGCAAAACTATTCAACCCCCCCTTCTAGTTTTCCACAATTGGTATCAGGAGCCACGTCTAGCAAGATTTTTAAAATAGATTGTATTTTAAAACTTGTAACGATCTATGGAATTTGAAAAATATGTAGAAGGGAAATTTGCACAACAACCACCTTTATTTGAAAATGATCATTTTCTTGAATGGAAAAACAAATTTGAAAATTATGTGAAATCAATAGATCTTGATCTTTGGCATATCATTTCTATTGGTGATCTTAAACCAACCAAAATAGATTTTGAAAATCAATATAATAATCATCAAACTAAAATTAATAAAAACACTAAAGCCAAATTACTTATTTTCAAAACTTTACCAAAAGTTAAATACGAAAGATTATTTCGTTGTAAAACGGCAAATGATATTTGGAAATGTCTTTTAAAGATTCACCAAGAGAAATGTAGAACCAAAGATGATAAACTTGATATTGCACAAGAAATAGTTAATCTAGAAAATTTAGTAAATAAATATTTAGTTGAAATAAACACATGTACTACTAGTTCAAATGTGATCATTGAAGGTATCTACAACAAAGATTACATGAGCCAAATTCGAAGAAAGAGCGTGAATAAATCATGGTGCAGCAAGTGCAAAGAAGATGATGATAATACAGCTTATGAGAATATTCAAACAAATGAGAACACAAGTATTGATGGCAAGAACTACATGTTTCTAAATCCAAGTGAAACTACAATCAAAACATGGAGCGACATGGAAAATGGAATTGATCACCGTATAGCATGTGAAGAATGTACAACTACAAAGAAGGTACAATCCAAAACTAAACATTTTTGCTATGATCAATTTATATTAGAATTTTTAAAAATGGAAAACAACTTCAAACATTTTTGCAACATTGACTCAAAAATTATTTTTAAGAAAGAATTTTCAACATCCGCTGAAAACAACTTTGAAAAAGAAAACATTTTAGAAGGTAAAAAAATGTCAAGACTACAAACATGAAATTAAAATGGAAAATGAAAAAGCAAAAACGTTGGCAAAATTTGAAAATAGTTCTAAATCTTTAAAATATCTTCTCAACATTCAAAAGCCATTTTATGATAAAACCGGCTTAGGATTTATCGTAAATGATCCTTCAACAAATGTATCAAAACAAATAAAATTTGTTAAATCTAGTGAATAAATTTAGAACTAGTACTATTAACATTCATTACTTATTATTCTAGTCAAGAAAGTCATTGTTTGTTAATTAAAACAAACTATTGATGAATTCTGGTACTTATCGACGACATCCCCATCATGTGCATTCAAATGCAATGGATGTTCTCATCTAACCAACTAGGACCCATGAGAATCTGGGTACCAAGCTGTTTATCATGTGTAGGTAATTAACGAATGAAGAGTCTATTACGTGTTGATTTACTCATCTCGCTCTATTACCTTTGACGGATATTGGTTTCTATCACGTTGTTTCACATTCTGCTAATGTTTCGCCTATGACGTTGTTGCGGGAATATTCTTGTCTCGGCATTTTGCTCTTCACTTTTGGTGTATTGGTATCATGGTGTGTCCGTTACTATTTCAAGATGAAGCCTCCTAAGTACTACTTCTATTTACCTTCACGACTTGTGATGATTGGTGTGATCGATTGAGCATCTCGAATCTAGTTCCCTTGATTTCTATTCATGGGAATATTACTTGGCTACTTCGACATGTTTTGGACTAACTCTTAAGATTTCCTCTATCACCATCATGCCCACTCCTTTTGAAAAGCTGGACCTGAGATAAGTTTTCTTTTCAAAAACTTGTCAATGTTACATTATATTTTAGAATGCTTTAATTAGTATATGAATATGATTTAACTGATAAATTGCCATGCTTTTAGATTATTAACACTAATATATGCATATATGATATTAGCATTATTAACCTTCTTGTTGTTTAGTCTATTATCATTTTTCCTAATCTTCTATGATCTATAGTAGAACCTTTCCACTCAAGCTATATGATCTTACTAGTTGCATAAATAGATGTATTTTAATTGAGACTTGTTTGCAACTTGATATTATGATGGTCTTTGTATACATATATATATATATATATATATATATATATATATATATATATATATATATATATATATATATATATATAGAAATGCCTATCTTATATCCATGAACTATTTACCTTGATCCTTCCTGTCCCGTTGCATTTAGATCATAAATATCCATCATCTCACCTTAATATCTTTAGATGTCATTAGAGATGATTATGTGTGACAATGGGCTTAATTGATTCTCTTGAGCATGATAAGCTTCCATTTCAAATCCTTCACTTGCAACTTCTTGATTATCATGATCAAAACATCATGGTTAAAACTTCTCTCTTTTTAAATGAAATAATTCTTTTTATTTTTATTGAAACAATTTACTTAACTAAATTTTTTTTACAACCTTATTTTAATCAAAAGCAAGATTGAATTTTTTTTATGATACGTTATGAAACAAAACTCAACTTGTGTTATTGCAATGCACACTTGAATTTACTTCAAAACATTGTTGAATAAAACTAAAAACGATTTGCTTAAAACACATTTAACTTTCTCACATATGTCATACACTTCTATTGGAAATGACATTCACAATTTAATCAAATCATTTCATGAGAATCATGGCTTGCCGATATGGATCTTGTTTGTAACAAGTCTTGAAGTCCATACAATCATATCCACCTATTTGTTACTTGTTAATAATCATCAACATGTTTGCTCTAGACTAAATGTTATCATCTTCATATAGCTACACATTTAACTTATTTGCCTTATTGCCTTCTTAGTTGGATATCTTAATTAATAAATGAATAGATAGCATGCTTATTAGAAATTAATTGCCTAATTCAATTATTTCTATATCACTCTCTACATGCATGAATAGTATGCCCTATATTGCCTCAAGGAGTTGAACTTACTTGAATCCAAATCCAAAAACACAACCTTTTTGAAATTTTTCTACCAAAAACCCATTTCTGGCATTCTGGGAATCACCAGATGGGCGGCCCCCTTAATTATTTAAGGCGGCCCCCTTAATGATTAAGGGGACCGGCCCCTAATTAAGGGGATCGGCCATCTGATGGTCGGGGATACTGTTTTCTTTATCACTTTTTGACCCATTTCAGCTTATACTTCCCAAAATTCACAAACATATTTTGTCTCATGCGATCCCTCAAAATTTACCTTCCTAAACCACATTTCTCATACACTATAAATACCCTTTTCCCATCATTAATGCCATCACACCCAAACATGTCATCTCCCAACAACCAAAAACCTAAGATTTCAAGAACCACAAGGATCTCCGTCAAACCCGTTTGGAGGAGGAAACTTGATTCTTGTCATAACTCAAGTGATGTTGTTCCAAGTCAACCAACTACTAAACCTCAAACCTACAATCATGACTCATCTCACAACCTATCACCCACTCACTCCCTCATTCATGCTTCTTCTTATGATGAGCATGCTCAATCCCAAAACAACAATCCCAACCTCTCAATCAATACTTCACATGTTGCTCATTCAACAAAAACACCACTCACTCTTGGAGAACCTCTTCCACCCATTACATGTTTTCATGACTACCCAAGCTCAACCATGTCTCCACCACCAAGAGTACCACCACCACATCCTACAACCTCACATGCCATTCCTATGTTGCATGTTCAAACGTTCACCCAAGACAACTATCTTGCTCCACCATCATCACCTTCCTCCGAACACTTGAAGTTCGTTGAGGAGCTAAAAGAGGCTCATGAGCTTAGTGCTCTTTTAGCATTACATCTTGCTCAACGCAATTTGGATCCACCCCAATCTAGCTCACCATCATCACCACACAACATCAACCAAGTTGAGAAGCATGTCAACAATTGCCCTTGTTGCATCTTCCTTCAACAACAAACCATTGCTTTGAATGAGCACTTCACTTGGATTGAGTATCTTCTTACAAGATCTCAACAAACATCATCACTTGAACAACATCAAAACCATCAATCAACAAACCCTATCTCTAGCCCACCACCTACAAGTTCCACATCTCCAAACTCACCATGAAACCATCCATGAAACCAAAAAGTTTATCTCCAAGTTCCACATCTACAAGTTCCAACATCCATGAAACCAAAAGTTTATCTCCACTAAACCACCAAGCATTTTATATGCTTATGTTTCTCATTTTCAAATAAAACATTTCAACCATTTTGGGATTCAAGAAAGTTTGGTGACACTCCTTGTTAGCACAATAGGATACTATACTTAGTCTTAGTATTCTATAGTTATGGCTTTTGTAACAATGATTATGGGTTGACATAATCATTTTCTATCAATGAATGACTTAATATGTATTCCTTATTATCTTTTTCCATGCTTATTACTTGTTGGTATTATGATATATGTGTTTGCTTGTGCTATGCTTGTGCTTCTAATATTTTTCTTGCAAGAATTCCAATTCTCGAACCCTTGGTGCCCTCAATCGAGGGGGAGCATACATCAAGGGGGAGCTTACTTCCTTTTGGCTTAAACCTTTTTGATTTTACAAAAAGGGGGAGAAGTGAATATAAACTCACTAAATACTTGTCTAAAAATTAATTTTTGGATTTAATGAGTTTAGGTTTTGTAATCATCAAAAAGGGGGAGATTGTTGATATAAATAAATGACTAAAAACGTTATTCATATCTTTCGATATCTCTATGTTTTGATAATCACAAAACGAAAACTCATCAAACCAAAGATTATGGCATAAACAAGTATTTAGTAGTAAACACTCATCTTTACCATTAAATCACTTAAGGTATGAATAAACAAAGTGTCTAATGTATTACAAGATCAAAGGAACATTTTTGTTAATCACTAGATAATTATAAAATGTTACTAAACATTTTATATCTTTTGTAAAACATTTTTGGAATTAAAAGAATATGTTTTATTCAATACAAATTTGTGAATTCAAATTTTCAACCAAAAATAGCAAATCTAATCCAGAAAAATTCCCCTCACAAAAGGACAAGAAAATCCAACGTTCAGGAGGGCGGCCCCCTTAATTTTACTAGGCGGCCCCCTTAATGATTACGGGGACCGGCCTTCAATTAAGGGGACCGGCACGCTCCCGAACAGTAAAATCTGGCCCTATAAATATTGGATCATTTCACACATTTTCCTCACCTTTTTGCACTATAAACTTTCTGATCTAAACATCCTTCTCAATCCTCTAAAAATCCTTTGATCTTATATACTTTGATATTTGTTTCAAAGTGATTCAAGCCTCAACACACAAGTGCAAAGAGAAGAATACTTCCACTAGAAGTATTACAACTTAGTATCATCTTGCTATCTAAGTTGTTTGTTTGTTTCATCTTGTTGATCTTTCATATTTTGGTGAATAAGGTGTATGTATTAGTTTGCTAGATTTAGTTGTAGAATCTAGAATTGTTGTAAGTGTGTAGTGGAATATGAAGTGAAGAAGTAGTGTTGGATAATAGTGAAGATAGGAGAGAGTGGCATTAGTGACTAGTTGTGAAGAAAGTGAAGCTTTCAAGTGGAGAAGACTTGAAGACATTAGTAGATTGAAGGTGTGAAGACTCTATTGGCTTGAAGGTGAAAAGATATTATTGACTTGAAGTTTTGAAGACATAGGTGCTTTGAAGTTGTGAAGTTGCAAGACATTGAAGTCGTGAAGAATTTTGTGAAGGCGTGAAGATACTCGTGGTGTGAAGACTTATTGAAGAAGTCAAAGGTGTGAAGAAGTTGTGGTGTGTTATTTGGTGTGAGATTGGTTCTAGCTACGATTAGAACTCGACATCTTGCTTTGTGTCGTTAATTTGTGTAAGCATTTGGTGTGTACGGTTTTCTCCGCCATAAGGGAGGTTACGGACATAGTGAAGAAAACTCTCGAGTTCGGTGCTCGGAGAGTGGAGTAGGGCAAGGAAGGTGTCCTTGTAGCTGAACCACTATAAATCCTTTGTCTCTCGGTTTGATCTTTCCATCCCTCATTCTTTACTTGTTTACTTACTTGCTTCTCGTACATTATTACTATTGTGTGTTGTGCATATATTGGTTTCACATAAAGATCAAACTAGGTTCCATTCAAAACATTAATTATACATTAGTAAATCAAAAGTATATACAATCATTAAAACACATATACATATATAAATACAAACTTATATTTAAGTGAGATATATGAAATTATAATTTCTATTCAACACTTTAAATAAGTAGTATCTATGTGACATATGTGAATTAATTTGTATCTATACTTTAGCTTCAAAGGTTTTTACAAATTACCATCAATTCTTTGAAAATAAATTTTTATTAAACGAAAAAGAAGCAAAACTATTCAACTCCCCCTTCTAGTTTTCCACAGATATGACTCGACTTTGCAACCATGTAATCAATTAGATAGTTAACTTAAGGTTTAACAAATAACAATAATGCACTAAAGATGAGCGCATACACGGAAGGCTAAGGCAATTTGGTTGTACATTTAAGTGGGGTGTAACAAATTCTTCCTTTAAGTAAAATGCTTAAAGTTGGAAATGAAAAGATAGGCTCGGAGGGGCGTACTAGGGGTTTCGTGTACTAAAAATGAGTACAACGCTAAGGGTGTGGGAAAAATTAGTTGACTTAACTAGCCAAGTAATATGACATAAATGGTCAAGTAATTATGATACGGGTTTAACACAAGGGTGATCCTAATGCCTCTTATCATGTAGTAAATCCTACTACACGAATGTAGTCTCACTAGCGGTCTCGGGATGGATCATTAACGCAAGTTCTAGAATCTAAATGCTACCGGTACACTCATAAGCACTAATAGTAAACGTTTTTCCTATCAAATCTAAAGGCGAACCTCACATATTTGGGTGGAAAATTTTTCTGAATAGTACGGTTATGTGCTAGTCATACAATCTCCTATCCATGAGACGCTTGCTATGGCTAAAGTTTCACTCCTAAATGTTGTAAAAAAATTTAAATTTGGCGCTAAAATTGCACTAACAAGTATTTCTCATAGTTTTATTACACATCTACCATCAAACAAAACAAACTCAAGCGAAAGAATGTAAAAGTGAAAAAGTAAAAAGAATGAAATCAAATACTCCCCTGATTTGCTCGGTATGGATAATAAGGTGGCCAGGTTAAATCTTCCTCCAAGAAAATGAACAATCAAAGCTTCCCTTCCAGAATATAAATCATCTTCTTGTCATACATAACCTGTGAATCCTGAGAAAATAGACAAGACAACCTCGCATAAAATCGGTGGCAACCTACATAAGTTACTAAATCCTTGAAAACAAAATAAGATATAATGCTTGTGGAATGAAGTTTGCAGATTTCCTGGAGATTATAAAACTTAATAATTCACAAAAAACATAAGACTCCGTTAGGAAAACAAAACCGGTAAAATTTCCAGATTTTTACACGTGACGCCGTCAAGAGTTAAAGCGTGACGCCGTCAGAAGTGATCTGCAGAAATTCTTATGTTAAGTTTCCGGAAAATTTCTGGAAAAACTTGGTCTCACTTCCTGGAAAATCCTGCAAAACTTCATTATGACTCAATACAAGCATTTGACTCTAACAAATACGAATATAAATGTTCATTTAATATTGTGGAGAATCATGATCGGTTTGTTTCTCGAAAACATATTTGGGGTTTCCCCTTACACTTATCTTTTGCAAAAATACTTTTAGGTGGTGTTAAGACTAGGCCAAAACAGCAAAGTAAAGTATTTCCACTATTTAATTGAGAAACATGATCTACCAACAATAAAAATAAAGCATGAATACAGAAGCAAATAACAAACAAACAAAATAAAATCACACAAAGCATGGGTTGCCTCCCAAGAAGTGCTTTTCTTTATTTACGAGTCTTGTAGCTAGACTCAAGGTCATGGGTTACTACGTGACCTCATCCCTTGATATGATATACCCCATGTAGTCGTGATCATTACTGTTATGGTGGTAGTGCCTTAACCTATCGATACTTGCAATCACCACTCCACCTACTTCACTTCTCAGGTTAGCCATCCCATCTTGGTTCATGCTCTCAAGTTTGAAAGGCCCATACCACCAAGGACTTGGTTTGTCGGGTGGTATTGTTGTTTCCAAGTGTCTCAAGAGTACCAAGTTCCCTTCCTCAAATGGTACATGATTTTTTGCGGGTTGAGTATGTTCGAATTCGACCTGAACCTTATTGCTTTTGCTTCTTTCATATTTAGCCTCCTTATAGCTTTTGATTCTTGCCTCCCATGCAAGAATTTTATTCTGAACACGAATGGGTGTTGTGTCAATGTTATTTTTGAGCTTTCTCCAACTCAAATTCTCATGCCCATTTCGCAGAGTCATGGGGAAGCTAATCTTTCTTTTTCCAGATTTAAGCTCAATCTTCCTGCCTTCATACTTAATGACAGCCCTAGCGGTGGCGAGGAATGGTGCCCCAAGGATTATCGGCATGCATCCATCTCCCTTATCATCGATGATCATAAAATCAACGGGGTACATGAATCCTGTAACATTAACTAATACATCTTCTGCGATCCCTAGGGGGTATACGTACGAGTGTCCAGCTAGGGACAACCTAACACGAGTAGGGGCCGGCATTTTTGATGTTAGTTGAATGTAAATAGTTAGGGGCATAAGGTTTACCTCCGACCCTTGGTCGGCGAAAGCACTAAGATATTTCAAATCCCCGATGCTACTTGGTATCTCAAAGTTCCCACACGCTATCTGCTTAGTAGCCACTTTTTGTACCAATAGTCTCTCGAATACTGATCCCCCAGGTAACGTATCATACTCATCTTTTACCTTTTCCTCGTTCTCAGAACCCTGTTTGGAAGGTTGGTTACGCCCGTCACCCTTAATCCAATTTGTTATGGTGTTTTCGTTTATATCATGTTTCAGGTAGTGACTCAAGGGTTGGGATTTTGGTGGCTTCTCTAAGGTCTGTTTAGTAGGGGCTTCTACCTTCTCGTTATCCTTGTGGACAATTGTTATGGAATTAACAAATTGGGTAGTGGGAGTGGCGCTTTCTTTCCTTAGTAGCATTCTTTCGGGGGTTCTCTGGTTGGCATACTCCTCTAATAGACTCATCATCTCATTCATTTTCTCCTGCATCTCCTCTTTTTGCTTATAAACTGCTTCCTCGAATCTAGCAAGCCGATCTGAGTGAGCTGCCATATATTCTCTCATCCTAGCTTCAAACTCCGAAATAAGCTCCTTGGGAGGGGAACAAGGTGGGGCATAGTTTTGAAAAGTCCTGATATTTTCAGAGGGTGACTCTGATAATGGTGTTGAAGTCGGTTTCGAGACAGAATTGACAGTAGCCCGCCTAGGACTTAAAGGTCTCCTTTGCCTTTCCTCAAAATAATCAACTTTCGCCTCGAGTTTGCATAGGAGTTCATCGGGGATTTTGGTGGTTCCTCCTGATGTTGAGACTGAATTGATGGCCGCTACTATTGTATGATTAAACTCCAACATCTCTTGATTATCGGCGGCGAGCTCCTCAATAATTTCCCAGGACTCCTCGGCGTTCTTATCACGCAGTTTACCTCTCGCGGCCCTATCGATTGTGCGTTTAGTGTGATAGTCAACATGGTCGTAGAAAATCTTAACAAATAACCAAAGGTTTATACCATGATGCGGGACCTTATGGAGGAGATCCTTAAAACGAGCCCATGCTTCATAGAAGGTTTCACCCTGATGTTGTTCAAACATCAAAATGTCATTTCTAAGCATTGCAGTCTTCCCCGGTAGGAAGAATTGAGTAAGGAAATGATTGGTGAGATTATCCCATGTGGTGATGGATCCCGCGGGTAAACACTCAAGCCACTGACTAGCTTGATCCCGTAGAAAGAATTTGAATAGGCGTAATCGGGTTGTCTCTCTAGTTTCAACATCTAGGTATATGGAATCTACGATTTTAAGGAAGTCCTTAAGATGTTGGTTTGGATCTTCGGAACGATGTCCATGGAATGCACATCCGCTTTGCACCAACCGGATGGTGTTGGATCGCAAGGGGGTCACATTGGCTCCGGTGAGCTCAATGTTCTTTCGGTAGCTTTGGTGGCTAGGTCGGGAATACTCTCCTAAGGTTCAGGGCCTAAGAGGTTCTTGTGGTGGGTTTTGTTGTGGTGGGATGACGGGTTCAAAGATGTTCCCATCGTCCATGATGTCGGGTGGTGAAGAGTTACGAACAAAAACACAAAGAAATAAGACAGACTAAAGAAAACCTAAAAATAAAAATAAAATCTTACTAGAAAGGAATCTAGCAAGTAGACCTAATAAAAAGAGATTCTAACCTAGACAATAACTATTCCCCAGGCTGCGGTGCCAAAAACTTGATACGTGGGAATCGCACCAGGCTTTACCTCTCAAGGGATCTTGAGAAGCTTACAACCCCCACTAAGCAGTGTACCTGATCGTTGTAGTATAGTATAGTGACAAGTACCGGGGGATTGATCGTTCAGCTAGGAATAGTGTCGCTAGGATTAGAAAATCTAAATACTAGTTCTAAAGATGAGGGATGATTATTTTTTGTATTTTTATATTTTTTAGAAAGCAAGTAAAAATCTCGGGTTTTAAGGATTTGGGCGGAATTAGTTGCTAGTCAACTAACCCAATACTAAAGATGCAATCAAAATTAAATACTAGAAATGAAAATAAAACTAAATTAGACTAAGGTTGTGAGCAATAAGTGGAGAAATTGTGTTTACTTAGATTTCACTACTCCCTAGATATCTTTTACACGTTAATTACTTGTTATAGTTGTGTGGATGACGGATTGTATTCCTTAATACCATTCATGGAGTGGCGCACTTAATTCCCCAATCCTATGAGTGCCTACTTCACTCCTATGTCGAGCTGGCTAAGAAGCCCCTAACATGGGATCATTAGAATTTACTCATGCATTAAATACAACCAATAAACCCTAGTGCACGTCAGTTCATGTTTCCTAAGATGTTCAAGCATGTTACCAATTGGAGATCTGCCAGTTTTCTTAAGCCTAACATCGAAATCATTCATCCAATACAACCATAAACAAGTAATCAACACATAATTAACATCTAGGTTTCATTAGATCTAAGCAAACACAAGGTAGATCTAGCCTAGCATGATGGAATTAAGACAAGAACAAGATATAGACAACCAACACATAGACATATTGATTGAATTAAAAGAATACTTATCTCAATTACACATGAAAAGGTTCAAGGGCTGAAAACCCTTGAAAAACCAGTAAAATTCGTACTAGGTTCGGCCCTAGGGTTTCTCCAAAACTTCTCTCTTTTTGAATGAAAATTGGAAAACTATATATAGGAAATTGAGGCTGACGGCGTCAAGACCAAATTGGTGACGCCGTCATCTCGCCGCCAAAAGAATTCTCGGACTGCCTTGATCTACTTCTGACGCCGTCACATTATAACTTTTTCCAGGCCGTCACATATTTTACTCTTGACGCTCTTCCTTGTGACGCCTTCATTTCTGTACTGGGCCGTCATGAAAATTACTCTTGACGCCGTCAGGATTTTCTTCTTGACGCCGTCACCTACTGTTCTCAGCAAGGAAAATTAATACTTTGGTGTTTTCTTCACTTTTATGCTCCAAAAACGTCCGAATTGCTTCCTTTTCCAGATTTCTCTCCCAAAGTACCTAAAATCACAAAAGGAACGATTTAGGGCAATATTTGATCAAATAAATTCAATTCCGGGCTTAAATGACCCCCTAAAAACAGTTCATTTTTCGCCTCATCAATGGTCTCAAACAAGCTCCTAAGGCTTGGTATGATAGGTTGAAAGGTTTTCTTCTTAAGCATGAATACTCAATGGGAATGGTAGATAACACTCTTTTCACTAAGAAGAAAGATTCAAACATCATAATCGTCTAAATATATGTCAATGACATTATATTCGGTTCAACTTGTCAAGACATGTGTGATGAATTCTCCAAGATCATGCATGACGAGTTTGAAGTAAGCATGATGGGCGAGCTTAACCTCATCCTTGGACTTCAAATAAAACAACTAGATGATGGGATATTCTTTAATCAATCTATGTAAATTAAGGAAATGCTTAAGAAATTTGGATTAGAAGATGCTCAGCCTATGAAAACCCCAATGGCTACGGATACAAAGCTCACCAAGGATGAAGAGGGTGAATCTATAGATAGTACTAAGTATAGAGGTATGATAGAAAATTTATTGTACCTAACGGCGAGTAGGCCCGATATCATGTTTAGTGTTTGCCTCTATGCTCTCTTCCAAGAAGATCCCAAAACTTCTCCTCTAGCATCGATTAAGCGTATCTTTCGATACATTAAAGGCACTATGCACTTAGGATTATGGTATCCTAAGGGGATTGGCATAGAAACAATAGTTTATGCCGACTCTGATCATGCGGGAGATTAAGTGGATCAAAAAAGTACTAGTGGCATTTGTACCTTCATGGGTTGTTGCTTAACTTGGTTTTCCAAGAAACAAATGGAACTAGCTATCTCCATGACCGAAGCCGAATATGTAAGCGCCGGAAAGGCATGTCAAAAAGCATAATGGTTGAAACAAGCTCTCGTAGACTATGGCATCACACTTGATGACATTCCAATCATGTGTGGCAATAAAGGAGCAATTGATTTAAGTAAAAATCCCGTGCAACACTCTCGTACCAAACACATAGAAATTCATCACCGCTTTCTTAGGGATAACGTTCAAAAGGGTAACATATCAATTGAAAAGGTTCCAACGGAGGAAAACATAGCCGATATTCTCATTAAACCCCTTAAGCGTGAACCTTTCTTTTATCTTCGTCTAGGATTAGGAATGATGGAACACATATCTTCTTAGGATTCTTAAATATTTCTTCTATTTCGGAGTCTAGGATTCTTTTACACACAAAAATTAAAATTGGGGAAATCACATTTTCTTTCTCTTAACAACCATTATTCCATGATAATAATCAAAATTCATTTTGTGCATAAAAACCCTAATTAATTCTTTACTAAAATCTTCTCACGAATAGGAAAACCATATTATTGTGCATTGTTAATACAATTTAAAAATGCTTTTTCCATGCATGCATGAATAGCTCAAATCCTTTATCGGATCATGTAATAAATATGTAATCCGACATGGAAAGATAGGAAAAATTGTACTTAGGAGACTTTGGATTATCTCTCAGGTTTCTCTTTCTTTAGAGTTGAGATAGTCTCATCTCCACATATGTTTCATGTAGGCACACACTAGAAGCATTTTATGAAAATTGACATGCTTACTGGTGGCGGTCCTTTATCGACCGACGGTCCCCAAAGATAAAGGACCGTCCACCAAATTACAAGACCATCACTTTATTTCTTTTTATCGTGACTTCTTCTCATACTTTCTTGTTCCTGCATGTTTGACCAGCCTATCTCTAGGTCTTATCCACCTTCTCTATTTGCTTAAACATTGTTTAAATTAATAACACTAAGCATGCATGCTTTGCTATTCTTGTTCTCTTCCACGTCTACTTAAACCATCACTTCCTCCATCCATTGTCATGGCATAACCTTCCTTCTTCTCCATCTCATCCAACAAAATGTCATCTCCTAGAAACCTAGAATATCGGTCAAACCCATTTGGAGGAAGAAACAATGCCTTGGAAATTTCATAAACCACTCCAACAACTCAAACAATCACCATACTAACTCCAATCCCACATCACACCAAGAGGCCTCATCCTCATCTTTCTCCTTCTTTGCCTCTCAACCTCAAAATGAATCTCCACCTACTCACAAAAGTATCCAAACCCCAGTCCTCAAGATCATCCATTACCACCTTCATGTCCACCTCAAATGGCAAATGTCAACTCCCTACACTCCATCAAGGCTCAAGAATTCTCTAATCTTATTGAGTTGAGTCTCCTCAACATCATCCTATCTCAAAAACTTCACCCTCCAACAATGTCTCATCCCACTCTTTCCATATTGGATGCCCATGGGGGCTATTGTGGTTGTTGCATTTACAATCACAACCACTTTCAAAAGGTGAAGAATGATCTTGACTACATCATTTCCATTCTCTTGTCACCCAGGTTTCTACCATCTTTGCCAAAAACCTCTTCTCCACCATATCTTCGCAAGCCTTAGAGAAGCATGCATGCTTACAAATAAAACCGGATTTAGCGTGGGATATCCTAGAAAATTAGACTAGGATTATTAATGTAGACTCATGTTGTAATAGTCATATGAATGACTTTATTATCTCTTAATGAATGACTTAGTTTATGCATGCATTATTAATATTCTGTTCCTGAATTCTTTCTGACAGCGGTCCCCTATATACCTGGCGATCCCTTTTCAATAAAGGACCATCAACTAATTTAAGGGACCGTCCCAGTCCATGCATTCTGTGTCTTCTCTTCTTCTTCTCTTTTATGCAGGATCTCTATATTTTCTTGAATGTCTCTTCTAACTTGTTACAGTAAAATACCATCGATCGATTCCCTAGTGCACTCATCTAGGGGAGCACTAGGCAAGGGGGAGTCATCATGATGCCATCAACCTCTTTCTCCTCTACTCTCAATGAAGCCTTTTTGATTCAACAAAAAGGGGGAGAAGAAAATGAAACTCATTTAAAAACTCATTAATGCCTAGTTTTATCTAAAATGAGTTTATATTTTGTAATCATCAAAATGGAGGAGATTGTTAATACAAATAATGTCAAAAACGTCATTTGTATTATTCGGTCTCTACTAGTTTTGATAATCACAAAATGTAAATACACGTTACGTAAAACTATGACTAATAATTTTTGGATCGAGAAAACTCGTTTTCGTCTTCAACATCACTTAAGGTATGTATAAACATCTACCAACTTGTGTATGTGATTAAATGATTTATTTTTCATCAAAACATCACATTTTCATGTCACAAAACATTTTTACAAAAGCATTTTTGTATAATTAAAAGAAATGTTTTATTTAGAAAATGAATTTAAATTTCAAATGTGTAACAGCCATATTTCCGGCTCAAAACCGACAGAAATTCTACACGAGATAAATTTTAACCATGTCAGAACGAAAAGAGGAGCGTCTGTCGGGACGGTCTTTTAAATGGGCTGACGGTCCAAGGGACCAGCCCCCTCTCTCCTGGTGCCTATAAATACAGAACTATTCTCTTTCAGAAAACCTACCTCTTGTGCACTAAAATTTTTTGTATTCCTAAAATCATTCCAAATTACCTTCTTTGATCACATTCTCGGGTTCTAAGTTGTTT
The DNA here is from genome assembly GCA_030686995.1 of Artemisia argyi. Lineage (NCBI taxonomy): Eukaryota > Viridiplantae > Streptophyta > Magnoliopsida > Asterales > Asteraceae > Artemisia > Artemisia argyi. The sequence goes on along the minus strand of CM060678.1, from coordinate 74,563,329 downwards.
ACATGTGATCACACTTATCATTCCTCTAAATTACAAGAGAAGAACACTTATTGTAGTCAAGAAACGAAGTGTTGAAGAAAAGTCTTTCTCATCTCATACCATTGTTGCGGATCTCTTCCAAACCTCCATTCTTTAATATTGATTCGTGTGTGTAATTGGACTTGAGTGCAAGTCCTATATTGTGTTGTGTCGTATCGTGCCATCATGTTGGTCTGAGGTGTGTAGCCACATAGGCTTTAGTAGATTGGTTCTAGCTAGGATTAGGACTCAACATTCTACTTAGTGTCGTTAAACTTGGTGTAATCTTGTGTAAGGTTTGTTCCGCCATTAGGAAGCGTGTTAATATAGTGTTTGTGAAACTCTCGAGTGTGAGCCTCGAGGAGTGGAGAAGGGCGAAGAGAGAGCTTCGTAACCGAACCACTATAAATCTCCGTGTCCCGGTTTGATCATTTCTTTCCTTATCTTTATTTACTTACTTGTTATTATATCTATTTGTTGTTGTGTTGATATCACATAACGATCAAATCGAATCATTTTTCATAAAACTAACTTGTAAACATAAATTTTCTAAAACGTAAAGTCACAAAGAAATCTTCTAGTTCAACTGAAACTAAACAAAAACCAGCTGTTACAATAGGAGTAGGACTTGCTAAGAATGAGTTTAGAGCTAAAACTACTCAACAAAGGCCTAAGACAACTATTCCCAAACGCCTCTTTCCAAAAAGCAACTACAACACGCAACCTAACTAACAAAATGGTTGGAACCAAATCTTTCCTAGGAATTATCAAACTCCTAACTACATGCCGTGTGTAACACCTCCATTCTTCACTGATCTCAGCGGATAAAGTGTTTGGGGTATTACTCATGGAAACAAAGACAAGATAATAGAAAACGACTCGAAAAGAGACATTTTTGAAAAAGGTGTTATCATTCATTTATTCATCAGAGTTTCTACAGTAAAAGATGTACTTTTACCAAAAGAGAGGTCCCTAAGATACGTTTTACGACACAAAACTGATGAATGATAACTATTTTGGACGTCCTCATGTCCAGTGGTTCTCCGTGCCAAGGTTCCTATAGTGCTTATTTACCTAAGATAACACGCTTAAAAGTCAACACGTATGTTGAGTGAGAGTCATAGGTTTAAAAAGTTAAAGTATAAATACAAGTTCCACAAGGTTCAGCTTAAACCCTATGTGTGGAAAAGTTTTAGTGTTAGAAGGTATATTGCACTAAGCTCATGAACCACATGTTAACAATCCGGGTCATGGGGTCTGCAGACCAAACCATGAGAGGATGGGAAGGATAACATGCCAAAGTTAAACCTTCAGTAGGTTCAAATATAGTACTTATTGGTACCACCTAGTGGGGTGTTAATACCAACGGGAGTTGTCAAACTCCAATAGATCTATCAACTATATTCCCGTTCGCGTGGTGATGAGGCGAAAAGTGTACCACTTTTAAGGGGTCATTTAAGCCCGAATTAGATATTATTTGATCACTTATTTCCCTAAATCGTTCCTTTTGTCATTTTAGGTACTTTTGGAGAGAAATCTAGGAAAGGAAGCATTTTGGATGTTTTTGGAGCATAAAAGTGAAGAAAACGGCAAAGTCTCAAATTTCCTTGCTGGAACAGTACCTGACGGCGTCAAGGCTCTATACATGACGACGTCAAGAGTTACAAAATAGGTGGATATGGAACTTATAACGTGACGGCCCAGAGAGTTTTCAAGCTTATGGCCTGACGGCGTCACCAAGGCCGTCAGGGTCTAAATGCTAGTGACGGCCCAGAGCTCATTTACACATGACGGCGTCACAAATAGATCTAGGCAATACGATTTTATCATGGCGGCAAGTTGGCGGCATCACACGTTAATACATGACGCCGTCAAGATGTAATATCTATATATAGTTTTCCAAATTTCATTCATTAGTGTGCAACTTTGAGGGAATAAACCCTAGGTCGAATTTTAACAGCTTTTCAAGGGTTTCAACCCCTTGATTCTTCCATGTTCAATTGAAGATAAGTACTTATTCAAATCATTCAATATGTCTATGTGTTGTGTGATTATATCTTACGCTTGTCTTCTCTTTAACATGCTAGGCTAGATCTTTATTATGTTTGCTTAGATGTAGTGAAACCTAGATGTTGATTATGGGTTGATTGTTTATTTATAGTTGTTACGGATGATTGTATTCGATGTTAGGCTAAAGAAAACTGGCAGACTTCCATTGGTAACTTGCTTGAATGTCTTAAGAAACGTGATCAGAGGTGTACTACGATTTTTGGTTGTATTTAATGCGTAAGAGAATTCTAATGATCCCATGTTAGGAGCTTCTAACGGCTCGACATAGGAGTGAAGTAGGATCTTATAGAGTTAGGGAATATTGTACACGGCCCTACGACTCGTATTAAGGAATATGACCCGTCATCCATGCAATTGTAACAAGGTAATCAACCTGTCAAAGATATATAGGGAGTAATGAAGTCAAAGTAAACACAACTTTCCTCATCATTGTTTCCACCACATTAGTATAATAGTTTTATTTTCATTTTTATTATTTTATTTTGATTGCATCTTTAGATTAATTGGGTTAGTTGGCTAGCAACTAATTCCGCCCACTCCTTCAAAACCCTAGATTTTACTTGCTTTCCGTAAAATATAAAAATACAAAAAGAATCATCCCTCACCTCTAGACCTAGTTTAGTAGGCTTTCTAATCCTAGCGACACTATTCCTGAGTTGAACCATTAATCCCCCGGTACTTGTCACTATATTATACTACAACGATCAGGTACATTGCCTGGTGGGGGTTGTAAGCTTCTCAAGATCCCTTGAGAGGTAAAACTTGTTGCGAGGGCGCAATTCCCACGTATCAAGTTTTCGGCGCCGCAGCCCGGAGAATAGTTATTGTCTAGGTTAGGATATCTTTTTATTAGGTCTACTTGCTAGATTCCATTCTAGTAAGGTATTATTTTTATTTTTAAGTTTTCTTTAGTCTATCTTTTTCTTCGTACCTTTGTTAGTAAATTAAATTCATTTACTATTCCGTTGGCCATTATGGAAAACGCGAATCCACCCCTTTCCCCTAGTGAAGTGGCTTTGTTGCGGGAACAGATTGAGAATGAGATTAGGGAACTTAGGGAGCTTAATAGGTTAATTAATGTTGAGCTCGATCATGCATTTAGTGACCTAGCGACCGCCTTGTATTCAAATAAGGACCTATGATCTAATTATTTCGAGGATGTTGTTGAGGAACTTGAGGAAGGGGAGATAGATCCAAAACCGGATGACTATTTCAATCTATATCCCACTAAGGAGGAGACTGCGTACTATAATAATCTTATTGATAATCCTCGACCTCCTTTTACTAGAATCGACCCTAAGATAAAGAGAGGCGATCCTAAGAATGTTAAGATACCATGTATGAATGGGTATAAGCACATTGACAACGCTTACATTGATTTTGAATCCCCAATCAACATTATGTCCTCAAGTGTTTATAATGATATAATGAAAACAATACTTGGACCTAGAAAAGATCACAAATACCCTGGTGGAGTTTGTAACTTTATCGGGAGAATTAAATGTCTTCATGTCTTTGTTGGGAACTTTACTTATATCATTGACTTTATGGTTGTTGAAGACCTAGCTAGTGTTATTGATTGTCGCTTATCCCATGTTGTATTTGGTAAGCCATTTGTTGAAGAATCCAAGTTAGAATATGATGAGATAGAAGGGACGATCCGATTTGCTAGTGAAACTGATAGGATCACATATAGGATGCCTAATAGAATGAAAGAATTTCGTTTTGTGCCTCGATTTGATATGGATAACATTGGTGCCTTTGAGGACATCAATGAAGAGGATAAGAAAAAGGGCATGGACTATGTATGGGAAAAGAAGAGCCTTTTCTACAAGGATTTCTTAACTCTAGGGCCAAAATATAAAGTTGATAGGGAATTTGCCCATAGGATTATAGGAGCAATTGAGAAAAATGTGGTTGGTCTCTATAAGGAACATTTACAATCGGGTCCGGAACACAAAACTAAGATTGGGGATGACCCAGAGAATGAGACCAATGATGAGGTCACATGATTACCCATGACCTTGAGTCTAGCTACAAGACTCGTAAATAAAGATAAGCGCTTCTTGGGAGGCAACCCATGTTTTGTTTGATTTTTATTTGTTTGATATTATTTGTTTCCGTATGCATGCTTTATTTTTGTTGTTGGTAGATCATGTTTCAAATTAAAATTGTGAAAATGCTTTATTTTGTTGTTTAACTTCTTCTTAACTTCATATAAAGGTATTTTGCAAAAGCTAAGTGTAAGGGGAAACCCTAAATTTGTTTCTAACAACGAAAATGATCATTATTCGCCACAATATTAAATGAACATGCATATTAGTATTTGTTAGAGTCAAATGCTTGTATCGAGTCATAATGATGTTTTGCAGGATTTTCCAAGAAGTAGAACATAAGTTTTTCAAGAAATTTTCCGGAAACTTAACATAAAGATTTCTGCAGGTCACTTCTGACGGCGTTAGGGTTTAATACCTGACGGCGTCACGTGTAAAATTCTGGAAATTTTGCGAGTTTTGTTTTTCTAATGGAGTGTTAAAGTTTTTGTTAATTCTTTAGTTTTATAAACTCCAGGAAATTTGCAAACATTCATTCCACAAGCGTTATATCTTAAATTGTTTTCTAGGATTTGTTAGTATATATAGATTGCCGCCGATTTTACGAGAGATTGCCTTGATTATTTTCTCAGGTTTAACAGGTTATATATGACAAGAAGATGATTTATATTTCTAGAAGGGAAGCTTTGAACGTTCATTTTCTTGGAGGAAGATCTAACCTTGTTGACACACTATCCACACCGAACGAATTAGGGGAGTATTTGTTTTCATTCTTTTACCTATTTTACTTTTACATCCTTTAATTGAACATTGGGGACAATGTTCATCCTAAGTGTAAGGGGAGGGTAAATGATGATACCTTATACGATACCATTGCACTTGAGTTTGTTTGTTCGATGGTAGGTGTGTAATAAAACTAAGAGAAATACTTGTTAGTGTAATTTTAGCGCCAAATTTAAAATTTTTTACAACATTTAGGAGTGAAACTTTAGCCTTAACAAGCGTCTCATGGATAGTAGTTGTATGACTAGCACAAAACCATACCATTCAGAAAAATTTTCCACCCAAATATGTGAGGTTCGCCTTTAGATTTGATAGGAAAAGTATTCATTATTATTACTTATGAGTGTACCGATAGCATTTAGATTCTAGAACTTGCGTTAGTGATGCATCCCGAGACCGCTAGTGAGACTACATTCATGTAGTAGGATTTACTACATGATAAGAGGCATTAGGATCACCCTTGTGTTTAAACCCGTATCATTATTACTTGACCAATTAAGTCATATTACTTGACTAGTAAAGTCAATTAATTTTTCCCACACCTTAGCGTTATACTCATTTTTAGTACACGAAACCCCTAGTACACCCCTTAGAGCTTACCTTTTTGTTTCTAACTTTAAGCATCTTACTTAAAGGAAGAATTTGTTACAACCCACCCAAATGTGCAACCAAATCGCCTTAGCCTTCCGTGTATGCACTCATCTTTAGTGCATTATTGTTATTTGTTTAAACCCTTAGTTAATTGTCTAATTGATTACATGGTTGCTAAGTCGAGTCATATCTTGTACATATTGTTTTGGGACGATTGGGACTTATGGGTAAAGTACTTATGTTATAGAGTAATGGGGAAGAACATCATATATTACCCCCATATGTGCATTAATCTTAAAAAGTACTCCAAGTGTTTAGATTATCTTGATTCGAGTCATTATAATAGTTTATTGTAAAGTATGTAAAAATTCAAGTGTAAGTGGAATGTACATTCCCTATGATGTATTATTTTGGATAGTAGGGTAAGAGTGTATGCACACAAAAAAAAATAAAAAAAAAATAAAATAAAATTTAAGAAAAAGAAAAAGAATAGAAAAAAAAAAAAGAGAAGAGAAAAAACATGCAGACTACCATCCCATTTCATTCTATGTTTATTTTATGTTTTTGTTATTTTTGATTTATTAGCTTAAGTTGAGTCGAGTTTTGGCTTAGCAACGCCAAATTGTACATGTAATTAACCAAGATGATTAACTCGCCACCAGTAAATATTGCCTTTATCCAACAAAACCGTGTTTTCCATATCCTTATACCTAACGTTATAACCCTTTAAAAGGCCTCTTTGATAGTTTATCCTAGGTGCTTACGCCAAGTGGTGGAGGTTTGATCCTTTCCAAAGCCTATGGTAATCTATTTTGCTATGACAGGTAGTGAGAGATGTTTTCCATTTCCATATTGTGATATATACTTTATTACACCCGAGAGATGTGAGTATCTAAACACTATTTGTGAGGTGCTAGTCTATGACCTCTGTGCTCGCTTTTGGTTTTTAGTGGAACAATTATTTGTTGTAATTACTTTTATATTAGTGTTAAATGACCCCTAACTTGTATTTTGATTAGAATAAAAGCGCATTTTCTTGATGACTGTAACAATTCGCATTTTTCAGGATAATTACTATTCCCGGAAAATTTCACTATTCACTTTTACTATTCATTTTTCCCGAAATTTTTCCCGAAACTTGATTTTTATT